>JAEAOA010000520.1:1305000-1682500 GCA_016746295.1 Potamilus streckersoni | reverse complement strand
TTTCAAACAGAACATCTTGTGCGCTAAGAAGGATGTGCTTATCGATTGTCCATAGATTTGAGGTCGCAGCAGTTATTTTCGTCTTTATGTTTGAAATTTTCAATTATTTTGTTTTATAAATACAAACTATGATATATTTTAATCGGTCCATACATATAAATGGTTAGCAGCAGAGAGGCTGAACAGACAACTTTGCCTGAGACCTTGTTTTTGAAATCTAAAGGTTCATACGAAGTCTGAGAAAAAACGTTTTTGCCTTAATAATGAAAACTTCTCTAATTGACCAGATTTTTGCTCGATTTATTCACGATGTGGTCACTACACGTATGTCATTCAGCCTCTCTGCTGCTATGAATTAACCAAATATTTTATCTCAACCTACACGATACCTTGATCTAGGATCATGTAAATCTATCGTTATAAATCCGAAAGGAACAGCTTGTGCTTTAGAAAAGAAATTTTTAAATTTAATCATATCCATGTCCCCTGAACACCAAGTATAATAAATATTTTGTAAAGTATAATTATCTATGCCATTAAACACAACCAAAATAGTACAGTTATATCTGATCACCTTAGGTATCTGAGTATATCTCTGAGTAACATAAATCACGTCAGTATTTTTATGTCTACCAAGGGAAAATATTCTAGCTGGATTGGATTGTTTGTCCAGCATTACATCATCGTACACTACGAGGTTATTGATGAATCAATCTAAGTCATCTTCGGATGGAGCTTCATCAATATCGGTAATAAAATCAATGATATCATTTTTGTCCAGTAATTTCGCATTTTGATTAAAATCTTTAAGTACTTCGTAACATCGTCGATCATCTACAGATGGCGCTACTAAATACAACTTATTTCACTTGAGCCATCGCATTATCAGATTAAGCAATAATTGCGTCATACCAGATCCAGATGGGCCTATTATAATCATTCTGATAGAATTTGGTAATGCGGGATGGTGCCTTACTGGCTCTTATTTTCGTGTCGCAGAAAAGTCAATTATATCCATATAATAATGATATGAGTTTATATTGTGATCGATGTAGAGCGACAACACCCACAGTTGGATTGACAACGATAACAACAAAAAATAAGAGACGCATACTCACAGGCAAGTGTGCAAAATGTGGTACAAAAATAAATATAAATTTATTTCCACGTCGCAAATAGTGCGTGGTGGTGATATAGCCGCTTCGTTAGGGAAATTGCCAGGAGCTCCATGGACAAAATATCCTGGTGAGAAACACCTTCCCAGATATAACTATTGTGGTCCTGGAACTCGTCTCGATATCAGACTCGATAACCAAGATCGACTAAAACCTGGAGAGTATCCAGTAAATAAGATTGATCAAGCATGTCACACTCATGATGTATCGTATAAAAAATCCTGATTTACAACAACGGCATCTCGCAGATATAAAGTTGATTCGCGCGTTCAATTATATACCTAATAAATCTCTCAGAGAATCTCTCGCTAGTTTCCTAATAAAATCTGCTATGAAAGGTAAAATAATGATAGGGGCTGGTAATTAATCAACTGATTATTATAATGGAATCTTTTTATTATTCCCCGAGAGGGTATTGGCGAGGTAAGGCAGCGATTAGCAAACTTGCCGCTTCAGCAAAAGTTTCACGTGATGTTGCTGCAACGTGGTTAGCACGACAGGCAATATGGCAAATCTTTCTAAATCCACCTAAAAAATTTCAATACGCATATTTTGATGTTACTGTCCCTAATGAAGATCATCAAGCGGATATATTGTTTTTGCCACACGATACCATTAAAACAGGTAGACGTCAACACACATACATATATGCTTTAACCGTCGTTGACGTTGCGAGCTGATATAAAGAAGCAGAACCGCTATCAACAAAGACAGCATCTGAAGTTGCATCTGCGTTCGAACGAATTTATCAGCGAGGACCATTACAATGGCCAAAACTACTACAGGTTGATCCTGGCAAAGAATTTCTTGGTGCAGTATCATCGTTGATGAACAAGCACAATGTTAAAATCAGACGAGAACATACTGAGATTCATCGTGATCAGGCAATAGTTGAACGATTTAATCGAACACTTGCTGAACGGTTATTCAGGTATCAATATGCAAAGGAAATATCCACAGATACAAGATCTCGTGAATGGGTTGCGAGGTTACCGAGTGTGATAGCTGCGCTGAATAAGGAAGTTACTCGTGCAATTTCTATGAAACCGTCTGATGCGATCACAAAAAAATATATACCGATAAAACGTAAATCTATTTTTCAACCAGTACTAGGCAATGTTACCGTTAGATATTTATACGAACCTGGCGAACTGGAAGAAGGCAGAAAAAGGGCAACTGATCCTATTTGGAGTGTGACCACACACAAAATATCCAGCGTGGTAAGGTCCACAGGTAGACCTGCAATCTGCAGATTAGATTCAACTGCTCCTCAGCGTGGATTTTACTTGAACAATTACTAATAATTCCTGAGGATACGCAATTACCACAGAGAACACTTTTATAAACTTGCAGATCCTCGACGTCGATTACACTCCAAACAGGCCAGCATAACATTTTCGCGCATGTGACCAAGACTATTATTAATTCTATCAACGGTAAATTGTCTTGGGTTATTGCTCGAATTCTGCCACAACATTATTGCGTTGCAATTTGCGCAATGATTATTTTGTCGTTGTTTTAACATCATAATAATATCCACATCTATATCAAACTCGCGATTATTTTTTTGTCACACTGCTTATAGTTGACTAATGTTTTATTGATATCGATATTATTAGTGATTTCTTCGGTTATTACGCAATCCATGATAACCCATTTTAGTTGTGATAGTCTTCTAACTCTAGATACTGCGAGATAAACTAAATTTGACTACTCAATACGATCATCGACTATTCAAACTTTAGTATCAGTGATAGTTAATCCCTGTGACGAATGAATCATTAGAGCGTGCCCTAACATCCGTGGTGATTTATCGATGTTTAACGCGCTCTCGACAACATCAACAGCGACAAGGACAATATCATTTAACACAAGATTTTGTATTCGGACACTTTCAGTGTCTACACTAGGAATCTTAACATCAGCATTTTGTTATCTAGTATCTGCAGGGCGATAACACAACGGAACATGTAACTTTGGGAATTTTTCCTTGTGTAACGCATATAATTTCTTTTGGAATTCGTCACGAACTATTTTTCTACTGGCAACTATCAAATCAGCAGGTTTCCACAGGGTCCAAAAATCATTCATGGATGTTTCTGGAATTATCTCACGCATTACTTCACACTGTATTTTATCTGGTTGTAATCGTATTAATCTTTTGAATTCTTTCAGCGACTCATCAACAGCTCTATGATCATCAGATATTTCTTCATAATAATCTACATTTTTTTTAGCCACTCATGTGGAGACTGCCCAACAAAGGATGGTGGTTGACCATTATCACCAAACATAATCACAGCATTATTCTTTAGTAACAGCCAATCAAGAAATATGTGTAATACCTCCAGAGGCACCGTGCATATCTCGTCCCATATGATAATTTTAGGTATATATTTTTCACCCATTCGTGATGGGGTCCATGTATCTTCGCACCATCTAAAGAAGCTATGATATGTGCACGATTTACACCTCGTTGCTTTATTTCCCTGGCGAGTTTGTGCGTTGGTGTCAAAACAATCATATCTAAACTCATAAATAAGTTAATCGCGCATGTTGTTTTACCTGAACCTCCACACCCATTAAGATAAACGGTCTTATGTCTAGATACAGGATAATACACGGATGGCGCAGATGATTCTGATGCTTGATTATTTCTGAGGTATGTCTCCACAATTTCAACATCTGCATATTCACAATAACTAAGTATACTTTCTTCTTTTATCCTCCACGTTCCCCATTCACCATTACAGAGATTTAATGAATCTTTATATCTTTTGTGTACATAAAATGAATCCGTAGCAACTCTAACAGCGTAACGAGGAAATCTGTTTATCATCGATAATAAATTTATCGAAACATAAGCGAGCATCGAAGATCTTAAATGAGTAAACTGTGGTGACTCGCCATCAGTATAGCTCACAATGGTACCTAGTTTTGTTTTGTCTGATAAATAAGCATTACATCGACTTATAAATGTGTCTTTCTCCATCGTATCAGCGATTATGAAATCGAGGTCAGCATCGTCCATTATCAATATTGTACAAGTTCTTTTATGATCATGTGATCCTCCTTGCGTAAACTTACCGATTATCTTTCTACCGAGATCTTTTGCAAGTTTCTCATCGTGTTTAGCAGGTTCTGGCAACCAAACTTGTTTCTGCACGCGATATGATAAAATAGCTTCAGTTACTTTCAACGATATTAAAATTCCAACATGAATTTATATTTTAGCAGAACTATTGGAGCCCAACATTATTCTGAAAAGTGTTTTCCAAACCACGCATAAACAATCATATGGAGATCTGAGTGTAACTCAAACAACTCTATGAGGGCGAATCCTTTTAAGTCAAAATCTGGTAAGGGTCCATTTATCGCAACTCTGGTCATGTCATGTGTAGGATGTCAAAATCTATTAAAGTATTTAGAACACTCTCCATATCCAAGAAAACTTCCATGATAACACGCTACCATATCAACTGATATAACGTTATTGTAATTATATTTAGTATTCCATAATCCACCGTGTCCGTATTCGATACAACTTCTCACGACATCTTCAGGAAATTCTAATCGTGTCGGTTTCCACGAGTTTTTCTCCTGAGCGAAATGAGCAACAACCGATGGTACTGTAAAACAATTACTTAGTAATTGTTTAACTTTGACATCGTCAGAAGTATATTTTAGCGCAAGGTTTTCCATTTCTTTATAAAGAGATTCTGTACGATAAATATCACCGTTAGACCGTAAAAACTGATCATAATGATCACATTCCGAACTCTGAAACAACCACGCAGAAACAGGGTCACGTTTGCTAATATCATCTATGGCATCGAATACATCATCGTGGTAATATTTAACCGTTCTTTCTCGTGGAAATAAAGTTTACAGCATAAGTCCCTGCATGCGCGTTATGATCAATAATATTTATGGAAGCTCCTCTGGATTTATATTTTGTTGTGTACAAAAATCTCTCCTGTCAACGTCTTCACTGTTATTGTAAATCTTAATAACTTTTCTAGCTCAGCAACGTCGCTGATAGACGCTCCAGTGTCTTTAACTTTTTCAGCCCATATATTTATTTTTTTACGCCTTAAATCTGTTAAACCGTTTCCCCGTATCGCGTTTTTGAAGTGTTCTATAACTCGCTGAGCCACACAGTTTATTCTTGACGAAGTCAAGGATGACAGTTTCATTTTCTTGAGATCCTTTACGTCAGGTTTATCATGTAATGGATAGAGCGCGTACACAACAGCAGTTACTGGATAAGATCGCTCATAATACGGCTTGTGTATTCCAGTCAGTATTCCTGGTTTGGAATTTGCACCGAGGATAACACTATTCTCTGACTTCTGGACGGATTCGCGTTTGTCTCAGATGATCCAAATATCATCCTCTTAATTTACAATAAATTTTACTAAAATAATATATTTCCGAACATCGAGATAGTCAATGATTTCTCTTGCTCGTTTGTCATTCATAACATAGATATTATTTCCAATCCTGAATCTGGACCACACATGAACCGCACCATCGTGGCGGAACTCCTTCTTGGCTTCATTAATGCGTTTAGTTATATCCGCGTTTGTTAAAGCTAGATCTTGCATCGAGAAACTAAATTTGTGTAGCCTGTCAAGATCAAATCTAGCGGCGGCAGTCTCAATTGCGAATAATTCCTGCATATTATAATTAAGGTAAATATGTATCTAAATTGAAGTACTATTCATTTATATGATTCAACCAAATCACAATTGCCGCTGGCTTAAGATTTGTTATACATCTCCGTGTAACAAAAATTGCGTAAACGAGTTCCGTAGTTATCACATGCAATGCTTTAGAAATGGGAGTCTAGGACCTAAACCGTGTATACGGTGTGGTATTGGTGTGCGAGGAAAGACCTACCTTTGTGCTCGCAATGTGTTGGTAAAAGATACAGGGAGTTGAAAAGATATTACGATAAAAAATATAACCCTGAAGACCGAAGAAGATTATCTAGCTATATTTTCAAAACAATGATTTAAACAAATAGTATATACTATATAAATTTTAGCAAAATGAGTTTGTGCCTCGTCCAATCAAAACCAATTATGAAGCGAATCGTGATGGTATTATTAGAAATTGTAGATTGAAAAAACCAGTAGGTAGTGTTACGAATGCTGGTTATCTTGCGTATAACACAAAAGGAAATAAAAATTATTTATCACACAGATTTGTAATCGAGTGCTTTTTGGGACTGATCAAAGACGGGTATGTGGTTGACCACATCAACAACAATAAACTTGACAACTCATTTCAAAATTTACGTATTATCACGCAAAGTGAAAACTGTAAATTTGGAAAAACTGGCGGCGCACGATTTGCAAAAGCTATTAAGTTCGTGAATAAACAATCGGGAAAAGAAATTATGTTCAAGTCAATTTATTCTGCCAGTAAATACTTTAAAATTGTACCACCCAAAATTAAATCAGTTGCCGATGGAAATACAAAGTCGGCTTTTTCTTTTAAATTTGAGCAAAATATTAGGTTCCAGTACCTAGATGATCAAGTGCGACAACCAGGACAAGCATAAAACTTTTTCAGTATTGTAGTTATTGTTAGGAACATAATATTATTTAGTTCATTCAGAAAATATTATAAGATGGTTCTCCACAAAGATATATAAACTGCATTCGATATCATGAAACAATTCTCTACTTAATCAGATTTAATTATTCTTTTTTATAAAATTTTGATTTTGTTCGATTTTTTTAATCAAATTTGTTGTTTTTTACGCTATTTTTCAGGCAATTTAGTCCATTTTATCATTGTTTTTGTTGAATTTACTCGTTTTCGTTGGGTTAAAACCCCCGGAAGGTTAACAGAAATTAACATTAAGTTTTAAATTAGTTGACCAAATACTAGTTTTTTCCGTTTTTTTTATCGTAATTCGCTCATAAAAATCTAAACAGTACGAGCAAAAGAACTGGAAACAACCAGTATTTGATCAACAAATTTAAAACTTAATGTTAATTCCCGTTAACCTTCCTGGGGTTTTGACCCAACGAAAACGTCAAAACTTAAGGAAAATCTTTGTTCGCACGTCACGTATAATCAGATATATATATATATATATATATATATATATATATATATATATATATATATATATATATATATATATATATATATATATATATATATATATATATATATATATATATATATATATATATATCATAATTCTTATATGGAGAATCACTATATACACATATGATTGATAACATAAGAACGTTTTACAAACCTACCAAAGGTCTTTTCAATGCTAATTCGGCAACTCATTCCCTACTGATAAAATAATACTTTACCCATTGTCTATATAAAATCCGCGTACTGCATTCTTTGTTTTTACATAAATTCCGCGTGCAGGATTCACATAGTGCATAATCAATAGTGATTGGCTAGCTAAGCTCTCTGTATAATTAGATCCGTTATATCGATTTTATCGTAGTACGCTATATACTGCTGGCTTCCACTGTTAAATTAATGAATTCTGAAAACAAAACGAACAGATAGAAATCTCCCTGTTTGTAGAATCGGTTATATATTTCACATATTTGTATTTATTGTAATTAAATACACTAAATTCTAAGCTATATTTGTAATTAGGTTTGTTCAACGGCTATTCGTAATACGAATACAAGTCTCTCTGTTTAAGAATCAGCTATATATATATATATATATATATATATATATATATATATATATATATATATATATATATATATATATATATATATATATATATATATATATATATATATATATATATAATGTTAAAGGTGATAGAAAAACATTTTCATGTGAAATTCCACTGTCACATATCTTTGGATTATGTAGAAATGTCAGAAAAGTAATTTCTGGTGCTAAACATACAGCTGTACTCGTCCGAAAAAGCAACAATGATGATGCAATCTGGCGACCTGGTGTAGTTGATGCTGGTAGAGTTTTACTGATCAAACGTTCGCTGTGGATGTCAATGATGACTCCATTAATAACTGAAAAAGACCGGTTGTTATCTTTCATGAGTCAAAGTGGTAAACTAATGTTATCATAGTTAACAATGACCACAGATTATGTCCAAAATGCAAATGATGGTCTATTCATATGGTAAATAGCTTCACAGCAGGGTGTTTCTGTACCAAGACATATATTTATTGCATTACAAAATACTGCACGAATAAACGATCAAGATGAAAGTATTATGATTTTTCATAAGCTCGGTGTTTCTGAGGTATCATTAAGAATAAATGGACATCAAGAACCATTCGAGAATATTTTGTTAAATTTCGATCAGAATCATGTGGCACGTGCGTATAATCGTCTTATGTCGTTCATGGGACGTGATCAAAACGTTGATAATGGTTTACAAATATCGCAGCTTGATTTTACAACGCTGTATCCGATTTATTACTTTTCGCTGGAACATTTAGATTTAACCAGACAATCTGTTGTAGATATACATTTTCAAGCTCGTGTTAATAGAGATGTTGGAGCTATTCCTAATTATATACCACCAATGCAACGTTGCAGTTAATTTTTTATGATTTGCTATTAGCATTAAAAATTTCCTTGACATCTTTGTTTAACTTAATAGACTCTGTTGCAGAGAAATCATCAGTCGAGTGACACCATGGAAATATGGTAAATATGCTAAATTTACACTGCTAAAAATATGGGCGGCCATTACACACCTTTGACCTCTGTGGTGTATTTGAGAGTGTTGTTCTGATGCGACCATGTATGAATTTTAGAAGCAACCCTATACATAATATTTTTAATCTGCTGGTGAGGAATTTTAATCAGACTCTTTTTTGAACAGTATCTGGAATTCCACTGATAATGTTTTTGAGTCTTGTGTTAATATCAACGAGATTTGTGTCAACATTTGGTGGAGTTCCTAAAAAAATCGTTATTAGTTCTGTTTATTTTTCTGCAAAAATTTGAAAACGTACCTATGTGATTAGTAAATTCAGTTTTGAGTGCGTTTATTTCATTGCTGATTGAAACTTGGTTATCATCGACGTATTTTTTTTCGTAGAAGCATAAAAATCAGATTCTGGTGTTCTGTGATTATTAATGTTATTATTATTCATGCCGATAAATGCACGCATTATACCACCATTTGAAAGTACGTACTTAGATTCTAGACTGTCGACGTATTTTTGTTTTGTTTCAGCACCATTATCTTTTGTTTGATTTCCAAGACTTGTAATTTTAATTCTGTTCATAATAATATACCCACTGAATGAATCGCCAATCTTCTTGACATAATCATTAACTGACTCACCCGAATCTTATATTTTACCCTGATCAGTAAAAATAACGATATTATTAGCATCTGCGGTAGGAATTCGTATAAGTACCCCTGGTAGTTGTATATTGCTTGTCTTTATTCGACCTTGCTTATCCTGTAAAACGACGACTTCGTTATAATCCACGCTTGTACTATTTAATAAATCGTCGATCTCATTTCTGAGCTGATCAAGAGTTGCATATTTAGATAACTCACCTTGCTGCTGAGCTTTACTACGAGAAGATCTTCCGTAAATATCTACCGTTATATTATCAATGTCTGTTTAAATGTGACATTGTGGTATATTCACGCACGACTTTATGAGATGGTTTTGTTATTTTTGATATAGCATCAAGTACATTAAGTACTTCACGAGCACAAATTGGTGGTTCAGTTAATGTTTGTGTTGGTAACGTAGAAAACCAGATTGGAGCAATAGTATTGCTGACATAATGAAGAAATTATTTTAGTGGCGCTAATCCATACGAATCGAAATAAATTATTCCACGAGGATCAATCGCATATCCAACCCAGTGGGAACCTGGTCCAGAGTTTTTATCGAGATTGATAATTCCAGTTTCAATTGATCGCGCATGAAAACTCCTCTAATGTTTTTTTTTATTTTTAATTTTTTTTAGCAGCATTGAGTAAACCAAATTGGATACAGATGATATCAGTAAACTGTCCCAGTAAGTCTTAGGCCCTTTCCATACCACGAATACGGGGTCCCTGGCAGTCCGAGACCTCTTCCGTTTATTGGATGCTCTTTTTATTCCCAGTCCGGTTGTTTTCTTTAATGCTATTTCAGTAGATGTTCCAACAGCTCCTAACGCAGCTGCTTTTGCAACAGCTGAGGTTGCAGCTTCAGCGGCTATTAAAGCTAGTATAACACGAGAAGTGGACATAGACCACCCGTCTTAGCCATGTCTTTGATGGCGCCCGCAGAAAGATTAAGTACCACGCCTTTATTTGATTTATTTTTGTTGCTTCATTGAAGTTTTTGAACTGACGCTCGGTCACCGATAATTTATTTGAACACTAACGTGATTGTATGACATAATAATTATGATAGATGATCTAATTATGTGTTACATATTTTCTACTGGGGCATCAACGACTCTCATTCGTCCCCCAACACCTTCAAGTATCATCGTCTTATCGCTGAGAATAACTGATACTGCTCTATAATTTGAGATAACTCTTCGTGTCACACGAGCTCAAAAGATTATGTCAACTACTGATTGTCTGGTTAAATCTAAATGTTCAAGCGAAAAGTAATAAATCGGATATAAGGTTGAAATATCCTGCTCTGAGATATTTGTAAACCAGTATCAACGTTTTGATCACGACCCATAAACGACAAAAGACGCTGTTTTATTCAAAATTTAGTAATACATCCTCGGATGGTTCTTGATGTCCATTTATCCTTAATGAAACTTCCGAAACACCGAGTTTATCAAATATCATGTGACTAAGCGTTTGATCATCTACTCGTGCATCATCTTGTAATGCAATAAATATGTGTCTTGGTGTAGAAGCTATTTGCCATGTAAATAAACCAAAAATATTACTTTGAAAAGCATAGGTGGTCATAGTCAACCATGACAACGTTGATTTACCGCCTTGACTCATAAAAGATAGCAACCGGTCTTCTTCAGATATTGAGGGAGTCAAGTTTTGTTAGTACAACTTTACCATGAAGTACCGCAGTTGCAGCTGGATTAGCTCCATCAGCGTGCCATATTGCATCATTATCTGTGCCTTTTCGTACAAGTACAACTGTATGTTTAGCTCCAACAATAACCTTTCTAACAATTCTACAAAATCCAAAGATGTGTGACAATTGAATTGAACATGAAAATCGTCACCCAGCATTGATCGACGTGATGAAAAAACCAAGTTAAAATTTTCATTCATTGATGCAACTTCAGTTCCAGTTGCATTTAGTGTTACATTTCTGCTTTCTGGATGATGGCAAACATCATTGATGGACCAGCTGATATTGAATAATCATTGCTGTATCTTGCAAGACCAAGTAATGTTGTTGCAACGTCGATATCGTTATGACAAGCCCCAATCTCTCGTCCATCATTCATATATGCAGCACTTTTTAATAACGCCATAATACCATTATTAACAAAAGCAACTCGATTACCAATTCCATAATCTGTATTATCTAATTTTTAAAGTCTACCCTCGACTTCAATAAATGCCTCATCAGGTAAGAAATATTTACTTGCATCCTGAACTTGTAATTCAATTCTTCCAGTATCGTTAGGTACACCTGCGTCGTAAGAATAATATTGATAATCACGCACAAACTCATTCTTGAGTACTGGTGCATCTATGTCAAACGCTGGATCAGATTTGCGTTTAAACATCTTTATTATATTTGCTATCGTCTAACACGAAGACCACTTCGAGAAGTGAGACCACTTCCTACTATTAGACTAGCGGTTATATTTCTTTCTTTTTCTGATGATGGTACATCAGCCAACTCAGCTAGTTTTTCATTAGCAGCTTGGCTTATTATTTTACGGACAATTGCAAGCATTATTCAGTGATAGGTATTTTTTACAGGTTGAGGTTTTCGTCGTATTAATCGTGCTAGTCTATTTTTGATTGCTGAGAATGCTTTACTAGCAACATTGCCAACAGCACCAATAACTTTTACACGAACAACCAACATCAATAGCTTTCATTCCCAGTTGCTTTGCAATCGGTATTGCTTTTGAGGCTATTCTTCTAAATAGACCCTGAACAACATCACCTAGTCCATCTCCGTGGGTTGTTTTGTATATCGGTAATCGAGAATTTATCGCCCTGACCATGATTGGTCCACGTTGAGTACTATGTACGATCATTTTATTATAATAACTGAATATAATTACATACTCAATCCAGTGACTTAGTCACTATAGTAGTCATCGGCGATTTCATTAATGTGGGATCGATTAAATTAATAATTTTCCTAAGATAAATCTGATATATTGGATCCTCAGATTTAATTCGTTCAACATTCATATGTAAGCGATATAATTCTTTTTGACACTGGTTACTGTCTTTAATATCTTTAGCATGTTCAGGTTTCATTAATTTATCTCTTTGACTAAAACTATTCACAGTAAACTCAACTAATTGATCTAGGTTTTAAGGTTATTAACAACATTTACAGCAAATTTATTTAACAGTTCAGCATTGCATGACTTTTGTTCGGCGGGCTGGTGCTTCAGCACCTACAGGCTGAGCAGCAGCAGCTGGTTGAGCCGCTTGGATATGACAAGCAATATTTCAATAGGCAATGTTTCAAGAGCTTTTTTCTGTTGCCTCATTTGCTGTAACAATTTTCTTTGTTGGTTCGACGATCGGTTTAAATAGTTGTGTTGTAACATCTTCAAATTCAACATGAGGCTCCTGACGAGATTGTAGTTGTTGTTTAACTAAATCACAGACGGGTAGATATTTTCTAATTGCCTCGAGTCGCTCTCGAGCTAATCTAGCTGAATGTGGTTATCATTTATTAATACCTATAATGGCTGTTTAATTCATAGCAGCAGGAAGGGTGAACGACAAAAAATATGTGACCAGACATATAAATGTAATCGCATAAAAATTTGGAGAAATAAAAATAGTCAATAATGGTTTAACAAAACTGAGCTAACTAAAACGAGTATAGTCAAGTTAGAGGCGCTGATTTAACGTTATTGACATTGTTGTTGTTTTTTTTTCAGCATCTGTAGGAACCTTTTTTTTCCTTTTTTTTTTTTTGTAAATAAAGGTCTCTACAACTTTGTAGGCTTCACCCTCTCAGCTGCTCGATTAATTTCAGGCTCGGCGTTAGGGCAAGGCGAACGAGGCAACCAACCTGGGCCCCGCTCTTTCAGGAAATCAACTCCACAATTAAATTTGCTTTTGGTGAGTGGGTAGTTCTTGGGACCCGGCTCATCACTTGCTGCTTTGGGCCCTGCACATCTTAGGGCTGGGTCTGATTAACTCTTTAGGAATGGACTCCCAAAAAGGAATGGTTCCGATTTAGGATTGGTGTTCACGACATTATTGTCACGGGCTTTGTTGATTGTTTAGTTATTAGCCTTACCCCAAAATGTAACTGACACTTCCTGTTTCTTGATGCTTACTTAAGCAGACAATTTCAAGTTTTCTTGAGTGGTCTGATTTCAATGAAGAAAAATATTAATTTCATTATTCAGAAGTGCCATTCAAAATATGTGTAATGCAGATTCGGTTTTGAATGAGTGATATGTCCGAATTGCTATACGGGTACGAGCTACTGCTCTTTAAACGTTTCCAAACGCACCCCGATACATGGTTGGAATGGAGGCAAAAAATCTTGGAAAAAACACTGGATGATGGCATGATCGAGGACCTGGATGATATTGGGGTATACCTGAAACATAGTTTAGGTCGTTGAGCCAGTTATTTGGTATTTTTTTTATTTTTATTTTTTTTTTAATCGGTTGAAGTCGTTTGACATGTGTGAAATATTTTCGATATTGCCGTGTAATTTTGCTAATATCCCAATTGGAAAAAAAACTAGATCTTTCGTGTTACTTTTATATCAATAAATCTTTTTGAGTTAGAAAAATTAAGTGCTTTTGAGGAAAGCAATCAATAAAAAAAGAACATCTTATTTTAGATTGTTTAAATCATAGTTGCCTTGCCAACTCTTGTGTGTAAATCAGTTTAATATGTACCTAAAAAATTTAAAGTTGCTTTATATGTATGGATGAAACCTTATAAACTGGTATACAACATCCAAAACTTGTCAAAGTCAGGTCACAAGTCTTAAATAGACAAAAATCATGTGCCATGTTTCTGAAGTGGAATCTATCATGGCTTTTGACATGGCTTATTTCAGATAAATTCAAGCCTTTATTCAGAATCTCACTGAAGCTGCTATCATACTAAATGTATTTCTAGTTAACTTTAGCTTTTGGATATCACTATGTATACCCATAACCCATAAGAAGATTGTTTACTGATCATACTTCTATTGAAAGCCGTAAACATGTACAAAGTGAAGCATATGACCAATGAATAGAGACCAGATTGTCAGGGTTACCTATAATTAATGCACAATTGGCTTTAACATACATGCATTGGTGTCGTTAGGTGCCAGAGTCTGGGGATTTACCCTAGTAACTTTACTGCCAGTACCTAGCTATATTCAGGAAATCAATAAATGGTGTAGAATAAAAAATATATAAACAGCCTCCTATCTTGTAGAAAAACCAAGTATCTGTAAAGTTTATGAATTCACCAATATGTGATATTTCCATAGGTAGGATAAAATACCATTTTGGATCTATATTTGTTGTACAGAAACCAGCCAGGACCAGTCTGGTGGGTATTGGAACTGGTCAAGTAATCATTCCAACCAATGTAATGATGTTTGGACAGATAATGGAATTAAGGCTAGCACGTATGCACAACATGCTTTTAATTGATTACTTTATAAGTTTAGGCCAAATGTGTGATGGTTTTTGAGGTATTATAAGTAATAAAGGTGTAAAATGTGGTTTTGAGAGCTTTTGATAAAAAAAATTTGGCCTACCTTTGACAAAAATGATTTTTAGAAAAAAAAACACTTCATTAAGCATATTTTTTTAATGGTTTTGTTTAATTGCTGTTGTGTAGTTCAAGTTTAATGACTGTCAACCAAGCTGTCCATTGTGCACCCCTACACTAGTGCAATATAACACTGGTTAAACATATTTCAAGACATCTATGAACAACATCAAAAGTGTAAAAATAAAATGCATAAAGCAAGACGTGCTTTAGATGCAAATAATCATAAAGAATGTTGATCCACTAAGAAGGACAATGATAAAGCTGTTAGATAATGGCTGACTTCAGGAACGGAAGCAAAACACTTTATATTTTGAGACGCAAATAAAGACACAAAGTAAATTAATAAGATTTTGTTTTTTCTGCTTGAAGTGAAGTAATTGCAATATTGTTTGACAAATGATAAAAAAAGGGCATTTTTGGACAGTAAATAATTAGAGCCTGTGCTTGTGGAATTTGATTTAGAGCTGTTTTTTCAAGGCCATCAGCCCAGGGTCTTTATATATATATATATATATATATATATATATATATATATATATATATATATATATATATATATATATATATATATATTATCCTTGAGTACTGTGGGTGAATAAGTTACATATTTAGCTTTTCAATTAAGAATGAATGGTTCCCTGATCCTAATGATGCAACCAGCTTCATAGCCAAGAATAGGCTGCCATCAGCAGGCAGCCAGAGAGTCATCATAAACTCTCTCTCTTTTCCATAGATACATTAACATGAGTCTTGGTAGGATTTAATTTTAGGGAGATGTCACTTCTTTTCCTTTTGGACAGAAAGGAAGAGGTGAGGGCTGAACAGGGAGAAGTGGAAGAAAAGCATATATGTGTGTGTGTGCATGCATATACTCTGTGTCTGTTCATCTCAGATTTTTCTACCAGATGAAGGGGTGACTGAGTTGCCAAAACAAATGTAAACTTTGCCTTCTTTTGTTAGGAAAGTGAAAACAACTTTGCTAGGTAATTTATTTTGAGGTACTTAACTGATTATACTTTTTGAGATGCCCTCCTTGCTTTATGTTTTGCAAGTATTTTGGTATTTGTGTTTTAGTGAAATGTGTTCATCAAGCAATGAGTAGGTAGGCCTGTTTTTTATATTAGTTACACTGACAAACATTTTCACATTAACTGGCATGTGTTTTGATAGCTGATTGATCATTCATGAGTAATTATAACACAGAAGTCTTGATGTTTTATCAGTAAATATGAGGGAATATCTGATAATAGGAATTCACCTTTCCTGTACTGTTGTACTTTATTGATAAAACGTCAGCCTTATTAATGCATGTTCCTTTGCTGACAAATGTACAAACTAGTGTTTCAAAACTTTAAGAATAGTATGCAAATAGCAATTTGTGTTTAAGATCAGAATCAGTGATCTGGATATTTTAACTGCCCGTTTTACAATATTTTCTTATAAATTTAGTTTGAACCTGTAAGTGAACTAGTAACAGGGAAATAATGGAGGATATCACTATGTCTTGAAAGTACCAATTTATTAGATTGTCTATTTTTGCAATTCATGTGGCAGAAAAAAATATTCAGAAAAATATACATGTTCAAAACAAAATCTAATTATTTTGTTCTTTAAAATTTAATTGTAAAATGCAGTTATGAAGGTCAGAAATGTATGGGACAATACTATGTTGTGAAATTCTCAAAAAGCATTGTAAGGTCAAAGTTGTTTTCTCACTTGACTTGTGAAAATACAGAAAAAAAAAGCAGTGGAGCAGATGATATTGAACCAGTGTCAAAAATTACTGCAAGTACATAGACAAATAAATCATAAATTTGCAATCATGGACTATTGTAATAAAGCTATATAAAAGTCAGTGATTACATTACAAAAACCCCACATTAAAAAACATAGATGCTCTCTTATCTGTGTTGATTTGTTTAGAAGGAAGTGTTTAGTTCATATACTGACTTTAAAGGAGCCATGTTTGTAAATTTTTGCATTTGAGTGTGTTATGTATGAATAGTTATCTGTGACAAAAATAAGAACAATTAGTATGATTTGAAGATGTGTGCATTTTTGGTCATGTACATGGTACAGGGGTTGTCTCAAACATGTTTAGAAATGTTTGAATGTGTCATTATTGAATAAATATAAAAAGAGAATTAAATTTTCTTTATTAAGGGTAGATGATTTATCATTTTTCCTAAATTGCAGTTACACTAATCATGATTAATAGTGTAATCTATTAGTTAAAATTTGTTACAATGTAGTTTCCGTTATTTTCTTTTTGAGTCATATGAACTAATCAGATAATTTTTTATTTTAAAAAAATATTGCTTAAATGTGATGTTGTATGCAAATATGAATACTGGGAAATAGAGAGCATAATCTTGCATTTCTTGCTTTGCATCCACTTCCCCCTGTTGAGCTTTCACTTCTCCCTGTTCTCCCTGTTTTGTCCAAAATGAGGAGTCACTTCTCCCTAAACTTTAAGTTGAGCTTGATCCCTGCTCTCTACTTCTTAATATGCATTTCTGCATTTAACATTGGTTTTAAGCAATATTTTATTTTCAGGTAGAAACTTTCTGCATTGAGTGTGTATTATAAACACATTTTGTATAAAAATCATCATATTGACATGCAGGGAATTTTGGCTACATCACTTAAATAAAAAAGTGTAAAGAATTTTAACTGGTAGGAGTATCTAGATTACCGTACAGTTGAACTCACTTATCTCGACCTCGTTTAACTCACCAACCCTATTAAGTCAATGTTTTTGAAGTGGAACCGCCAAATTCTCTCTTTGTCTTAGCATTTTCTCATTGGCTATGTCAATTCTTTTATGTAGCCAAAATCTAATATCTTGAGCACAAAAGAGGGCCAAATTTGCCAGTGAACGATTTCCATGACCAATCAAAGGCGATTTTTTTCCCCTTATTGGTGACAAAAATTTCCCATCTGGTGACAGACTTTGTGGTTATTTAATTTGTACAAACAATCATGGCTTTCGACTGGATAAATAAAAGGGTAAACAGAAGGAAGCTACAAACTTAACTAAGTAATGCATTGGAATCAATCATTACACAAATGATCCTTTGTATGACAACCCCATCTTAGCAGTGCATTGTTACATCATAATCTGCTTATGCCCACATATGACAAGTACTGTATGTTTTGACAGTCAATTATGCAACCTACAACTGACTGATTTCTGAAGACACTAATAGCACAGATAAAATTAATGGATTGGTTAATCATTCTGTTTGTTGGTTGTTACAGATACTTAAACTCAGCAAGAAGAAATAGCAAACAACAAATAAATAACTTTTTGCATAATTAAAAAAAAATTATTTATTTCTCATAATACAGGAGTGAAAGAATCCCTACATTGGATGTTAACTTATGCTACAGTAACACACATATATACGGTCCAATATTGTAAGTTTCATTCGTGGGAATGGAGATACTATTTTGCACTTTCTTTTGATTTTTTAATTTACATGTACAGCTGTACTTCTTTCGATTGGTTAAGCTTATGACTTACCAATAAAATGATCTTACTTGGTTAACTTCGAATGTACTGAGTTCACGTAGCACGGTCTGTATGGTTGTTCACTCCAATGACAGTTCACTCACTCTTGTTGATCTTGTCAGAAGGATAACATGCTATAGCTATTCTGTTTATTTTTTCCCTTCTAAAAATGTTTGGAGGTGTTAAGAGAAAGCTGGACAATCAGTCACATATGCCTTTTGTTGAAACATGTATGTATATTTTTATAGCATGCTGATCGACTCATCAAACAAATCGAAGCAACGCTGTTGTGTAAAAAAACATCCAAAAATATGTGCATGTACATTCTCATATATTAACGCACATCATGTAATTAATGAAATTTCAAGCATATGTTATTTTGTTGCTATATTAGTTTTCGTTTATCTCAATCATCAGTTATCTCGATGCTTTTTGGCAAACCCCTAGGCTGGCGACATAACCAGGTTCGACTGTATTGTAATTGCAAGTTGGTAAAAATGAGTACTCAACTACGTCTAAACACAATATTTTTTATTTATGTAAGTTTACTATAAAATGACATTTGAAATTTGTAAACTTGTTTGAAACAATGCTTGTAAAATGTACAAGAGATCAAATGCAAACATGTCTTCATACCATTTTGTTTCTCTCAATTTCTTTGTTGCCGATAAAACATTGTAACTATTCATTGATAACAAAATAAAGCATGTGAATGAAACCAAACTTAAATAGCTAACATTACATGTGAGTACATCTGTTTTTAGAAAGAGGGGCTTTCATAATGTAACCACACACGTTCTAGCTTCATTACAACAGTCCATTGATGGGATTGCAAATGTAAGGTTTTTTTTATTTCTCTATGTACTTGTAGTAACTTTAAAAATTGGTTAAATAGTATTTGCTTAACTACCTTTTTTCATATTTTCACAAAAATGAGTGAAGTCAGAAAACAACTTTGACCTCACAGTGCTTCTCGAATTCCACAACATAACATTGTACAATATGTTTGAAATCTACATGATTGTATTTTGATGCTAAATATTTTGACTTCTCTTTCCATGAATTTAATATCTTCCTTAATATCTTTGCCCAAATGTTTACGAAAATAGACAATCTAACAGAGTGGTACTTACCAGACCGCTTTGTCTGCCATTATTTTCTCCTGACAGGTTCACTTAGTTTCAGACTGATTTTATAAAGAAAATATGTACATGTGGCATTTAAAATCTTCAGCTCACTGATTCTATTCTTAAAACAAAAATTGCTCTTTACATATTTTTGTTTCAAAACACAAATTTGTATGTTTTTTTTATCATCAAATGATAACTTGCAGGAATTGGCCAAGGAGAGTTGCTATGACCAGAAACATATTTAACATTATCTAAGCTGTAACTTAAGGAAAAGATTAATGGTCAGTCAGCTATCAAAACACTTGCTTGTGAATGTGCAAGAGTTTGTTGGTGCAACTGAAATCAACACCAGCTATTCAATGGCTTGATGACTACATTGAGCTGTAACACAATGCTGGAAATAACTGGCTACAGTGAGGGAGTATATCAAAAGTTAAGGTCACTCAATGTACATCTAAACAGTCACAGTGCAAAGTCATTTTTGTTTTCCTAACTGAGAAAGGTTACGTTTTCATTGTGGCTTACTGGTTACATGTTTGGCTTACATATACTTCTCATAAAGACTTCAGCTCAAGAAATAAGAGAGATCTCTGCACACCTTTTGATCCAAGACATACCAGAATCTGTTTTATATGTACAATTAACCTCCTTGAGCTTTTATCTCAAGGTTTTTGCTTGTAACGACAAGAGCAGAATATAGTGGGTCCAGTGGCTGCATGACAGCAGGTCTATTTGATATTGGTACCACCTCCTCTTGGGCATAGTTGAGATTATGTTTGTCAGTAAAAAGAGTTCAGTAATCTTTTTAGTTGGATACTATTGTCATGGATCATGTGACTACCTTTTTCATGTTAGGAGAGCAGGTTGTCTTTCCTTAGGTTACCTTATACATGTAGTTATCAAGGCATAATTATGCAAAAGATTAAAACAATTCTGATGGTTTACATGTTCTATATTGGTGTGTCATGTGAAACAACCCATCCCATTATTTATGGATTCAATAGATTATTCTTGCAAGATGTATGTTTTATGGCAGAATTTTCATAATAATGACTATTTGAATGAAAATAATAACACAAAGTAGGAATAGCTTTGTGAAAGTTAAAACTGTCCACTGGCAAAATACACATTGTTGCCTTTCTTCCCTTAAAGAATGCCCAAGTATAGGAAGCATGCTTAGCATTCCCTTCTTTTATCTATTCTCCTAATGTTAATGTAATTGGGGAATGAATTTGAAGGAGGAAGCCAATTTTTCAGTAAGTTATATTTCACAGAGAATACTTACCTAAACAAATTACTTTAAACCAGGGGTCTGAAACTCAAACCACCCTGAGGGTCACATGAGGGCATTTTTGATAGACCAAGAGCTGCACCACCTTTGTTATCTCTCATGACACTTTGTGTTGCCAATCATTTCGATGGCCACAAGATATGACATGGTGGGCTGTATGTGGCCCATGGTCCGAATATTTGAGATCCAAACTTTAAACCTTTCTAGTCATTTACCATGTGAGCTTCCTCATTGTTATTTCAGTCAGCTAAAAACTAGTGACACCTTGCAGTAGCAAGGGAAGGTAATGGGCTGGAGTTACTACCTTTTGGGAGGTAGCAGGCTTATTTTCCTATTGTTATTGGGTAAGAAATTTTAAGGAACATAATTTAGTAATTAAAAAAAATCTGCTTTCCTTAAAGCTCCAGTTTTTGTGGAAAAGGAATGAACAATGAATGCACAGTTTCCATACCTCTGATGCCATGTATAGTCTTACTGGACTAAGTTCAGAAAAAAGATAGATCCTATGCTCAGTATCTTTAATCACTTTCATGTTCTTTCTATACTCTTTTTTTTATTTATAAAAGGGTAGAAAATCCATTAGAACAGGACAAAGGTGATAAGTAGTACAATGTTACTGTGAACAAATGCATCATGTTACAGCTTTCACTAGATCAGACACTTTCAAATTATGTAAATTATGTGCTATTTTCAGTAAGAAAGAGTTCCAGCAAGTAGTAAATATGTGGAACATGCTTTTCAAGAATGTAGTGTGGGATGATTCTTTAAATGACTTCGGTCAACTTAGCCTGGCTTTATTTTTATTGGATAAACCGTCCTATTAAATTAGGAATGAGCAAGCATGCACAGACACGAGTCATACTATGTGGTTTAAGCAACTACCAGGTGTATGCTATGTTAATTTTATGTGTTTCTTCCAAAGAATGTGAACTTGATGTAATTACATGAATTATACACAACTAAAGATTATATGCTGTGCCACATTTATTTTGTTTGTAGTGTAATAAAATGAAAGATCATTTGAGATGATGGGAAAGTGGTGATCACATTTTAACATCCATCCCAATTCAGGTATTGGTACTTTTTTTTTCTTTGCCTCAATATGTGGATTAATTATTGCCTCAGCAGATGGATTAATGAATTGATAAATTGATGAATATCATTCTCTGGCACATATGTAAAATTAAAAATGTTTTTTTATAGCTGAGGCAGTTGGAGTATCCTATCATTAGATTTTCCATTGCAGTTGACATGGTTAGTCTAGGCAGAATTTGAGCCAACAACCCACTGACTGTTACTCTCACATGCTAGCCAATGAACCATCTTTCTTAAGAGATGTGTATCTCCTATCAGGGGTTTAAAACTTAAATATTGGCCAGAGAAACAACATATCACACACAAAAGTGGTAAATAATAACTGTATTCTTTTGTTTCAGTCAATTCCCCAGAGTCTCTGGTTTTTGTCTGTTGCACTTCATAAACGACAGAAGTATTTGATACAGCTGATCAAAAGTGAGGTGATGCGGGAGAAGCAGGGGCTGATCAGAAAATCAGGGGGTAATTTATGTTCTGAAACACAATGCTTTGAAAAGTTTAAAGTTTCCAGATGTTAAGATAAAAATTTTGTAGGATTCCAGAAATATTGCAGTTACATATTGGAAAAATCAAGGACTTGTAGCATTTTATTATAATTTTTTTTTATTTTTCAGAATTATTACAAAATTCTAATAAAGATTTCTCCTTCTGAATTTTATCAATGAAATTTTAAAAAAAGTAAAATTTTGTATGCTAATGTTTTGAATAGGATTTTTCAATCTGGATTAAGGTAGGGCCATATTAAGTACTTTCCTAACAACTGCATTACATTGGAAGTGCTTGTGAGACTGCAGATAATGATAAACAGTCATCTTATAACAAAATACAAAACTGTTATTATTTTTACCCTTTTTTATACACTATGCTGATGTGAAGGAACCTAGCTTTTAGTGCAGTTCAGCTGAGGTTACCAAACAAGCCATTGTAGGAATGACCTCACTGTTTTGATGTGATTTCCACTCACCCATCAGAATAAAGAGGTTTTACTAGAGACTGGCCTTTGAAATTTACTAGCCAGTTTTGATTGTTACCAGCTAATAAAAGTACTTCAGCATCAACATGAAAAATTGGTATTGTTAAAATAGCTTCGTAATGTAAAATAAAGCATGTACCATCTTTACTGCATGTTTTCGGACACCGCTTTCTTGGGGAAAATATAATATTTAAATGCCTTGAAATTTTTGGATGTTGCTCCAGTATAATTGTTCCTACAATTTATGTTTTTGGACACAATCTAAGAAGATCTGCTTTGTTTTAAAGTAAAATTCACAGTGTGTTTGCTGTTAATTTAACTGATACAAAGTTTGCTTCATTTGGTTGGTAATTATTTAATGTCATCAGGAACTTCCACATGGATTGGTTGTCATTGTAGACATCGTTACACACGAAACCATGTCATGTGGGTGTGATAGTTATGGTTTTGATTAGAAACCATGATCCCAGCTTAAATCATTAAACAATACATCAGAGTCAGAATATTGGCATTGTGCAACACAACAAACCCTTTATTCTTGAGGCATTATGTACCACAGGGTTAAATGTATTGTTCTACAGATAATAAACCTCTTTGAAGACAATAAATATTGATTGTGGATTCAACATGTTTGGTACATCCTGTGCTCTTTTAATGAAATCCAGATGGCTTCCTTACATTTCTGAACATACCTGTCAAAGAAATCTCACAAATTATCATAGGAACAATTATCACCTAGTCACCCTGAAATCACCAACATGCATTAAAACAATCTTTGAGCAGTCAATTATTTCGAGTTGACAGGCTCTACTCATTTTGACACTTACCTAGGCTAGGTGGGAAACAAAAGAAGATAGAACCACACAAATAGATCGACTTTATTTTACAAAAAATACCAACATATTAACGACTAGTATATTGCAACTTGCTTTTTATTTTTACACTTCCTACAACACTCACCCCATATGGAGCCTCTCATCCTTGGTGCTCTAAGATTAGCACTTATACATGTACCAGTATTTCTACTCTCGATACTAAAATGTATGTCATAAATATTTTCAGGATAAGTTTTTATTAATATATTAATTACACAGACATAAGCTTGCATGTGTTTGTATGGTAGATTTTATTGATCACTGATTAGGCTGGTGAAGGGTTGAAGTGGATTGCATGATTACTAATATGGCGTTTTTTTGTTTTTAAATATGCACACAATCATGGCTCAAATACATGTATGACTGCATTTTCTGGTGGATGGACATGTATCAAATAAACAAAATAGGCAAGTAATGCCTCTTTTTCATTCATTATCCTTTCTGTGGTGTTAGACAAAATACTTGTTTTACTTCACAGCAGTACATCATCATGTGAGCTAATTTTAACTTCATTATGGACACTTATGGGGTGGGGCAACAATTTGTTTTTCCCTTTTTTGTTTTTGGACACCTAATTAAAGAATTTTATATGTTTTCAGACAACAAAAAAGTAATTAATTTTTGCCATCCGAAAACATGCAGTAAATACGGTACATATAAATAACAAGAAACTAGTCAATAAGACTAAAGGAAGATGCAGTATGACTGCATAGGTTGGTTAATTTTATAGAACATTTTATCAATTGTCAGGCGGCCTATTTTTTAAACAAATTGATCACTAGAATAACTTTTAAGCATGTTTTAAGGTTGGTTTCTTGGATATACAGAACTGAACTGATTTATAAAATGCAGCTAATCCTAGAAATCTCAAAAAAAAAATAATATTTAAATATTGCCTGGAATTAGATGATAAATTAAGGTTCTAATCATAAGAAATATTTGTTTTTAAAAAGTGTCCCATGAATAAATATTGTCATGTTAAATTTGTATTGCATAAACAATTATTATAAATATCTATTGATAAAACTAAATATAAATTAAGATTTGGAAGAATGCAGACAGAATGTTGATAACAAGAAGGAATTGTTACCTAATCTGTTAATCATGTAACCATGTAGTATATATACTAATTTGTAATCAGAATTATGGTTGACTAGTGTAATGTCATCAAGAAACTATTGTCTGATCATGTGGTTTTTTTTGTTCAAAATTTGGTAGACCGGAGAAAATTGTATCTTGCAAAAGTACTTAAAATTAAAACATATTGCACAACAATGAAGAAATTTGGCAGTTGACCATATTTTTATGGTGAACTTTACATGATGTTCACATTGAATCAGTTCCAGTTGACTTCATCCTAATGATATTGTTAAAGAATAAAGATTGCACAGTTGAACTTCCAAGGACTTCTCAATGGTCAGTGATTGAATTATCGTGATGATGCTGTGTATGAGATATAATTGAAGAGCATATTATTATATGTGAACATCAATGTCATCCCATGTAGTTACCTGTAAATTCTTTATTGACTGAAAATATTTGAAGGTGTAAGTTGTGTATGCAGATTTTCATTTAATAATAAAGCATGACATTTTAAAGCAGGCTTATTGTTTTGCATAAAAAGTACCATAAAAAATTGTGTAGTGTAATTTATTTCAAACATTGGGTTTAGAAACTAGTGTTATGACTCTAGGTGTTGCATTATGTAACAGAAAGAAAGTCCTATCAATAACTTTTAGTAAATTCAACAAACAAGTTTTTTTTTTCTACAATACAAAGTGAAAATTAAAGAGACACTTATATTATTGTGAATTAAATCCCAAATAATCTTAAAAGTCCTATCAACTGTCCAAAAATATAGAATGTTCCAAATGAATTCGAATAGTTTGAAATGTCCTGATATAACACAGTGATGCAGTCCAGAATATCTTTGAATGAGTTCACAATAATTTAAAGCTATACATATCAATGCAAAAGTGAATGAGCACTTTAATAATTCCAGTGAATAGTCTATATAAATTGTTCCTTTTAAATTATAGCTAAATACAACTGTAAACTCTAATCAAATTGAATTCCCACAGATTGACTTAAAAGAGTAATTATTTGTTTGTCAAATCTTTATTTAAACACATTTTCATTTGACCTAGATGTGACTTGTTTTAAGGGTAAATTTCAATCTGATTGTAAACAAGACTGAACCTATGTTCTAAACTCAAATGTTATGTAATCATTCAATTTAT
Organism: Potamilus streckersoni; assembly: GCA_016746295.1. NCBI lineage: Eukaryota > Metazoa > Mollusca > Bivalvia > Unionida > Unionidae > Potamilus > Potamilus streckersoni. The sequence continues at coordinate 1,656,286 of JAEAOA010000520.1, read as the reverse complement.
AACTGATAATTTGGTGGAAAAGGTAGCTATGTAAACATTTTGTTTATATGATCAATAGTACAACATACAATCATGGACAAAAGTTAAGCACAGTTATTCATAACACTAGTGATCTTTACCAAATAGGGACATTATTAAGTGAATAGGTATAATTATTAAATGTAGTGAGGGTTAAATAAAGAGGATTAATAACTAGTTACATGTTCAGTCTACCTTTCAAGTTAGCAGAAGAGTTGCACATTAAATTCATTTTTTCCACCAGATTTTTATTTATTTTTTGGGGGGTAAAAATTGCAACCTTGGTAATTGACAGTGTGACCAGTGATAATGTGAGGCCATGCCTATTGGTTGTTTCTTTTTAGATGTTGGTAGATTTATTTCCTAGAAAGTCTTGTCCAATGATTTTTTTCTTTCAATTGAAAAGTATTTAAATTTATTTTCATCAAATTTTTTAATATTTCTCCAGTGAAAAGCCCATACCTGTTATTTTCCAGCTTTTAAAATGTTCAGAATGTAGGCACATTTTTCTAAGAAAGCTTGTCCAGTGATAAGCCCCATTCCACCTATCTCACATTACATTGTATTATTATTATGATTATGATTTATCATTGGAGAAATGCTTTAATTATAAAGTCATTACATATCATTAATGCTTTACTCAGTTTTTCAGCACATGAATTTCAGGGATTACTGTGCTTTGTCCTTGGAATTTCCAGATGGTTGAAAACCTAAAACAATGATAAAATTGAATGATGGTGTGGTATAGAGGCATGTCAGGTCAGCAAGAATGATACAAAAATTTCATACCAGATTATGAATACTTTATTGATCACCTGTGATTCATTTAGTATTTAAAATCTTATTATACTGCATAGTACCTGTATTTGTTGAACTTTGTCAGCTGCATGTGATACAGTAAGTTAATATAGTTTAGCAGTTTTGTAATTTTGAATGTGAAATTTTCAGAAACATTGTTTTCCACCTATCTGAATGCTCACCGGTTCACGGAATTCCATTTGGATAGCATTTTTAAGTATGGTGAGGAGAACTCCCTGCCTCTTGAGGTAACTAATTGATTCTACAGCATGTTTTGTATTGACAGTAAGAAAATGTTAAACATCAAGTGGGATATGCTATTAGATCTTGAAAACTTTTAGAATCTTTTGTAGTTCAGAGATGCTGGGGAATAGGAAGAGTAAAAAAATAATATCCCAATATTTTTGGCAGAAAAAGGAGAGGATATTATGTGCTGTTACTCATCAGCTCCATGTATGAGTTAATGATGTAATGGAAATCTTCCTAGGCCTATTTTGACAGAATCTATAAACATATGGGATATGTCTTACGGTGGTCTGTAGGTGTGCACAGCAATTTTGGAATTTTGATCTTTTCTTGAGGGTGGGGACACTGATATAATTTTATCATAGTGTCATTATAATTTTATTATTTCTAATGGCAGAGGTCTTTTGTGTTGTCACTTGGGGTAAATATGTAACATTTAAGTATTATTTAATTCTTTCAGCCATAAGTTTATGGACCCCAGAATCAAATTTAGAAAAGTATTGAGATTTCCAATTTATTGAGTATTACAACAAATTAAATATTGGTATTCACATTCAGGATTGATACAGGAACAGGAGGAGGTGGTATTAAAGAATGAGTTGAAGACTGGTACATGATACTAGGATAGAGATGGGAATAGTTGTATTTTTAGGGACTTTTTTTTAAATTACATCTATATGCATTTTATGTTTGTGTGCATATATCACCATATGTTCACAAAATGCTGTGGAGAGCTATGAAAGATCACTTTTTGATGAAAAATGAATTTCATACATGTAGCTAACATTATTTACATGTGTATTTTCAGATTTTCAAGTGTCCAAATTTATCGTACTTGTCCCTGAAGTACAACTGCCTGTATGAGCTTCCAGCTGATATAGGCCGTCTCCAAAAACTGCGGTACTTGGCACTTACAAACAATAAACTTCATGTGCAATCATTGCCTTACAGTTTGATATTTTGTCAATCTTTGGAAACACTTTTACTGGATAACAATCTTTTAGATGCCCTTCCTGGTTTCCTGCTGCAAATTCCATCACTAGAAACAGTGCATCGTCATGGTAACCATAATTATTTTAAATCCACTTTTATGTGGTACCATACAGATGTTCATTACAGAATCATTCCCATAATGGGAAACAAGGATTCTCAAAAGAGACAGCAACATACATTACAATTTCTTGCAGCTCAGTGTGTTATAGGGTCCAAAAAAGACTTTTTTTCAGATCCAAGTGTGGCACCTGTTCTAAAGGACTTCATTTGCAGCATCTATGACAAATTTAGTATATGTCACTTCTGTGAAAAAGCTGTATACATGGGTGATCCAGGTAATATTTTATTTGCTTTATTTTGCTGATCCAGGGGTCTGTAGCAATACTTTTCGTTTTACAGAAGACAAATGTTGTGCCAGTGGTAAAGGAAAAACCCAAGCTTATATAATGTGAGATTTTGAACATAGAACTGTTCCATTAAAACATATACCCCACCCCCCATGAGGAAGGCACTTTCAAAATCAACCAACCCAAAACAGAAGCAATTTTAAAAAATTTGATCCACTGTCAGATATGTTTTAATTAAGAAACACTAGTCTCTACAAAAGCATATTTTTTATATATATAATTTCTGGCTATGTTTTAGTGGGTGGTAGAAGTGATTTTAATATTGGGTTGGGGACACAAGTGATTTAAATGAAAGCTGGCTGGAGGTAATCTACTGAATTCTTATAGATTATATAATCTACTGCATATTTTTATTTGTATTCATTCATTATAATCAATCTTTTGTCCTTCTGTTTGTCTGTCAGCCATGTATGTCTCTGATACTGTGAAATCACACATTTTCTTGGTAGTTTATTATTTGTAGATGTCATTGATCAGTCCCTTAACAACTATAGAATTTAATGTCCATGATTATGAATTTTACATAGGGATTTCTATTCTAATACATAAATCATGAATTTGTATCCTTACTAAACTGTGTGTTTACTGCTGTGATCACTATGTTTTGCTATTTTTCTTTGTTCTCAGGCATGCCACTTTTGATTAGAAAAATAGTTAAATCTTGTATTGGTTTAAATGTTTGGTCAGATGTTATGATTCCCTTGTTATTATTTTTTTTTCAAAAAATGTTTTGGTAATCTTATAATACATGATTTGTCAGAAAAAAAAATCATTAATACCTGTGAAAGTGATTTCATATTAATTCTGGCTACTTTTACACTATATTATTTCTTGTAAGGGATCATCCATCAAGGACATCTGCAAAGTTGGGGGTAGGGTTGTTCAAATGTGAACAATTGCAGACGAGGAGTGTTATAAAGGACCTTGCAGATGCTCACACACTAGTATTTTGTTTTGATATTCTGTGCTGAACAACTGCTTTATGCCTACTGTGTGTATTCCAGTGTTTTGCAGACGTCCATTATGGGTGATTTCTTAAATATAAATTATTTGTTAATTTCAATTTGTACGATTTGTGCCACAGAATATATAAATGGGTTGGCATTAATACATAGGTCTGGACCCCATAGCCTAATGTTGATTACATAGCTGACATATCAGCCCTGCTAGAGGGGATGTCTGCAGACAAAAGGGGACAAGGGAAGATTATTTTTTTTAGGAAAACATGTATTACCTGCAATTGTCCTTTATGGACAACCCCAAAGAACATATATTTCAGTTACCGACGTCTTGCAAGACTTATATAAAGTTTTAAAAAAAGAAATATAGCAACTCCATCATTTTTATATCATAAATTATATTTTTAAAATGGATGAAAGTCACAGAATCATTTTCAGACAGAGAGGCCTCACAATCCACATGCAAGCATTTTGTAAGTTTTGTACCTTTAAGCAAGTTGGATGATTGGTATCTTTAAAAAAAAAGTATCCTTCATCTGTAAATTTTCAACTTTTTTGTGCTTTCTTTTTTTGACAATGAAGTTTCTGGATTTTCAGTGTCATTGCTTTACTATCCACACACATAGGCACCAATGGTATGTACTTCAACAGGTTACCTTACATTGCTTTAGCTGTATTTAGATAGCTGGTGGTCCATTATGTGATAACGAAAATTGGGAAAATATTGCTGTATAAATTCTGTTATGGTCAGATATATACAGATAAATTTTCTATATTATTCATAGTTGTATATATGTGATGCTCTACTGTTTTACCTGTATAATCCATTATTTGGCCTTTCCTACAGGTGATATTGTCTTACAATTTATATTATAGCATCCATTATATCTTCTCCCAGCCTGAATCCCACTGACATGCATGGGAGTCTGTTTCCAGAATGACTTGCATCTTAAAGAGAGCTGCCAAACATACTCTGGCCAATGCCATAGCAGCATGTTACAAATGGCAGATCTGATGCTGCCTACTTCTATCTTTCTTGAGACCATCATAAGGCCAAGCTACAATTGCAACTTTATCATTTATTTGCCTCTTTAATGATCTGGTTGATGAAAACCAGCATGGAGACCAATTTCCCTAACTCGCAGTCTTAGCTACAGCGGAGGGATTTTAAAGACAATTAAGAAAAAGATTGCATGGACACCCCTAGGACACAAGCCATTGGGAAGCAGTACAAAGGAGTCAATAACCATCAAAAACCACATTAAAATTTTTACAATTGATGCTGTCCACTTTCAGATATGGCTACACAGAATAGCTATTGTCACTAAAACTAGAAAAACCTTGAAAAGCTATCTTCTAAAAATAATACTTTATAGAATGTGACCAAACTACTGAATAAAAAATGCAAAAAACTAAAACAAAGCATTCAGGTACTTACAAATTCTTTTCAGAATTTTACAAATGATGCCAATCTGCTAACAACTCATCAACCACTCAGCAGAATTGGACCAAATGTGGCAGAAGGCATCCTAGTATGAAGACTTTTTTAGTCTGTACCACAATGATGCTGAACCACAAATGTCACTGTCTTTTCTAAAAATAATAAAAGCTTTTAGCAACTTCTTCAAAACCACTGCATATAATTTGACCAAACTTGATGGAAGACATTTCAGATTTATACAGATGAAGCCAATATGGCCACCAACACAAAAAGAATCGCACTTAAAACATTGACACAAATGTTAAAAAATTCCTGAATATTACCAAAGTTGAAAGAAATCATCCTGGCATAAAGGGATTTCAGGCTTATAAAAAAATGAAAATCCAGAAGTAAAAAATTTTTTTAAAAAACCCATTTAAACAGCTTTAAAAAAAACTGCCAAACAGATTATGACCAACTTTGACACAAAACTTACTGGCATTGAGGACTTTTATTTGCTGATGTGCCATCAAATATGGAGGGAAATAGATGAACTTGAGAGAGCATGAAACTCTTGTTTTCATGACATATGCAATAAATGACATCATAAGACATTTCAGCAAAAAGCATCCTAATGACTTAAATTTCTTGGCCAACTGTTTTTGTATTTAGCTATGAGGCAAGGTCAGTCATGTGAGTCATCTCAGGTCCACACGTGTCTATTGTTATATGTATTTAGACAAGGTCAGTCATGTGAGTCATCTCAGGTCCACATGTGTCTATTGTTATATGTATTTAGGCAAGGTCAGTCATGTGAGTCATCTCAGGTCCACATGTGTTTATTGTTATACGAATTTAGGCAAGTAGTGAAAAATGTTAGTTACTATTTTATTCAGCCACCCCTGCAAACACTGTTTGGTTGTGTAGATAATAGCGGAGTTGGTTTGCCTGTCTATCTCACTTTTGTTCACCAGATATTTTCTGAATCCTTTTTAGTGATGTGACTTGGTTGGACATGTTGCCACGTCTTTGGCATGATACCACAGTGCTAGATGTCACTATAAACTGCCACATGGCAGATATCATAGTGATATGACTGAAATTGTTAAAGCTACATTAAAAATCTCAAAACACATAATTTTTACCTTTGTCAAGTTACACAAGGCATACAAAGGTATATAGGTATACTTGAGACTGAGAAGTCATTTATCAAGAAAATGGCCAGGAATTTGTCACTATTATGGGCCCCCTTACAAGACAACATCAACATTATTGACTTCTTTGCCACCACTATTATAGTAATGCCGTTACTGAAAAGACTTATGGGCCAGAAATAAAACTCTCTGGTGATCCATATGAACCAGTGCTGGACAGCTGTATTAGCTATGTATAATGTTGTTTGCAAAATAAATGTCCTTAACATGACAGGGACACAGTTTAGTTTTTAATAAGGTCTGGTACAAAATACAAATGTGTATAACATATAATCATTAAGAAAAGTTAATAGGGTACAAAATATAAAATGCTGCACTTAACAAAGACCAAATACATCAGTCAGGAGGTATTGAAATATAGTTTTACTCTGGTTTTTGCTTCAATCACAGATTGCCCATCTTTCCCTGTATCACAACTGTATTTAAACATTTCTTTATTATTTGACAATTACATTTCTATACTGCTCCTAACTTTATCATTCTGACTACTCCCAAAAATAATCACATTTTGCATGTTAGGTATGGGATAAAATCAGACTTCAAAGAAATCACAAACTAGTCACTAATCTTTATTAAAGATGGCTTAAACATTCTCATTTAATTCAATAGCATGTTTCGTCAGCACACATTTGATTTATCAAATTTCAAATGATTTGGGTTGTTTGACTTAACGTAAATTAGTTTAATGGGCTTTCCCACAGAAATGCTCCAAGGACTAGTAAACAAAATCAACCAAGCTACTGTCATTCAGTTAAATAATCAGTGGAATGGTAGCTGTTTATCTCAGAGAGCCTTTATCTTTTAATCACCTCAATGACATTACACTGGATAAACTGTCATGGGGTGATCATTTTCATTACTGTGAAGCCATGCAAATAATGACAGTTTACAGACATGAATTGAGAAAATCACAGTTTTTGATAAGATTTATTGGAAATATTTTGTTTAAAGATATGTTTGTGTCTGTTGATTTAGGATATGAGATACTGCACAATGGCATGCTGTATTGTAAAAAGTTAACTCCATGGTCATATTTCTACAAAACAAAAAGTCTAGTATATAGAAAACTGTCAAAGCAGTTTTAAAATCTCTAAAGAATGAAAAATGAAATGGAGATCTGCCAATCCATATAGAGTTGTAATTTTTACTCCATTACTTTAGAAGCATTGGATAGATTGATGTAAAATTTAGTAGATTCAGGTCTATTTTATAAGTATGGAGTTAGAATTTCATTTTTCATGTAAATGTTTTTTACTAGTCTGACATTTATGCAGGGAGATAATTTTAAATGTTTACTCTTTGTCTTCTGAGTGACCACATGCAGTGAGTTCTAATTCATTTATGTTTTAATAGTACACCACTCCCTTGATAACTCGCGCCCGGATAACCCGCTTATAATGCAGTATTTGGCATGGCTCCAGATTTGTTTTCAAAGAAAATATATTTTAAAATTTGTTGATCGTGAAAAAAGTCGTGACAAGAAATGGTAAATTGGTAAATTAAACCTTGATATATAGCTCGTTTTTATCATCGAAAATGGTGTTTATTGCCCGTAAAGATAGAATCCATATTGTGAAATTTGCAATTTCTAATAAGATATCACATATTATGTTACTTTTTTTTAAATAAAGAAATAGTTGTCAATACACTGTAAATAAACAGCGCTCAACGAAAAATTCTGGTAAATGCTAGCATGTGGCAACAAAGCGTGAAATAAACACCAATTAAATGTCTTCCTAGGTGAAATTCACATTATAATCCTTTAATTTCATCTCAACACTATAATACATACATATTCTCTTTTATGAAAACATGAAAAGAGTCAGTTGACCGTCACATCGAAACCCTTGAGTATTTCTTTGAGAACATAATTACATGCCTGCTTTGTTTCGATCAACAACTTGGGGAAGTGTTTGTTGCAATAAGAGAATCAATTAAAAGAGACCTGTGTTTGAATATGTCTTTTGTATCAAATCAATCAAGTAAAATAAAAAAAATGTTCAAAAGCATGCCAATAGGAGCATACGTTCTTGTATTCATTACCGTTATCAAATTTCGTTTTACTTTACCAATCGAAAATGTTTTCATATTTTATGTTTTAACATCATTCAAGTATATAATATTAGTAATGTATCCTAATCATTTGTAAATGTGACCATGGAGAGCAAATGATTTATGCGAAAGGCGTAGTTAGTGACTGAAAAGCTGTGCATCATAGTGTTCATAATGACAAAGCGAGATCAAAAATTTGAAATTGCCAAGTCGACATTTAGGGGTTGGCTTAAGGATGAGCCGAAATTTAGAAATTGCTCACATGATGCTAATTCAGATGAAGGGATGAAATGAAAATGAGCACGGACTGCAAGCAATAATGAATTAGATGATGCTTTGTAGGCATGGTTCACACAGCAACGTGTCACAAATCGCAAGTGCTATCGTGTTCTAATTTATATTGTTTTAAATTTTTAGACTCGTTAAATTTATGTTGGTAATGCTTAACCCTTATGAATTTATTTTTTTCTTCTATTTTACTTCTACCGCAATAAAAATCTAAACATCGTTTGATCGACATTGTTTTTTCGAATTGTGTCAATCTTTTGTATTTAAAAAAAATCTACTTTGGATGAAACAATAAAACTAGAATGCATACCATTCACAGCGATAATTAGTGATGTGGTACACAACGTGAGTCGTATGTGTGCTAAGCGAATGGAAACCACGTGGAATTATGTTTTGATCAATATACTGCAAGTTATCCTGAAATTAATGTTACTCTGTGAGGAAAAAACTAAAAAAAGTACACCGATATGAAGAGATATTTATTCACTGCTAATCTTAGCACAATTATTAATTTAGTATTCAACACTGTAACATGTCAAGCCATCCCTACCTCTTTTTTGCCTATACGTCGATCCCTTTCTTAGTTTTGTTGTTTGTTATAGGTCCCTCAATAACTCGCGCCCTCGCTTATATTGCAGTCGATGTTTTTGGACCCCGATGTCCGTGAATTATTGAGGGAGTGGTGTATATTGGTCAAACCCTAATATTTTCCAGATATATTTTATAATATGGCCTGTGTTCATATTGAGTTTGTGCCAAGAAATATGCTTCAGTGGGAACATTAATTACCTTTGTCAGTTTTACTATCCATTTTATTTTTAAAATATAAATACTCAAGTTCAGATGTCAGCAGTATGTTGCAGGAAATACTAACTTAAAATATTTCCACTTTTTCAGGCTACAAAGTTATCACCTTTAAGAATCCATACCTTGGTAACACCTGTGTGCCCTTCCAACATTGGGCATGCACAAAAGAATGTGCAATATCAATTGAAGTACCAGCTCGATTAGAGCAGATTGCTGCAGCAACAGAACTTGACACAAAATATCGAATGTATATCCAGGAATGTGAGAGGGCTTTCTTCAACAATGATCATATAGAATCTGTCTGCTCTTGCCTAGGTTCTTCAGCTTCAGACATGGAATCGCTGTCAACAAAATCATCAGCATCTAGGTCTACATGCATCATTTCATAGAAGGAGAGATGAAAAAAAATACATTTCAAACAATACAAATCATTTATAAGCAGTTAGCATGGTATGAATAGACTTATAGTATTTCTGTGATCCCCTTGTGGCATTTGATATTTTCAGTACCTTTGCTTTAAAAAATGAAAAATTGAGAACCTTTCATACTAAATGTTGTATTCACCACACAATGCCTTCAGTAACAGCTATCTGTATGGGACAGTTGAGGAATATGATAGTGTTTGTTGTTTATAGACCGGTATACTTCATGCATGTAGTGTAGTCTACCCAGAATTATTTATTTATGAATTTACTCATGACCAAGCAAACTTTTGAATCACTTTTGCTGATACAAATACATTTAATGACCTCATTCAATGAAAATCCAGAAGTATGTTTAAAGCAACCAAGTTAGCACAATACAAATCTTCCGTCAAATGTAAATACTATGTTTGGCAAGGCAAAACGACCTTTATATTTTGTTGAAATGGACATACAAGACCAAAAGTAAGTTTTGGTTGTTTACATTAGACTGTAGTCCTACAATATAAGATGTAGCACATGTTGTTTTTTGTTTTGGTGCTATGTCTTACTACCCTAATAACTGTCTTACATAGCCAGTTTCAGTGTCATTGGCATCAGAACAAGTAATATCTCACATTTGCAGCCTATATCGACAATCATCCACTGATTTATGTTTTATTAATATACTTACTGTGCTGTCTTTATACTAGCAAATGGACGCATTTTCATGTTCTGTTGACATACTTTTAAATTTGTTGCAATGCAATGGTATTCAAGGTATGCCAAAGTATGTTCCAGTAGGTTCATGTGGGGGATATGTTTCTTGAACAAAATGAAATGCTGCTTATAGTTCCATTAGGTATAATATATTTTTTATTCATTTTGTCAAAGAATAACATTTCAACCTAACCTGATTTTGGCATTCCCAGCTTTCATCGCTTTCCAGCTAACTGAAATGTAGGCCAACAAAACTTGAAAACAGGTCCGTTTCTTTGGTGAGAATTTTAAGTTATTCAAGAAAAAACATCAGGGTAAGTAAAGTCTGACAAAAACATTGTAACTTTACTTTGTAGAAATGCTTTTGACTTACGTTACACTGTTAATCGACATCAAAACATGCTTCACAGCACAATTAGGCAGTAAAACCCATCACCCATCCAGACAAAAAATATCTGGGTGATGGGGCTTACGTTGTAGGACTACATTAGGCTGGTACACTCAATGGATAAATGTCCTTTGACACAGGTTTCACTACACAAATGCTTTTGGACATAGCAAACCATTAGACACCAGTTTAAGGATGATCACTTGTAAAAAAATTTGTTACTCTTTAACATCTTTCTCCGTGTAAGTCATCCTCATATAAGAGCCTTTACATGCAGAAATAGGAGAAAAAGTACACTGTCACTAATTTAAAATAACACCTGAATGAGTATTTTAAAATCATCAAAATGCACTGATCATCTAATCTAATACACAAAGGCTATGAAATGTTGGTGAATTAATTTTTTCAGTTATGACACAAAGAGACCACATTTTCTTTGTGTGGGGATTTACAGCAGGTCATAAATATTAAAGGTTTTTGCAAGGTTTTGTATACTTTTCATTGATTTGATCATTTTCATTTACAGAATTGTTATTGGAAGTTTTTAAATTGTATAAGCTTTTTTTGTATCATTTTTGAACAAGTAACAGAATACATCATTTAACATCCAATCCCTACCCTGTGTTTATAGTGCTATGATGCTCCAGATAAAAGTGATGTCATTAATGGCATCTTAGTGTGTTAATCACATCATTTTTAGAGCATAATGAGTTTACAATAGTGTGCTACCATAATTTGCAATCAGTTACAGATCTTTAGTACACTTTGATATGCAGTTTTTACAAATATGATTGTCAGCTGTCTTTTGTATGCTTATGTAATCCACATATTTTCACTTGTAATCAACTTACTCACATTTGCAAGAAACAAATTTTTTTTTGATTTAGTGTTTTAAAATGTCACAAGGAATCTCCTTTTTGTTAGCTTTTGTATTTTTTATAATTTGTTTCATGAGTTAGAATTCTGTAAGACTTTGATTAAAGTTGCTTGCCCTAATATCTATCCAGAATTCTCTAAATTTCTTTACTTCTTTGAGATTATAAACACTAAAATTTTCATAGATTTCAGTTGCATAAAATGCAACAGGTGTTTATTTAGTTCTGTTTCTGTTATATGTAAGTTCTTGGTGTTGAAAGTTTTGATTGTTCTTTACTCACATCATCTAGGAGTGCTTGAATGGATTTTTTAAAAATATAAATTTTGTACTTGCATGAAAGAGATAGATTTTACTTTTGTTTTATATTGTATTTTGTTTGTGTCTCACAGTTTGAACCAAAGATTACATGTACTTGCAACTTGTTTCACATCATCATATTGTTATGTTGGATTCTTGTGTATAGAATATATAGTTATATCTACAGAGTTGTATTGGTAGGTAATTATACAAGTATGGTTGACTTTTGTTAAAGATTGTGACCTATGTTAAAGATTCTGTATCCTCTTGTAAGAGACCCTCAGACCTGAAAAACCATAGAGTTTGATTCCATGTTTCTTTGCAACATGAACAGTATGCTTTTCTTCCTCATGGATACCAAAATTAGCTACAAAGACTTATTTACATTTACCTGTTTACCAGGTGTTAAAGAATATCTTGTATGATGCTGAGCCTAATGCAAAAATATAGATCCAGTGGACTCTCAGGTCAATTTTATTTTAAAGGAGGAAGTTTAAATTGAGGTATATTAAACTATTTATAGTTATTTCACCACATTCAATTATTAATGCTAAAATAATATTTTAAATGTTATTACAAATTTTTTGTGACATAAAGTAAAAAAAATTGAGAAAACATAAAGACTATTTAGAACAGGTTTTATGATAGTGGAAAGGATCATGAATAATAATATACCTGTAGTTATGTTTGAGTCCAGCTGATTGTAGTTTTTAATACCATGTCAACCCTCCAAAAAATCAGTATTTGGATCTTTCTGTAAGGAGTAGGATCTGAACCTAATTCTGTGGTTATATATATATATATATATATATATATATATATATATATATATATATATATATATATATATATACACACACACACACACACTGCTGTCTGGTATTTCTGCGCAAGTAAGATTTCCATCACCAATATCGAAACAAAATGCATAATAAATTCAACTGATTGATGAAAATAAATGACTGCAGTGCTTACCATTTGAAAAGAGGCAGTTTTCACATCATTTTTAGAGCACAATATTCTGTTCAAAATAATATTAATTGTGGACACACTAGATTTCACCTGTGTTTTATGACTTGTAATATGTTGGCCTATTCTGCACATTGCTTTGAAAAGATGTAATGTTTATCCATTGGGCTATGGAAAGGAAACACATTACTGTGTCTGTTTCTGTCAACACTTCAGTCAAGTAATTATAATTAGGTCAGGTTTATTGCTGGTTTAAGCTAAATGATTTTGTAAAAAAAACTAGTTTCAGTTCCACATTTTTTAAAAAAAATAAGTTATGATGTTGAAGAGAAACAAAAGTAAAAAGGATGTAATGGGTTTACCACATGTAATTTATGGGAAATAAAATTACTACAAAATTTAGAAACAAACATGCCAGAGAATTTCTTGAAAATCCTGTTCTAGCAGCAATTTTACATTTTTGATAGTACATGTAGATGATTTTGTATATGTAGGACAACTTCTTACAAAATTGGAAACTTAGAATAAAATGCAGTATTGTTTTATGGTATACATTTCCATCTTTTAAATAATGTATTTATTTTTATGATTCTAAGAAATAAATATTTAATAGAGTTTTCTGGGTTACAAATTCAAGGTCGTGGAATGGGTCTTCATGTTGACACATAGAAATCACATATTTATATGCATTTAGGGTATAAATGTCGGATACTTTAGTACACTTTATGAATATCACTTCCTTAAATATAGGACAATTGTTCTCTCTTGATACAAAATGGATATTTGACCAAAATCAAAACGTGATCCAGTGTTTGCAGAAATGTTGTATCATTGTGCAGAATTACATTACATGAAGAACTCAACATGGTGATATATATGTATATATATATGCATATACATGTATCATTGTAATTAATTTCTGTTGGTGGAAGCTGTAAAAAAAGTGTCCTCTCTGTCCCCTTCTAAGTAGATTGAAATGGAATACTCATTAACAGACTAAAACTGCTTTCCTAAACAGAAAGTATCTGTGCAGACCGATCCAGTGGCCTAGTAATTAGAGCATCTGCCTTATATGCAATGGGTCACAGGTTTGAACTCTGGCTGAATCATACCAAAGGCTTATTAAAATTATGCTAACAGCTTCCTCGCTAGGTACTCGGCATTAGGAGGTTAGTGTTAGGACTGGTAGGCCTGGTTAGGATAATGTGACTGGTTGGGACATCATTATACTCCAGTGCTAGACTTTACTATAAACTGCCACACTGCAGACATCATAGCTACATTCAAAATCCAAGTCACACACACACACACACATCTGTGCAACGTAGCATATTAAAGTTAACTTATGATGTCATGACCATACAAACTTGACTAACAATATCCAACATTTTTAAATAGTAAGCATTAAGCATCATTCTGAAATTTGTCTCTTTTCTAAGTTCCTAGGATTTTATTGATTGTCTTCTTAAGACATCTACTACAGCTAATGTCAGGAAGCAAATCGAGATGATCACAAAATAAACATTAGTAAGTATAAAATATAGTCAAATGGAATGGAAATAGTAATGTAGACAACATTTGCACAATAGATAAGAATTGATAGAGATTTGCTGTTTTACAATCTTGTAAATTTTGTGCTAAAGGTTTTACATTATAATTACCATACCATTCTGATTTATTTCATCCATGACAACTTTTTCCATTGTAAGTATAAGTTGAAATGGTTTCAGTATATTGCTAAGTTAATATAACTACTTTGTATTGGTTAAAGAGGAATGCTTTTGTCAACAATTGGTTGATGTTATTTATGCAGCAACAGGTCAAAATTGTACAGAATTGAATACACTGATAAAAGCAAATCAAGTATAAAAAGCCATAAAACTTGTGGAGAGTTTGATTGGAGTCATAGTCTAAGATGTCAGAATTTGACATATGCTTTAGTTCTGTAAGGGTGCTTATTAGAGAAGGTTAAAATACCATATATACTCACTTATAAGTTGAGTCCAGTTGAAGAGACCAAGATATGGCATTGCACAATATGCCTGCAGATATTGGTCTATGCATTTTATTTTGTTATAGTAATCAGCAAAACCATGAACCTGATTTGCCAGTGCATTGTACAGATCAGGGTCTCTGTTGTTTGCATGAACATGAGCTATAAGCAACTTATTAGCGAGTACATACGGTATTTAACTTACATAGCAAAGTGAATTTTTTTGCATTATCAGACAATGAAGCAATGTTAAAAGATACAGAAATGTATAATTTGCTGTTGTATTTTGTTGTGCATGGTTATGTGAAATGTTTGTGCCATGATGTTAAAATATAACTCTATAAAACTAGAATAGAAAATGTTAACCTGTTGCCATATTTCATCAAAATAATTTAATTATATTAATTTACAGGATAGAAACTTTTCTTACTACTCATATATTCCTCTCATCATAAAGTGTAGGTTTTTGAATTGCTCATTGGAAATTTAATTTGTAATGCAAGAACTAACTTGAGCCAATTTGCAGCAGATGATGAATTTGTAAGAATATTCTACTTGGGGTTTTTTTTTTCACTTATGTTAATTTTTGGTATTTATATAATTTTACATTTTGTCATTTTGATAGCAGTGCAATGTCCTAATTTTTATAATGTAAAACAGCTCCTATAGTTCTTACTGATAAAGGATATATCTGTAGTCAGTATTTTAATGTACATGTTATTATAAATTAAGTCATAATATGTTGTGCTGTCAACATGAATTTGTAACCAGTGCACATCTTTAAAAGTCATGGAAGAATCCTCATCTGTTTTGTTTAATTTTAAACTTGAAAGAAAAAGACTGTAAAATTCCTTGTAGGTTCACCTATTAGTAAATACCAGTAATGTAGATTGAATGTAGAACTGTGATTCTAAATAATTTCAATTAGGGAGTGATCTGCAAGTCATTATCACTGTGAACAAAATAGTGTTTTCTCTTCTAAGCTGTGCAAACAGTACATTGATTTGAAAAATTTAGCAAAGGCAGTGAAATCCATGGAAGAATGGCAGTATTATATAGACAGTTCAGTTTTATTCTGTAAAAACTCATTGATATCTTCTATGCTAGTTTATAGAGATATTAAGTCATACGAAACAACAGCATTGCAATTCATAAACTTGTGTCATCATTTTAAATACCTAAATATAATTTTGAGTCATGACTTGACTAAAAGGTTCAGTAACTGCTATAAAAAATTACATTTCATTGAACTGTGATCTTGATCTATTGAAGAATGAGACATTAGTATGTGTTCCTGCAACAAACAAGAGGCTTATTCATTGGACTTTTGAGACTTTGCAAGCATCTGTGTAAGATCCATTTTCAAGCATTTTCCTAACAAAACTTATTTACAATGAAATTCTTCCTAATGGCATTAAAATGATTGTTCGTTCATTGTATATACTGTTTACTTAGGAGGTACATGCATAAAGGTTTTCTTACAAATGCAGCATAATGCAGATATCCACTGTGTGATAACATACTCTAAACTGTTTAAAAGTATCTGCAAGGAAAAGGTATTAGAGCCATGTTTTGCTTGGAAAGTTACAACTAAATTTTGCTGCTTTTGTCATTTGTTTCAGTTACACTCTGTCTGTGGAATGGGAGGGGGGAAACTTATGCATTATGCAGGAAACTAAGGCAATGGACAGAAATTGCTTTCAAGCAGTCAGTTCTAAGTGCTCTACCAATAGAACATATCTGGGACACATGGAAGACACTTATAATGTGGGGAAATCATCAGTATGTGCAATTTAGAATATTCTTAACATTTTAATATGAAAAATGAAGTCAAAGTACCCTGACATATTTTTTTTTAAAACTGCCTTCTCTGGGTACCATGTATGTTTAAATGAGACAGCCCTAACTGGATGGATCTTACCCAAGTGCCAATTTCATACAAAATATGTGAAATCAGTCATTTCTGTGATTGCAGGCCTCACCACCAAACAAAAGCTTGAAAAATATTCTGTAAGCTGCCATTTCATTCATTTCTATTATGTTTCCAAAGATACAAGATTTTGTTTATCACAAGAGATGCAATTATTTAATGAAATTTTTAATAGTCTTGCATAATTGATTTTAAGAGTATATTAAGACACCTTAAATAAAATGCTTTTCTATTTTTTTTAATTTCATTTATTTGAGATTATATGTGTAATGCTGAAAATACAAGATGTTTGTAATATGTATAGTGGTCCCTCACTTTAATGACATTCAGGAAAGCCATAAAAGTACCATGTCATAGGTGAGGTCAACTTATACTGGGGTACATTAGAATATAATGGAATTCATAACTATTATAGAGATGTTGCCAGGGTGGGGAATAATGCAAATCATGCGGAATTTTTTTATGAATTTAAACACTTGGAGAGCAGTGAATCACAAGGCAGACTCCTGAACCTAATTAAAACACATGCAATTTAAAAGTAGAAGTACTGATGTGCCTTATAGTGAGGGACCACTGTATTAATTTAAACTGTAGCCTTTAGTAGGCATCCAGGCCTGATCTGGATTTCACTATAGTGAGAGGCAACCATATTAAAATGTGGACTTTATTAGGTATCTAGGCCTGGATTTCACTATAGTGAGTGACAGCCATATTGACTACAAAACTGTTGCCTTTATTAGGTAGCCAGGCCTCATCTGGATTTCACTATAGTGAGGGACAACTATATTAAACTGTTGCCTTTATTAGGTATCTAGACCTGGATTTCACTATAGTGAGGGACAACTATATTAAAATGTTGCCTTTATCAGGCATCCAGGCCTGATCTGAATTTCACTAACTGTATTTAAATCTGGACTTGAACTCTGTAATCTAGGAAATTGTTGGACTGAAATTAAATTATGACCTAAAATTGACTAATCAGATAAATTGACTTAACTTGAAAATTTCTGTTGGTGAAATTTGTGTTTTTATTCTATCATGTATGCTTAACAGTTGGCATGTATCATGTTTGATTTGATAGTTGTATTGTGCCTTCTGGTTATATCTTCTGTGCCAAAGTTATATATCTGTACTCTGTCACTGTAATGTTATTCATCAGAGCTATAAAAGTGAACCCTTTTGTTGGTGAAGTTACCTTTTTTTGAGGTATCTTTTTCATAATATTGCTATTAAATAATGAAAATGAAGTGTGCATATTTAATAATTGTGAGAGAGATAGTTGTTGCATGCACCGGTTTTGACTATGTATAGTCCTTTATTTATTGGTAACTGTTATGTAATTCTTGGAAATCTAAAAACCTTGAGGTTTCCTTGACATGAACTTTATTATGAATTTAGGTCAGAAAAATTTCTTACAGCTGGAGACTCTGATTTGAATCTGTTAGGCAGCTACATGTGGTTAACATGCCAAGGTAGGGCATGGTGTTGAAAGAGGCAGACGACTGGTTATAATTTAAAAACTCATGGGAACAGTGATATTTTATTTCTCTCAGTATAAAATAACTCTTGATATAAGACTATTCAAACAATTTATTTTCAGTCCCTTTTTGTCTTTTATGTAATATTTTATGTACATTAAGATATAATGTACACTGTTATAGGCAAATATCAGTGGATGATTTGGCATGAAATTTATATTGCTAATCATTTTTGCCAGTATTGTAAGATTAAATCATGTATATGCATGCAGTACATGTACATGCAGAAAGCTTTGCAAAGTTGAGCACATTTTTTAAATAAATGTTATGAATTTAGCATGTCATTTCACATGATTGAATGATTCTGACCACTTTGTACAAAATCAAGACTGGAAAATTTAGAATTTATGTTGAACTGGTGGATCTTTCCAATAATTACAGGCTTAGTTTTAAAATGCTGATATTTCACCTAATAAGGTAATCAGTGTGTGCTGACATGCATGTACCTGTTGATCACTTTAAATTTAGTATTAATACTTATATATGATACTCATTTTCCTTAATAATAATGGATTATTTATTTATAAATTATGGTTGCATGAGGATGATAGGCATTTATAAATGCAGCATATTTGGGTTTTTTTTGTATATTTCATTTAGTACATATATATTGTTTTCCTGCTTTGAAAGATTATGTCACATGATTTAATCACTGTATCTATATAGTTCATATTCAAACCACAGCATGGCATGTTAATAGTTCAGGGGTTTTTCCTGATGCAGATGCTGTGTTTAACTTTAAACTATTCTGGAACAAAAATACCACCTACTTTCCCCACCTTTCATCATGTCATACTTTGAACATTTCTTGCATACTGTGCTGTTTTGGCATAGTTTTGTTTCTTTCCAGTGAGTGTCATGCAGTTTTTTCTCTCTTGGTACTTTCCCCCATTTCAAACTAGAATGCCCTCGTACCAGCTTCATCGAATATATGGTGTATCATTTGCTATTTTCATAAAAGCAGTCCTCAGAGTTGGACTACTCGAGCTTTGATTATCAATATCACAACATGCTTTGTATCAGCAATTTGCAGCTCCATATTCAGGTGTTCACTTTGCACAACTGTACTAATTCCACAAGTCTCTTCTGAGGTGTTTCATGTAGAAAAATTAGAGCTTGCCTAGTGCAGTTTGCAGTGAGATTTGCCCAGGTTTGACATGATTATTTCAACTTTAAACTAGTGCTGTGAATTGATCTGTGCAATATTAGCATTCAATTTCTTGCCAGTGTCGATGTATTTTATACCTCTCCATGTACCTTTTTTTACTCAAGTATTGTTGATTTGAACTGTCAGCTTCCCTACTTTATTATCCTAGTGGGACAACAGCTTCTGTTTGTCTGTTCTCTTAGGGCATTCACTTTACTCCATGTATCTTTATTTACACAAGAAAATAATGTTAGTGCTATATATTTCATTTTAAAACTAAAACCATTGAGTGAAGTCTACCTGGCTGCCCCTTGCATCCCCAACTTATATCGGACAGCCCAGTTTTTGTTGAATAAACTGTACTCAAAGATTATCCATAACATTCTTTCAGGGGGTTTCACAGCCAGGTGTGACTTTTTGTACAACCCTGTTTTTTCTATTAGTTATCACTTAGAGAATGAACCAAAATTCATCCATTGCAGCAGACTGTGCCTCTATCCAGATATACATATTTATAAATAAAAAGTTAACTGGATCTGGTGTTTGTTTTGTATGAAGTTTGTTATATTTACAACCATCTTAGTCTCTTGTGAATGAGGGCTCATTTGTGTAGTCTAGTCTTTCAAAATCAAGTTGAAACATATAATCCTGTGTTCCCTGCATTAGTTATTTTAAATCTAGATGAATTAGATATCCATCATGTCAGATTTGTTTTCCAGATTTTCTTTTCCTTGTAATCTTGGAGAAAGCATGACAGATTGGCAAACTAGTTGTTTCCCCCATGATGAGACCATGGGTTCTAGCAGATAATGGTGGTGGTTTTGTAGGACAAAAACATAGTCAATATTTTCAATAAATATGCAGAAATAAGGGTTTGGCTTTTCATAAAGAAAGGGCATGTCATGGTATTACAGATCAATGCACTAACAGCAGTCTCATATATTCAGGTTGCCTGTTCTTATAGGTTGGACAAAGTGAGCCTATTGAATCTTATATAGTAAACCTTCATTGGCCATTGACAATACTGGAGTTCATGAGAATATGGCCGACTTAAAATTGATTCTGTGAATTCATTTAATTTGCATACTTATTATCAATATGTGAAAAATTACAAAGTAGTTCTATTGTGTCCACAGATGGTTAATTTCATTAGATTGTTATGTCCTTGGTTTGTAGCAACCACAAAGTCAATAATAAATGGTACCCTGCAAAAGTATGCAATTCATACCATATAAGAGTAGTTTTGATTCATTGCATAGCTTTGAGAGTTCAGGTAGTACATTAAACAGGATCAAACGAATGAACATAACTTGCAAAACATTAGTCATATTCACAATAGGATTTTCTTCAAAATACTAAATCGGATATGTCCAGTTGGTCTTAAATGAAAATGGTTCCTTTTGTACAGCTGGTATAGCCACCACAGTAGCTAATTTGAAAATCTTGTTATTGCTGAAAAATATCTGTGATGATTTGAACACTTAATAGTTAAAGAGAAGAAATGGTCTTATCTTTTAAGTCCTGAGAATTCTTTTAATCCAGCAAAATATTGGTACCTTCTTATTACATCTTTTTTTCTTCCTTGCCTCTTAAGAAAGAATTGATTAAAAAAATATTCATAACCTCTTTTGAACCAGTATTTATATTGTTTGAAGTGATACATCTTAAGTCTTAAGGAGGAAGCCACTAATCATATCCACACTGGATTATAACATGAATTATATCCCTTAACAAACCATTCGGGGATGCAAAGAGTGGATAGCATACCATTAGAATAAGAGTTATATCCCTTAACAAACCATTTCAGGATGAAAAGAGTGGATACCATGCAATTAGAATGAGTTATATCCCTTAACAAACCATTCCAGGATGCACAGAGTGGATAGCATGCCATTAGAATATGAGTTATATCCCTTAACAAACCATTCCAGGATGCACAGAGTGGGTAGCATGCCATTATAATATGAGTTATATCTCTTAAACCATTCCAGGATGCAAATAGTGGAGAGCATGCCATTAGAATGAGTTATATCCCATAACAAACCATTCAGAGATGCAAAGAGTGAATAGCATGCCATTATAATATGAGTTATATCCCTTAACAAATCATTCCAGGATGCACAGAGTTGATAGCTTGCCATTATAATATGAGTTATATCTCTTAACAAACCATTCCAGGATTCACAGAGTGGATAGCATGCCATTAGAAGGAGATATATCCCATAACAAACCATTCTGGGATGCAAAGAGTGGATAGCATGCCATTATAATATGAGTTATATTCCTTAACAAACCATTCTGGGATGCAAAGAGTGGATAGCATGCCATTATAATACGAGTTATATTCCTTAACAAACCATTCAGGGATGCACAGAGTGGATAGCATGCCATTAGAATAGGAGTTATATCCATTAACAAACCATTCAGGGATGCACAGAGTGGATAGCATGCCATTAGAATACGAGTTATATTCATTAACAAACCATTCCGGGATGCACAGAGTGGATAGCATTTTATTAGCTTTGGATGGATGAAAATCATCTCATGAAACACACAGCACTCCAGTGTTGCTCAAATCTCACATATATACACAATCCATATTGTCAAAATTGTTTAATGTAACTACATTTATATGTGTGTGTGTTGTATAAATGGATAAATGGTAGTAGAAGAACCTGGGAAAAGCCCAGGAAGAACCACTAACTCATGAGATGGTATTGGCAAGCTTTCTCACATACCAACATTGGCCCAAGCTGAGTCTCAAGCCCACACAGAGGTGAGATGACAATGATCTGTTACAGTGAGTGCTTTAGAGTAGACCAGGCAGACACTCTGGGCCCCTTATATATATATATATATATATATATATATATATATATATATATATATATATATATATATATATATATGTGTGTGTGTGTGTGTGTACACTAAGCCATTGTGACTTGATTGAATCATCTACTGAAAATTCAAAGAAAGTTGGATGGGGTAGGGTGTTCCAAAGCTGGCCTAAATGTTCTTGACATCTTTGTATTTTTAAAATATTGTTAAACAAATTTAAGGTGAAATTATAAAACAAAATATTGTGTTCCTGTCCAAAACACTTGTAAAATATAACTCTAACTTCGACATTACTGTTGAGTAGAAAACCTGAAATAAATTTTCCAGCGCAAAATTCTCACCACTGAAAATTTTTCATATTTAGTTTACGAGAAAAGTTATCCTAATAACTTTCTTTAAAGCAGAGAGAACAAAAATAATACAGATGAAAGCCCCACTGTAGATGCAAAATAAGCCTTTGCAGTGTTAAAGGGGTCTATTGGGTTAAAGATATATTTCAGTTTAGGCTTCAGGTTTAATATAACATGGTCATTCATCAGCATGTCATACTACTGTTGTGAATGGACATTGCAATAAAAAATCCAGCATTTACATCAATGACATCATTATGCAAAATGGTAATTAATAAATGCATACCATACAGTTTTCTAATGGGTTAGACATATGATTGAGAACATTCCAAAGGGTTGCCTAAAACTTAACTCCAAGAATAAATCATAATCTAAATGGTAATATGAAATTGTCAACATATTCTACTTACCAGGTGTTTGTATCTAGGGAGTATGCATGTATTTTTTTCTGGTACCAACTTAGACTAAATCAGTAAGGAGGGGGGGGGTAATTGAAGTCCAGACCAAAAAGTTGAGGATTTCATATCACCCAAGGGATATGGTAAGTATTGATACATTTAAAAGCAAAAACATGTATGATCACTATTGTAACATAAGAAATGGACAAAAATGAGAACATTTAAAATTAACCTTTTGAATGCACCAGCCTGTTATGTTGACTTTGTTATTTTTGGGGGGTGGGGTGGCACAACCCTCTGAAGGTTCTAATGAAAAATAACCTCTTTAATGACTCAGTCAACATAATATGTCATCTCTGAGGAATAAACCAATTTCATCATGTTTAGCTGCAATATTTTCTTGATATGGACATAATGATATGCAATGGTTAACATGGACGTGACAAGTTCAAAATCCCAATGTATGCATTAGTATTGCTCCGAGTGCACATTTCTCTTAGAAAGTTTCTTCTGTTCAACTGACGAATGTCATGTGATTACATGTTTTCAGGGAAATATGCCCATTCTCAGGTGCAGAATCATTCATTTTGGGGGCAGGCTGGAAAATGCTGCTTGAAATCTGATGTTAATACTTGGATATGGCCACACATTGTCCAACAATGTGCTGCATGCATTGTTATGTATAATGTTCATTTTTATACTGTCAAGAGAAGTTGTGGGGTATTAGAGGTTCTGATCTACAATTGTTGATTCAGGCGGGTAGGCAGGGTTTCATCTGTTTTGGTTTCAGGACATTTGTAATGAACAGATTTCAATGTATCATTGTACATATTCACCCTTTAACCCAAAGAACTCTGCTGATATTGGGGTCAGTAGCTCCAAGGTCAGCTTCACTAGTACTAAGAACAAATATGTTCCTGTGTATACTATTTCCAAGCGATAACTGCAAATTAGATTTCAGTGCAACCTGGTGAGTCTGAGATACCCCTGACATTTCCTCTATGGACTCCCCCCCCCATTAAATAGGACTTTCCCCCCAGTCATTTGCTCCCATGATCTTAAAACTTAATTCATTTAATATGACATTTTGCCAATAAAATATAAAATCTTAAAGTTATGTTGAAAGAAAAAGGTTATTTGAAAAAAGTCTCAGTAGTGTTAAACAAACTTAACATTTTCACATATTAAAAATGTATTGTTTAAATGTTAATGTAAGCAATTGCTTTTAAGTATTCTATGATGTCACGATTGTCAAAGTCAGTGACTATGTTTGCAATTCTTGAAGAACAGTCTTTGTACTTCTTCTTTGGTTGTTACATCATGAGCACTGTACTGAAACAACTACAATTAATTGAATGATGGCTAATCCATCTAAAAGTTAGACTCAAGGCTCATCAACATACTTCAAAGAAACGTCCTGTTCTACATTCAGTAAAAGCACTAGCAATTGATTGACAAATAGACAATGCCCATTTTTGTTATATCATTGCTTAAAAATGATTGTGAATTTATGTTCACACTTCAAATGTGGTGTCAAGCTACCCTTAAGATCCATGGTTGTGTGTGTGTGTGTGTGTGTGTGCGTCAGAGAAAGAGGTCAGGAAAGTAAATATTTTACATTTAATAATGCATTTATTTCAGGTAACAACAGTCATACCTGTGCACTAATGGTAATGCGGGGTGTGAATATATATCAAAGCTAAATGTTACTATATATAAATAAAGTTGTATAAAGATAATGGGTGATAAATAAAGTTCTATAAAGATAATGGGGGGGGAGAATTACTGGGGGTAGAGGAAGTCCGGGGATAGGGGGAATATCCGGGGGCGAAATGTCCTGATACCCAACTTGGTACATATGTTTCCTTTTGCCCAAGAAAGAATCCTATAGATTTGGGGCTTAGTAGTTTTAGGGTCCTTGCTGTTAAAATGTCTTGCCCTAAGCCCAAGTTAGAGCCAAATTTATTTTAGTATTAGTTATTGCAGTGTCAAGGTTACCATTGGAAAAACTAGCTTTTCCCTGTGCATTTCTGGAAAATAACTATTTTAGTTTTCAACACAATATGATATATGTATTCCCCTTTGCCAAAGGACAAAGTCTATAGATTTTATGATAGTCAATTTTCCAAGGTCAAGGTCATGTTTAAAATAGATTTTGCCTATGCATTTCATTTCTAGATGGTAACTAGTTCTAAAATACACATTCCAATGAAACTTAATACATGCATTGCCTTTAGCCCCAGTAAGAAATGTATTTTTTTTGGTGTGAAACTCTCAATGTCACCACTCCCACAAATAATAGATCTAGGCCATTGCATTTAATTTCTTGATTATGACGAGTTTTATTTAACAGAATTCAACAAAATTTAGTACATTTATTTCCATTACTCTCAGGAAGAGCCCCTTGAGCAATAGTTACATGGTCTGTGGGTTTCATGATCATTTGTGGGGTCAAGGTCACTGCTTCTGAAATTAAATATAGTCTTTGTTTTTCTTTTCTGGACAAGCATTGTGCATGTGTTCTCCTTCTATTGACATGATACAATATACCATTTATGACACTCATTTTATGTAAAATGTAGCCGTTTCATGCAAACTACCATAAAATGACTAATCTGTAGTGATTATAACTGATTTAAGGTTTATAATACCTAAATAGTAAAATTATTGAAGATAATCATATGTGCTGAAAATTAGCAATTAAAAACAATTACATAAAAAGCAAGTAACTTTAACAAAATTTTAAATAGAATATAAATCAACAAATTTGCATGAATTGGATCTACCACCAGGATGGTATAACTGGATGGTTGGATGGTGCAAACCTTGATTTAAAATTGAAACTTTGTACTTTTAAGTCCAACAGGTGTCATAAATGAGATTAGATTTTGTATGGTACAACAGAAATAGTTAAATAGTTCTCTAGGTAACTACCGAACTCATAACCATGACCTTTGATCTGAAACCAATTTTTGACAGTTCACAGACTTTAAGCATATATTCAAATAAGAAAACTAATTTTTGCAAGAGCAGACAATACCGACATCTGAAAGTGGAATAAATTAATCATAATATAAAACAAAAACCCACCAAAAAACAGTCAACTATTTTTTCCCAATTTACCCTGTAAGTCCAGGGAGAAAATAAAAATGACCAAGTATTACCAAAATTCTTAAGAGGTACATAACAGAAAAAAAGGCCATGCTGTACAGGCTAACCCAGATTACACCTAACAATCATACACAACAAATAATTTAAAGTTAGGTGAATAATACCTACCATATAAAAGGACTTTTTCAATAACTAGAATAGAAAAGCTGGCAAATTAATATTTTTAAAAAAAAAATTAAACACAATGCAAAGTATACAACCGCTGAATGTAACCTTAGGAGGAATAGCAAACAATGATTTTCAATATGGCAGCCATATAAGATGTTAGATCCGCACCATTTTCATTCAGACCAACTATATTTTTTTCAGATGAAAACCCCATGTTGATCTCAGCATCCTTTCAGGATCATACACTGAAAGATTTTGATGCTGACCACTGTGATGGCTATACTGGCTGTCAAAGCAGCAATGCTTTTAGTTAGAACCAACCTGACCTTGAGATGAATGTGTGTGTGTGTGTGTATAAAGTTTAAGGGTAATGTTCCATGAAGTTTAGGATGAATACCAATAGCAATCTTGTGTTAATGAACTGTTAACAAATCATCCCATCTGCTCTTCTGGTCTACCACACGACTGACAATTTTGTCTCTGTGCAATGTCATACTGAATCCAAATCAATGTATAAATGTCATGACTGGATATGTTCTCAAACATGCCTTTCTGTTCTATTGAAGTAATAACAAGATTTTGAAGTGGGCCGTCATGGAATGCTTGTTGGATGTTTGGCAACATATTTAGTTAGGTCGAACTAGACAACAAGACTTCTAGTGAAAATCCCATGTTCACATGAGCATCTGTTCAGAATTGGCCACAAGATTTTGATGACCAATATGGTGGACATCACGATTTTCATTTACAACCAACTTGACCTTGGGATGAAGGTGTGTTTTATGCAATATTCCAAGGAGTTTTGGAGTAGTAGTAATTATAATCTTGTGCTTATGAATAATAATCAGATCATCTCATCAGCTTCTCTTGTCTACCTCATTCATAAATTAATCTAGACTCTGTACAATGTCATTTTAAATGAGAAAGTAAAATGTTAACTCTAAATACATTGCTTTTATAAGTAGTTTAGAAAAATTTTGTATATGAACAAGAATAATGAATGATCATGTTACAAATAGTTATGCACGAGACCTGTTGCACATAATCTGAGCATAAACTCCTCTGTGCTTCAGAGTGCTGTGTGTGTGTCCATCTGTCTGTGTTATTAAGATTTTTAATGTAACTTTTAAAAAATATTCAGTCATATTACTATGATATCTGAAGTGTGACAATTTGTAGAGATGTCTCGCACTGAGGCATCATGCTGCAGACATCTAGCTTCAGGTTCCACTCTGTCACATTATCCTGACAACAGGCTGACCAGTACTAGAACTTGTTTATGCAATGTCAAGCACTTTTATGTCTTTGACATGACATGACCTCCCGCATCCAAGGTGGATGCTCTAACGACAAGGCCACTGGAGTGGTCTTCAGAGTGCTCAGCTTGAATGAGGAAAAAAACTCAAATCACATTGTTTCCAATTTTATTTCTCATCTGCACCATTAATATCACAGATCATGTGATATATAAATATTTAATGAGAAAAATATTCTCTCATAATGAATCGACATGAATCTAAATCAATGTACAAATATCATCACTAGTCAAGTTCTCAGACATTATAAATAAATATCATCAGATTGGGCAATAATTTGTTTGGAATAAATATATAGTATACTAAATAATAATAATAATAATACTAATAATAATAATAAAACCAAATAGACCTAAATTTTTCTGTTAATTCCTTTCATTCCCATTCAAGAATGACATTCTAATTAATAATTTGATAAATTTCTTGTATCTCATCAGTAAAAAAAAACAATTTTACTTTACGCATATAATATTTGTTTTAGATATTTGCATGCAATATACATATAATTGATTGTTTATATTTTGTGTTTTCCTTCTACATGAAATTTGCTAATTTTTTGTCTACTGTTCTGTAACTGGTTTTAATTACATGCTGATACTAGTCTAAAAAATAACTTTATTTTAACCAATTTTAACAAATGCAAAATGCACAAGCTGGTAATTCCTTTCTGGTATTTTGAACAAACAACTTCTAGCTATCTGCATCACAAAGTGATTTTAGCCAATCTAAATATACAGGTATTTTAGTTTTACTGGATATTATAATCAATAAGAGAAGAAAATGTATAGCAAACAACCATTAGCAAACCTAAGTATTAACCAAAATACATTTACCCTAATATTTGTTACAGTAATACATACTTCATTAAGAAACTTTCTGAAATAAAAGGATCATAAGCCAACTATGGGCTCTTTTAATCTTTCAATTCCACAAGAACAGAGATTTCTTGTACAATAACAAAATCCATGCATTTTATTTATGACACAAATGCAAATTCATATCAAAGTCCTCTACAACTGAATTTTTTAATGGAGAAGTATGAAAATTAAGAAACATGCAATACATATGCCTTTATATTTACAATGCAGTTGGAATGCACTATCTCGCATTAAGAACATCTTTCAGAATTGCACTTGATGTAGCTGGGGTAGTCCGCCCTGAACTTGGAGGGGTCAACTGAGGACCTATATTTGAAACACTTGCAAATGTCTGCAAGGGGTTGCCAACTGCAACAGATCCCATTAAAATGTGAGAATCTCTAGAGCGACTGCTCTCTGACACTTGTGCTGGCATTGAAACATGTCGTGGGGCAGTGAAAGGGTTGAAGACTGGTTTATGGGTCTCTTTCTGTTTCTGGACATCTCTGACCATTTCTTCAGC
Organism: Potamilus streckersoni; assembly: GCA_016746295.1. Classification (NCBI taxonomy): domain Eukaryota; kingdom Metazoa; phylum Mollusca; class Bivalvia; order Unionida; family Unionidae; genus Potamilus; species Potamilus streckersoni. The sequence continues at coordinate 1,627,260 of JAEAOA010000520.1, read as the reverse complement.
TGGCAAACGAACTGTTGGGGGAGGAGGGGAGGATTCTCTCTCCAGGAATCTCACAAACATCTCTGAAAAAGACTATAAAAAAGAATGATGAAAATCATCTTTATTAATTTGGCTGTTGTTAATTATTATTGTTATCAATGACAAAACAAGATGATTGGGATTGATGAATTTCAAACTTATTATTTAAAAAAGAATTGCATCTGTACTAAAAAAATGTGGCATATTATTTTCACCTAAAAATGTGTGTGTGTGTGTGTATATATATATATATATATATATATATATATATATATATATATATATATATATATATATATATATATTCCCTATTCCTGACAATAAAATTTTGTAATCTTCCTCTTTTCTGATCTTTAAAATTTCAAATACAACAGGTGTCATGTAAAATGTTGAGGAAGTTGACATTACCTTTTGGAAAATGTAATTTGGACTTTCTTTTTCTTTTATTTAATAAAGTTATGAACATCCACCTTACCTTATTCCTATCTTGAGCTGATGGTGTTGAAAAGGTGATAGGGGAGCTAACTGTACTTCTAACTGCGGACATGGGTGGGGGCTGAATTTGAGGTTTGGAAGGACCAAATCTCAGAAAACCTGGAATCCATCCTCGGCCAGTGTGGTCCTCAATCTGCAAAACAAAAAGCAAAAGCACTGAGATATTAAGCCACCTCAAATCTCTCCGACAGGGCCATGTAATCTAAAGCATATACCTTTGCTGATCTATGCCATCTCACCTCTGTCAGAGTCAGTTCTAGTCTCTGCCAATTTGGGTATATAAAAAAGCTTGCCAGTAACTTCCCATGGACTGGTGGTTCTTACCTGCATTTACTGGGTTCTTCCTTTACCAATTATACTGGCTACCATGTATATAGTCTATCATGTGCTGCAAAAATGGTGTTAAACCCAAAACAACAAGTATTTGCACCACCCCAACACCAGCATCCAGGTTCCCAAACCTTGGTTGCCATCTAGTTATGCTTATGAAAGACTTTACCCAATAATATCACTCTCTTTCAAATGGCCTATCATCATTATAAAATGTTACCCAATATTATCACCCACTCAGACAGTCTTCCATGGATGGACAAGCCATTTACAATATATCTTCCAAAAGTGTGGATACAAAAAAATATAAAAATAAAGCTCTTTCACTCCATCCACCCCATCCCAATATACCTTGTTGTTATTGTAGGGTTTAACACCATTTTTCAGCACAAGATAGGCTATACATGCAGCCAGTATTAATGATGGAGGAAGAACCCTGGGAAACCCAGGGAAGAACCACCTACACACGAGAAGCTATTGGCAGACTTTCTCACCTACCCACATTAGCAGAGTCTAGACTCCCCATCCCAATATACCTTGTTGTTATTGTAGGGTTTAACACCATTTTTCAGCACAAGATAGGCTATACATGCAGCCAGTATTAATGATGGAGGAAGAACCCTGGGAAACCCAGGGAAGAACCACCTACACACGAGAAGCTATTGGCAGACTTTCTCACCTACCCACATTAGCAGAGTCTAGACTCGAACTCACGCAGATAGAGGTGAGATGGCAGTGATCTGTAATGGTCAGCGCTTTAGACCACTAGGCCCCTCCCCAATCTACCTTGTCCAATATGGAGACATAATTCTGACAGTGTGTACTGTACATAGTAGACTCTTGATATAGCAATAAAAAGAACACATAATATTATATTCTATCTCACAGTTTTTCTAAAAAAAGTATAAGATACACTGAAAAATTAAAAACCATTTCGTGCTTAAAATAGGAAAACCCTTTTAGTCTTCTGAAAATCACAATCCCAGACAACATGAACTCTATTATTTTGAGCAAGTCAGGTACTTTAAATTTTAGTTTGTGCAAGGAGAACCTACTACCAGTTATACCCATAATACATACAGACAATTGCCCATAATAGCTTGAAAAGATGGTGCCAATATGTACTGGATTTTCTACTGCATACATACATGGTTGAAAGTAAAGCTGTTTCTGCAGAAGTCATAATTACAGTGATCTTGCATCTGACCCCCAAATCAATAGGCTTCTTCCCTACCCCAAGGTATCCAAACATTTGGTCCAGATCTGTGTACATGAACTATGGTCCTGATTTGTGATGAAGAACTATGGTCCAAATGTGTGATGTAGAACTAATGTTACAGTGCAGAAACCAATTTTCCCTTCAGTCACAGTGACTGTGAAATTTGATTTTTTTAACCCTATCAAAAGGATTCTTTCTCACCTCATGAGCAAGATATCCAAAACATATGGTCCAAATATGTGATGCAAAGCTAATGATATAGAACTTACATCATCACTATGGAAACCCAGTTTCTTCTTTTAGTGACATGGTCATTTTTTTTTCCATTTAATCCCCAAATCAATAGGATTTTTCCTTATCCCAAGTGCAAGATATGCACAATGTCTGGTGAAGGTATGTGTTATAGAGCTGAAGTCATTGTGCAGAAAGAAAAAGTTAAGGGACAGATGGACACAGAAGGTCTGCCAAAATGACAGAAATATAAAAACATCACATTTACTCAAAGTAAAATATGTAGCAGCTGGAACAAGCATTCTGTAGTACAGATTATTGTAGGGGTCAAGTGACATCCATTATTTTGAGGGTCAATATCTGTCAAATTCAAGCCTAGAATTTCAAAATATTATGCCTCAAATAAAATTTGCTTTCAATCAATGAAGTCCTTAAAAAGTTACCAAGTAGAAAAAAAATTCATGATGCAAGAGTTTAAAATCTGAGAAGGGATAATAAACTTGTGATATAAAATGATGTGTACTGACTTTGAACTTCTTCATATTGAGTCTCAAATTAAATATTGTTGAAATTTATCAAGAGCTTGAAAAATTAAGGATTGGCAACAAAATTTTTGACTGACAGACAGGCAGATATGTGTAAAACTCTATGTCTCTCCAGATAAAGGCATGTCTATGTAAGTGTGTGTGATTTGGATTTTTAACACAGCTTTAACAATTTTTCAGTCATATTACTTGAATGTTTGTAGTGTGGCAGTTCACAGAGATGTCTAGCACTGGGGCATCATACTAGAGACATGTGGCATTATGTCCCACCCAGTCAAATTATCCTGACACCAGGCTGACCAGACCTAACACTAACTTCTTAATGCTGAGCACCAAACGAGGCAGCTGTCAGTGCCATATTTACAAGCCTTTGATATTACTTGGCCAGAATTTAAACCCGAAATCTCTTGCATCTGAGAAGGATGCTCTATTTCAGCCAATGGAACATATAAAGGGGGGAGTGAAGAAAAAAAACAACCTGATATATGAGTTGATGTAAACTGATTTTGTGGAACAGACTAAAGAAATATTATTCTACTCTTTGCCTTACCCTATGGAAATCTTCTGGAGAGAAACTTAGCACCCCTCCAATGGCATGCAGTACTTCTGACCGCTTGCTTTGTGGTGTGGTAAAGTACCCAAGTAAAAGGTTTTTAATAACAATTCTGAAAATTGGAAGAAAAAAAATAATTTAATACTGTAGAGCAATGCATAAGGTAAATAAATTATATACCATCTACACAGTTCATAATTTAATTAACTGGTATATCAAACAGTTTTACTGAATCTGCTGAGGAAGTGTAATATCCAGCTCTTTCCATAAAAACAATGGGGTAAGGAAGTGAAACTGTTAATTGAATATCAAAATTAGATTATAAAAATCATGTTGCTGCACAATGAGCTCCTCTGTAAACAAGATTTTGAGAGCTTTCCAACTAATTAATTTACCTATAGGGTAAAATAACCTTTAAAGAAGATAATAAAACTTGCCTATCATTGGATTTGGAATTATAATTTTATTATGTAGGAAAAGAAAATAATGTTAATACAACCTTCTTAGATGTCAAAATATGTTAAGAGCATAACATATACAACATATGCATGAACATAAGAAACAAATAATGATCACATTATCTTGAAAATACACAACCAATAAATCATTCTGTAAGTGGTATGGTAGAAAGCATTTCATATCCCTTGAACCATACTACTGCTATTGCTAAGACCAAATGTGTGCCAATATTATTCAAAGATCATGCAACTCTTTTCAGTTTTCATGCCTTTTCTTATGGAAAACATACTTTTCTACTTTTGCCTCACTGCTACTTGCAAGTTTGCGGATTTCTTCCTCAGCAGCTTTTACTACCTTTTCTCGCAGTTGGACTGAAATAGAAAATTATTTTATATGGAATATATTCTTTAATTTTCTTTTTCTTTAAAATTCAGGTACATTAGTGTCAAGTGAATTGTCAGTGCTGGATTAATGTGGGAATGCAAAGGAGCACATGCCTGGATATTGTTAGATAAAAACAATATATATGTGTGTGTGTGTGTGTGTGTGTGTGTGTGTGTGTGTGTGTGTGTGTGTGTGTGTGTGTGTGTCTAACTGATCTAATACTGAGTGTAATATAGTGATAATAATTATATACATATGAGGACAGTTAATAATGGCTTTCAGAGTGTTTATGTAGATCTATCTTAAATGGCCCAGAATTCCCTAAGCTGAAGGTATGTTGTTTGCATATGTCATGGTATGCAATTATGACAGAATAAAAAGAACAAATATATGTATGAAGCCTAAGTTTCTTAAGAAGAGCCACTTCTATGAAAATATCATGATGTGGTTACAACAGTTTTCAAGACAAAAATTTTTGTACAATACAATGCCTTGTCTGCTCCCCATATGCATGATCTAACTAACCTTATGACAGACCTAACTTTTAAATTGAAAAAATCTACACTCTGCAATCTACTCTTGCTGCTTACAATTTATGCACCTTTAAATGAATGCATTCATCAAGTTTCATGACTCTATGCAACAAGTTTTGACACATGGAGAAAAAAAGCTGTCACCTGTACAAATGACAACAAAGGTCCTGAAGTATTTATAACAACTCCCTATGCAGTGCAGGCCAGAAACTAACTAAACTCTCAAATATATTCAAACTCCTTACACAAATGTGTAATTTCACCGTGATTTTTACAGAATTTTGGAAATTTTTTAACTCAAAATATCTCTAATAATAAGCTTGTATCAACATTTTGAGAGTTAAATGAGGATGGTCCCCTGATCCTACCAAAGGAGAAATACTGTACTGTTTCTATCACATTAATTTTCTATTTTAAATAATTTTAAGTCATATCAAACTGAAAACAACTCAGACAAAGTTTCTCTATCACATAATGCACTAAGTCATCTGGGTCAAAGTTGTTTGTTCAACCTTTTAATCTTAATATATTTTTGACCCAGATCTGCTGTCACATAATGTGATGAAAGAGCTGTCTATGCTGAATGGAGCTGGATATAATGTATACACTAGTATTCAGTCAACTGTATGTTTGCAATTTTTACAAGAATGTGAAATTTGACAACTGTTATGTTTATGAAAGGATTCAATTCCACTTTTTAATATGCATTTTTAAATTGCTCAAGATCAAAAAGCATGGCATAACTATTACTTATCACTGTTTCCATAGGACTACAATGGCAAGTAACTTTCCTAAAACAAGGCAAGTGTATATGTGACAGATGCTAAAACGTTACAGGACTTTTTAGCCTCCAAGACTACAAATGTAGTATGTAAACAATAAATATGAGAAAACCACAAATCCAAAAAGACCAGATGAAATGGTGTACAGATCAAGAATATCACAGAAGGTACTGAAATTTATTTAGATCAGTACCTGATGTAATACTCAAAGCCTGCACATCAACTGAGCTCCAAAGACATCCAGGTGAACATTCACCACCCAAACCACAACTCTTATTACTTCATCAACAGTGATGATGTAATGCTTAGAGATTACCTCTTTTCATACTTGATAAGTTAACATCTTCAAAAACTGTCCAAATGTCAGTTCTGCCAAGAGCCATATGAGGGTACAATCACTCAGACATTATCATCTGAAGACAAATAAAATTACCTTTGGTGAAGACTGAATAGCAGTACTGAGCAGTCTTAAGGGTCAACTTCAAAACCAGAAGCCATGGGTTTAAATCCACACCAAGATAATGCATTTTTCCTCCAATTTACTGACAAACAAAATTCTAACAGCCACAAAACAACAGAATAATGATACTCATAGACCAGTGTGACACTGCATAGATAACAGACAAGATGTATATCAGTTTCAAAATATCAACATTTCATGTACACTCTGTGTGTGTGGGGGTGATACTTACTATAGTTAGACTAGATATCTAAGTGAGTATATACATTAACCAAACATCTGCTTAAGAACTTACATATTAGGTAAAGTATGCTTAAAAATTACAGGAGGTAATAATGGAAGAAGCGGGATAGATTCTTCTCTACTTTGTATTTTGTAGTTTATGGGATAAATAGGCATTTTTTCACATCCTTTGTATTTTGACTGAGGGCAGCATGACTGCTGTTAAATGAGCAATGATCCATAATGGATACAAGAGCATAAACTGAAGATATATTTTTCATTGATCCTTGAATTTTTGAATGCCCTTGTAAAGAAATTTATATCTAATAACTTATCTTTTGAAACCAATACAAGTACAAGCCCTGCTGGCTAAAATAAAACACTGTAGTAAGTAACAGTCCCAGTGTGAACATGACAGTCTGATCCAAAATAAAAAAGAACAATAAAAGAGAATATAAAGATTTTATGAGAATTTCATAAGGAATTCAGTGCAAATGCAGAATAAAAGTTGTAAAGCATGTCATTAAGCATTGCAAAAAATTAATTATGAATTGATACAACAAGCATGCCTTCATACAATTATTGTCATCACACTTACTCATAATTATATTTGACACTAAACCAGTGAACTCCACTATTCCATACATACTGCATATATCAGTTTATCAATTCAAAATATATCAGTCTTTCAGCCTTCAATATCCACTTCCAATCCGTACAATATTCCAGACTTTTATCAACTACTTCAGTGTAAATGAGTTTAAAATTCCTACATATTATTCAACTCTACAGGAACATATATTTCTTCCCCTGAACTGAACTGCTTGCAAATGATATAATAAAATTAGATATGGACTGTATTCTTTTTCTATTTTTCCATTCCAGTAGGTAGATGGAAATTAATGTCTTTACATGCATAAATTAAAATGTAAATCTTCAGCAGGTATATATCCTTATTATTCTATCATAAAGACATCCGGTAGTTACTGATTTTTACCATATGTACTTGCCTATATATACCTGTTTATCAGACAAGTCCAAATGCAAACTCCAAAGACCCAGATCTCCCACTGCATAATGTGCCAGCAGAACAAACAAACAAACCCTGATCTGCAGGCACAATATGTTATGCCAGACAAGGATCTTTGTTGTTTGCAGGTTTACTTGTCTTACAAATGAGTATATATGGTTTCTTATGTACTGAGGCATGTTTATATTCAATTGTTCCTGACATTAAAACCCAGAATTAAGAAAAAAAACCCACCAAAATGCCCACTATGTGTGCAAAATAATTGAGGCCTTGTGACAAACATTTTTGCTCATTTATAACATCCAACACAGATGCTGACTCAGATCTGCAACTGATTTATGCTCTATGCTATACATTCTTATTAATTCCACTAAATATTACAGACCTTGATCTGTGCTACTTTATGATAGTACTATATCAATGGTTCTCATTCTTCTTAGTAATTACAGATGCCACCACAAAGCAGTACAAGAAGTACATTGTAAAAGGGAAAACAAAGATTTACAAAGATTTATAAAAATTCTGAGAGAATCTTTTATCTTTTGCTTATGCCAGTACAATATTACAGTTTGTAGCAAATTAAACATGTAATTTTTCAGGTCTAAAGAAATGTTCCCTCTACAATTATTTTAATAAGCAATCTTGATTCTGTAACTGCAACATTCTTACAGAGAAGGTGTGATGTGTGATAACAATATGTTAGTCATGTATAATTTTTGTATTAACTTTTGTTATATTTGTATTCTTTTATTTAGATGTTAACCTTGTTGATTTTGTAATAATTACATGTATATTTGTTGTAAAGTTGTTAGACCATAATGTAAACTTGTTATTAGCTAAATGCATCACTCTTAATAAATATAGAATATTCCTCTATTTCTTATTATTATATTCATGGTTTTGTCCTGAGGGTTTAATATCATTTTTCAGCAAATGTTAGACTAAACATGCCACCCAATATATCTTTTGGAGGAAGAACCTGGAAACATCCTGGAAAGAAACATTAACCAGTGGCAAGTTTTCTCAAACCCATGTTGATTGAGCAGAGACTCAACCCATGCTAATAGAGGTGAGATGTCAGTGATCTGTAAAGGTGTGTACCTTAGACCACTTGGCCTTGACCCAAAGTCCTCACTACATGAAGGTAGATCTATTACTATGCTGTGTGTTCCTCTTATGATTTCCAGTAAATAATACAGATCCTGATCTGCCAGTGTATTACATTAAGTTAGATCTATGCATGTGTTCTTATGAATTCCATAAATGTTACAGACCCTGATATATCAGTAGATGACATGATGGTAGATCTACATATATGCTGCTCTTATGACTTCAAGTAAACATTATTGACCATAATAATTTCATGAGTTACATCATGGTAGACCTAGGTCCCTGCCATTCATTCTTCATTTGACTTGAGCAACATTAGAGACTCTGATCTCCATGGCAGATGTGGCTCTATGTTATTATTCTCTTGACTTACAGTAAGCATTACAGACCTTGATCTGTCAGAGCATTATGTTTTGCTGTTTATACCTATATGACTTCTAATAAATATCACAGACCCTGATCTGTCAGTGCATTACATGAAGGTTCATTTATATCATTGCTATTTAAATTGGATGCATCTTATAAACATGTAAATATGACTTTGAATACTAACAAACACACCTTGCAAAGAGCATTAGAACTGGGGTAATTCCTGACATTACAGTTCATTATAATGAGGACTAATCCCACTAATGTTCAAAAACTGGCTAGACATAGAAGAAGCCACACACTTCAAAATATTTCCAAGACCCATACTTACTACAGTGTACATATCTGAATGGAATTCTGACTTTCTTTAATATGTAAAAATATGTCTGACAACTTTTATTTATGGACCCACCCAGATACATGTATGTGCATCAGTAGTTATCTGTGTGAGCAGATGTGCACTGTTCCTCATTCCTACAGTTCATTATACTCAGTAAACCTATGGTCTATGTACAAGGTAGTGTGTAAATTATACATTTCAATTGTTGAACAACTTCAAAATGGAAACATGAGACATTAACCATAAGGAAAGACTGCATGAGAAAGAACAAAACACAACTTCCCTGTTCAAGCTTTATAAACCTGTCAACAAAACAATCCAATCACAGAATAAAATCTATAGGTTAAAAAAAGTCTGTATTAGTAAGAACTATTAACAAGAGTTGACTGCAGCAACAATATTCCAGCAATCTTTTCATTAGTTTGAAATATACAAACAACATTAGACGAAGATTATTGGCCATGGAATAAACTGTGTTAGTGGATGTTAGGTGAGACATTCATTTAATCTCGGCAGGTAACTTGAGAGTGAATCTAACTCAGAATTACCAGCTGAGATTAAGCAAACATCATTTTGATTACAACAAGGCAAAACATGCAAATAAACAATGCAAGTGTAACAACTCATACAACAACATTCCTTGAATATGATGATTTAATTATGTATATAATCAGGTGTGGTTATCTATGCCATGCAAAGAAATACAAGTCCATGATTGTTTTAATTTTTGATTTTTTGTTTATAATATAAAAATCAATATAAAAAGAACAAAAATATTCAAAAGTACAGCTGTCCTCCTTTGAGAGGCTGCTTTTGAGAGATGAGATCTTAAATCAGTTTTCCAGCACCAAAATGGTACATTTTCATCATCTGTCCCTCTCCAAAAGCCTGCACACTTTTTATAAGGCTCTTTTCTTGCACTAAAGAGAGTGGCCTCATAAGTGGATCCTTCAAAACAAGTCAAAATTTAAACAATACATTAAATGCACTTTTAAGTGCCAAGCATTGAGATGCATGAATGAATCATTAGTTTTATTCCATCTATTTCAATATAATAAACAATAACATGAAAAAAACCTCTGGCTCAGCTATCAATTTAATTACTTGAGCAATTTGTACTGATTGCAAAATTTAGTGAAAGCTTTTAAAGTCATTTGATAATCAAAAAACTAATTCCAGAGATCTGTAATTTGTAAAAATCATGAAACCTTTGAAAATTAGTCAAATCTTGGCAGTTGGGCATGAGGTATACCAGCCTTAATATCTAGAATATTGGTTTATGATAGATGGGCACATTGTATACAGGCCTTATCATCTAGATTATAAGTTTATGACAGTAGGGCATGATGTATACAGGCCTTAATATCTGGATTATTGGTCTATGACATATGGGCATGATGTATACAGGCCCTATCGTCTGGATTATTGGTTTATGATAGATGGGCACACTGAATACAGGCCTTATCATCTGGATTATTTGTTTTAAACAGATGGGTATGATAAATACAGGCCTTATCATATGGATTTTTGGTTTAAAATAGATGGGCACAAAGAATACAGGAATTATCTGGATTATTAGTTTATGACAGATGGGCATGATGTATACAGGCCTTATCATCCATATTATTAGTTTATGACAGATGGGCATGATGCATACAGGCTCATCTGCATTATTAGTTCATGACATCATGTAGCCATTTTCTGTAAACCATATTCCTACCTCTAAACTTGAATTTATCTGCACAAAATTGTCAGGCCTGCACATCAAGTAGCTTAAATATGCGAGGTTATTCTGTTACATTGCAAGAAAATCAACTTCAGTCATATTTACACCTAACTGGATTTAAATAATAGGACAGAAAATAATACATTAAAATAAATAATAAAATATTTTGCATAAAAAAATAAGTTCACAAAATATATTTCAGTCCCTCTCAAACTATTTAACACACTATCAAAAGAAATGGGATTTGTACTTTGCATTATTCATTATGTCAATTCCTTTCAGCCACTTGAACCTGGCTCTGGAAAAATAAATGTTAACTATATTGTTGGTACTTTTTATTGATGTCAGTTGTTCAAACAATATCATAATATATTTTTGTCCATTAATGTTTGTTGTAACAGAAAACTTCACAGTCTTAATAAGATTTTGCACCAAAAAAAATCATGTATGAATCAAATGAATATTAAATTTATTACTTATTATTTTCACAACCTCAAAGTAATTAATAAAAATGTGTACAAACTAAATATGTGCTTGTAAAACATGTATGCTCCCAAAAAATTCTATATCTGATAAGTAATAATATCTAGACAATTTTAGAAACTATTTACCAAATTTCATCTGTCAACCACAAGTGGCATTTGCTTAATATTGCTGACAAGGTCATTGTCAAAAGTCAATGTCCAAAAGAGAAAAAAAAAATGTTTAAGAAAAATACCGCAAACAGTAATAGATATGCATGTCTCCTGACTTATTCCCTACTATTGATATTTATTTCTGAGCTCAGTACAGATCTACTATATGCTATGGTGTAGACCTGGGTAAAGTTTCACTAAAATATACATCAGGATTAAATAGGTACATCGAGATTAAATAGGTATGTCAGGCTTAAAAAGGTACTCCTTAGATTAGGAAACTGGTCAATGTTTTACATTATCTATTACTGTGACCTTGACATTGAGGTATAGGGTATGACTAAGATTACACTAGTGTTCTTAAATCAATATAAACACATCCTCTAAAATAAAGTTCAATTAAAATATCTTCATTGGATCAAAAGTTGTACACTAAAAAGAGTTCACTGATTTAAATTTTCCACCAGAATCTTGACCTTGAGGAGGCGGATGTTACTATGGTATGTAACACTCTTTACACATGATCTGTAATTGGATAAAGTTCTTCAGGGATTCAAGATATTATACTATAGACACGGATATAAGTTAATGAAATACATTGTCCCTTACTATGACCTTGTCCTTCAGGGAGGTGCCATGACTATGGTGCATGACACATCATCTAGTCAGATGACCTTGGACAAAGTTTCATTAAATATATTTATTGATTCAAACATTTTAATCCAGAAAAGGTTACAAGTCAGAGAACTGTATTTTCCCCTTTCAGTAACATTGGCTTTGAGGCAATGGTGGCTTGTCTATGGTATGTGACACTCTCTCTAGTCATAATATACATCTGGGCAAAGTTTCATGGACAGATGGATAATGTCTTAACATAATATGTCCTATTAAGGATGAAAAATATGGAAAGATGGACAATGCCATAATACAATGTACCCTACTTAAGGATGAAAAAATGCTTGCAACATTTAGTGTGTTTTGAGTGTTTTCTGCACAATTTTGCTAACAAACCTTCTTGAGATGGCCAGATGAAAAATGTACTGATAGACAGACAAGACCAAATCAAGATGCCCTTCTATAATCAGTGAGAAAATACAAATGAATGAAAATATGTGTATAAATAATTCCTCATCTTAATCAATTGGTGATGCAGCTGCTATTTTACAGGTGCTGAAAATGGAAATATGTCCTGCAAAAAATGACAAAATTATAATTACACATGAGCTGAAAAGCAAATGTAATGTCTATGCTGCTAGTTTAGAAAGATGAAGCCTGCAAGTAAACTATGGAAAAAAAGTCCAAGCTGAAAATCCACAAGAAATGCTTTTTAGTTTCAAATTCAATGGGTTAGTAAAGTTGGCACAAACACAAAAGACAAATAATTTCTGTACAGTAGTATTTCAAATTACTTATATATTAGATTGTTCTGTTTTTGAGTTGTGTTTTGCTTTTTTGCTTACTTTAAAAATTAAGCCATAAAGTCCAAGAAATTTTACCATTACCTGTACCGATGGCACAGTTTATAATGAAGGTTGCTTATCTAAAAACTTTATGTGGTTTGTAAAAAACAACAGAAATTCTGAAGAACTATGTCAAAGTTATTAGTCTGAAACTTGCTATAAAAAATCTTTATATATATATATATATATATATATATATATATATATATATATATATATATATATATATATATACACACACACATGTGTGTGTGTGTATATATATATATATACACACACACACATATATATTTCATGTTTTTAAATACTACTGTACTGAAAAATTTGCTGTTTTATTTTTTTTCTGCAGCAACAAGAGCTTTGTCAAAAGAAAGATAGAAAGAGGGAAGGTCATCAAAAAAAAGTTTATCTCCCTTAACTGCCCTTGCCGATGACATTAATGTCGTTTTCGAAATATCAACCAGCACCCTGAGAGTCAAGCACCTCAGGATTACCAGCTGATATTAGGAAACCAAACTTTAAATTCTGACATCTCTCAAGAAAGTAGTTATTTTCTGAGAGGAAAAAAATCATGCTAAATGCAAACACAATTCCAGACAGGAGGTGCAAATATAAATTTAAAAAGCTCTTTAAAGCATTTTGCATTAAGGAAAATTAAATGTTTCTTTCCAAAAATTGGACTGCTTGAGAAAAATAAGCATTTAAGCAAAATCAAACATAAGCAGTAGACCAAACCAAAGAAGCAGTGTGGCCAAATGTAACACTACAGTAGGCTTGGGCAGTTAGCAGGAAGGAAAAAAGACAGGTTTTAATTAAGAAAGCTCGGATTAAAGCACACATGATGGAGAAGAGTTAAATGTGAGCAAGTAAATACTCCAAAAATAATTATCTATAACCAAGATGATATGAATACTATAATCTACAACAGACCTATATATGAAATCTAATAAATAAGTTATTTTTCCTCATGCTTAGGAACTAATAATTATTTTTTAAATTTTGGTGTGGTATTTTGTGAAGAAAAAACTCCTAAAAAAGCCCATCAACATATGATGCCAGAGTAAATCATTACTGTCAAGATGTTAATCATGATTTTTGTACAACATAAAATAACTAAGTGGTTAAATTCTGGGTGTATTCAATTATGTGACTGAGTTCTTATGCAATTAAGTACTATCATTTCAAATGTACATGGAAGATCTGGAACTTGTGCCAATAACATACTTCAGATTGACACCGCATCACAGTCAACCAAAGACCTTGCTTAAGCAAGAGCAATAGAATGTTAATTTTATATTGTACTATACATTTTTTAAATGTTTTGCATACCCGTAATTAATGCTTTATGCATTTCTTATAAATAAGTGTAAAGTATGCTGCTAAACTAAAACTGCATCTACAGTGTATCATGCATGGTCATAAAATCTGAATGTTGTAAATTCCTAATGTAAAAATGTTTAAGAAAAATATGTATTTGACCAGTGCTAAAAAAGGATTACAGATTTATAAAAGACCTAGTAAAACCTTGATAAAAGATTGGCATTATCTATATAGATGCCTTCTGTGAAATTTAGTAAAATTATGTTCAGCAGTTTCTGCAAAGAAGCCATTTCCAGTTTTCTATTTAAGTAATGATGAACATAATCAATGGTGCTTCAGCAACAGTTGTAAAAATCAGTTGGTCTTTTATACTGGCTTTCCTCTCAAATTTGCTCCATTCTGCAGAGTGGTTTTTGAGAAGTAATGGCAGCCACAGTTGATGGTGTGTAAACAAGATTAATATACATTGTGTAAAAACCATTGTTAGAAATAATTCTGTCAAATCGGGTAAAATCTGTCAAGAAGTTTTTTTTAGAACAAATAATTTAAAGGTTTTCTATTTTTTATAACAGCAACCATCTTTTATATAGATTTGAAAACCCTTTATGCCATGTTTTCTATCACACATGATTAAGTTTTGCTGTGTTTTGAAAAGTTATTTATATATGTTTCAAATTTTAGTAATGGTTGCAATTTTTGATGTTACATCAACATCATTTGTAAATTATCTAACAGCATTTTATGCCAGAAAGTTTTTCATCAAGTTGTAAAAAGTATTTTTGTTTTAGAAACATTAATTTAAAGTTTTCTATGCTTTGCAGCCATATTTGATCATGGGTTAGCATCATTTGTTCAAAACTGAAAGTCCTTCATGTCAGGATACTTTCTGTCAGGTCAAATAAAATTATGTTAGTTTTTGAAAAGAAGTCAGTTAAAAATTCTTCTAGTTTTAGTAATGCAACGAATATTTGAGACAAGACTGGCATTATCTACCTGTACAAATGTGAAGCCTTGTTTTACATCATATGGATTGGGTTTAAAAATCATTTATGCTCCAGATGCCTTTAGAAAAAGTTGTCTAATTTAAACATTCTATTATGATGCCTCAACATTTCATTGTTCTAAACATTTTAAATTTACAAAGAATTGTTCTTGCAATCCATAATCATATTCAGAGCCCCAAACTATCATGTCTACTTAATTAAGTCTAACTGACAAGTCTACTTAATTAGGCCTACTTGATGAGTCTAATTAAGTCTACTTGATGAGTCTACATAATTAAGTCCACTTAACGAGTCTGCATAATCAAGTCCACTTGATGAGTCTATTTGATTAAGTCAACTTGATGAGTCTACTTAATTACATCTACTTGATGAGTACTTAAGTTTACTTGACAAGTCTACTTAAGTAAGTCTACTTGATGAGTCTACTTAATTAAGTTTACAAGACTAGTCTCCCTAATTAAGTCTACTTGAAAAGTCTACTTAATTAAGTCAACTTGACAAGTCTACTTAATTAAGTCTACTTGATAAGTCTACTCAATTAGGTCTACTTGAGTTTAGGGCAATGAAATGTTGTCATCCTGATCTTGTTGTTGTTGTGAGGTTTAACACCATATTTCAGCACAAGATAGGATATACATGGCAACCAGTATTAATGGTGGAGGAAGAAATTGGGAAAACCCCGGAAAGAACCACTGACCCATGAGAAGCTACTGGCAAGCTTTCTCACATACCCACACTGGCTGAATCTGAGACTCAAACCCATGCAGAGGTGAAATGGCAGTGATCCATAAGAGAGAATGCTTTAGACCACTAGGCCATTCTGGGCCCCTGTCATCCTGATCTATCAACATTTTTATAAAAACAGAAAGCTTTTTGTGCTTTTATTTGTGATAACTTTGAGGATTTATGTTTGGTACAGACATCAATACAGTAATATTGCTAAGCATACCCAACTTTACTATCAAAATACACTAACACTATGCATAACCAATTTCAATATTTAAGTATATGTTCCCTGTGCATAAGTGACTTCAACACTGAAGTGTATTATCACTATGTATAAACAACTTCACTAATGGTGTTTCATTGCTATGTATAACTAAATGAGCTATCAAAAAAAAATACTGAAAATCTCATTAGATGCATAAAGTTATTTTTTTTTAACACTTAAGGGATGGGCTTGAAACTTCCTTCCATAAAATCAGAACAATTTGTTTCTTTCAAATTAAGAGGAAAAAGTGACTAAATCGTATGGGGCATATCAAGGCCTTCCAACACTAAGCAGACCTTTTCAATAAGGTAGCAAATATTTGTAAAACCAAATTTCAGTAAGATGCAATTAAATGACATGTGCTTTTATTGTCAATTTGGTAAAAATGCATATGAAAAGTTTATAAATTTCATCTGTGAAGGCCACACCATCTTCAATTAAAAATTTTTTTAACAACACTCTGTCTTTAATAACCTCTAGTTCAGTTACAGAAACTACTATCCCAAGCAACTATTCTGGTGGCCTAGTGGTTAAAACATCCACCTCAGATGCAGGAGGTCGTGGGTTCAATCCCCGCTCGAGTCATACCAAAGATTTACAAAAATGGTACTAACAGCTGCTTCACTTGATGCTCAACAACTGGATGGAACATCATGCCACATGTCTACGGCATGATGCCCCAGTGATAGACATCACTATAATCTGCCACACTGCAGACATCATAGGGATATGACTGAAAAATTGTTAAAGCTACATTAAAAAATCATAATCACATCACATCACTATCCCATGCCTCACAGAGGTGAATGACTTCTCTTTAGATCTCTCAAGACTAAAGTCATCTTTATGTGTCATTTAATTCACCTGGCAGTGTCAATCATTTCTCCCAAAGTGAACAATACTCAAACTGACACAACACTCCCCAGTAAATTCAATTGGTGCATTTCCAGCTTTATTTGCAAGCATGGTCAGATATTTAAGTATTCTTCTTATACTTCCATGATGACCATTTGAAATTTTTTGGCTTAAACTATTTTTGTTTGTTAGACGTTGTGCTATAATGGTGCTATATTGCAAAAGCATGAACATAATTATGTGGGGTTTTGCTTGAACATCATGACAAGATTAAAGCATCTGAGGCAGCATTACATAAATAGTCTGGTTTCCTGATCATTTCTAAAAAAAAATCCAGAAGAGGACCAACTCCAGACAAGCAAACAACAAGTTTTAACATGTCTAATATTTTTGTTATGTTTCCTTAATTATATAATTTAAGGACTGTTTCATTAAGCCTTACAGTAAAACTATAAAGGATGGCAAGGTTTGCAAAACAACAGACTAAAAGAGCAAAATATTTTTCCTGCAAACAAAAACATAAATTTTCAAAATTTCAGTAAAATGGTAGGTGCTTCATGTATTACCAAAGAGGTGTTCAGAACTTTTTAATACTGTATAATTTTCTTGCAAAACAGATGTTTAAATCTACAATATAAATTATGGTATAATTAACAGCAACTTTCTGACATTCTGTCAATAAAAAAGAACCCAAGTAGCCAGATCTTTCAAATTTTCAATATTTTTTTTTCAACTAAAGAAAGAGCTGGAATGGTTCAAGTCTACTGTAATAAAAAGTGTTCAGTCTTTGTAGTTAATTCAGTATCATTCACAATTACTTTCTGAACTAACTGGATACCTGAGAGTTTAGGTTTACAATGAAAACTCATGAATAGTCAGCCACATTCATTTGGAATTACAAGGTGGTTTTTGAGTCTCATATCCTGTCTTTACAAATTTTACATAATAACCATTCATTCAATGGATTTTGCAGATAAAGCTGACAGGTCCTTGCTTTTGTACTGAGGACAGCTAACTTTTCATTCGAAAGCTTTTCTTTGTAAACATTGGTAAATCTATCTCATATATGATGGACATTGAATGAGTACATTATAAATCCTGAAAGCTCCCAATAAACAGTAATATGAACTTGTATTATATTTTGCCTTTTGTTCATGGTCAAAAATGATGTTGGGTTATAATTGTGGCTGTAGCTGGATAATGATTGCACAATTCCATGATTCTCTAAAACAAGCAACTACTCTAAAAACAGACAAAAATAGAGCTACCACTACATAAAAGTGTGTGTGTGTGTGTGTGTGTGTGTGATGTTAAAGACAGAGTCCCATTTTCACTAATAACTTAAAATTTCTTCTTCAGATTGACATTTCTGAATATCTTTCTTACTGCCTGCATGGAAATTTGTTTCCACAAATATTCAGTAGGCAGTAGGGATTGATATACAGTCTCACAGTCTTACTTAACTTCCAATGAAATCTGGAGATTTCCTCAATTATTTTCCAAGAATGAACAAGGATTCTAAGTGTTATATTTTAAAACTAAAATGTAATTTTACATCCTTTTCACAATCTCTGCCTCTAACAAATATATAAATATCATCTGAAATATCATAAGAATGATAATGTAAAATCTTAATTTGAGAAGAAAGTTTGAGAATTTTAGTGAAATTGGGGGCTGGGAATGATATTGTTCCTTTTATTTCTACAATGATTAAGTGCTATGTCAAGAAACAGATATGTGTAAATTGCATTTAACATTTTCATATATGATTAACAAGCATTATATAGCTATAAAATTACCATGACAGGTATTATTTCAACATATTAATCAATCAATACAACATAGTTTAAAACAGCAACCAAAAAAAATCAAATGTTAAGCTAAAATATGCATATAACCCACCTTGTAAAACAGATACAAACAAAAGAGAACGCGTTTTAAGAACAAATGAGTTGATTAATGCAACCCATTTTAAAATGGATAAAAAGAGATAAAATGTTTAAGCTAAGATCAGCATAAGACCACCCACCCACACCTACAGGAAATATCACATATCAAGTTATCTAAATTAATTAAAAAATGTACAATAAAATTATGTTTGATTAGAGACTGAAACAAATATTTACAAAAATTCTTTTAAATTTGCCCATATCATGTACTTTAAATTACTACTCCTACCTTCTTCCTGAAGAGCATGTATAGTTTCTTCTTTTCGGTCAAGCTGCTCACTGAGTCGTGCTGCTGCTTCCAAGCCATCTGAGGCCTCCTCTAGCTCGACCTGACATTCATGAAAATTGTTCATTTCACAATTTTGCAAAAGATAAATTTCAAAAATGTAATTGTTTCCAACAATGAATTAGAAACATTATGTAACCTTGAACTTTGTACCCTGAATTACTTGCAACTTCCCATGACTTTGACATTCCAAGTTCCTGAATATTTTAACTAGGGATCTACAATATTTCATGGTCAGGATAGGTAGTATATGACAGTAAGTACTCTGATGTGGACAAAATGTATGGCCATTTTTGTTTCTTATATCTTCAAACAAAAATTTATGCCAGATGAATGGCTGGAGACAGTGATGTTTTGTATCTTGAATTGTCCATTTTCAATATTTTGATCTCATCTGTTTGTGCACGATCATGTAGATAGAAGGAAACAGGTTTTACTGGTCATCTAAAAGAGTTATTCATAAGCAAGTTTCAAAAGTTCTAATACTTAACTACACATTTACTTATCCACTCTTCAATAATAAAAATAAATATGGCATGTGACTAAATGAAATATTTTACTCCAAGATTTTGAAATTCTACCAATCATCATTTAAGATTTTATAAACGCATGTATACCAGTAAGTCACAATACAACTGATTATAGATGATATATTTCTCCTCTCGACTGACTGCCCTTCACAGGTAATGTTGAACAACTTTACACTCCCTAGAAATTTTTCAATACAATTTAATTTGCTATCAGGTATGCTATAATGTATGGATGTATTGCAATGAATAATAACAGGAAAACAGTAAAGTACTATCAACCTGACAATGAGATCATTAGTATGTATATGCATGAGTGCAAGAGAAAGTGTGGGTGTTCTGATTTAAGATCCATTTGCACATGGCTTCCAATTATAAAATATTAAAAAACATTTCTTTAAAAATGCACTTAAGATTGCTGGGAATTATACAGATACAGAAAGATATATAGATGTAGATTATTGATATAGAAGGTTTCCAAGGGAGATTATATGAATTCTATCAAGTTACCCTCTATAAGTAAAGACATTTTTATTATTATTATTATTATTATTATTATTATTATTATTATTATTATTATTATTATTATTAAAAATTGTCAAATTTTTATAGGTTCATTTTAATGCTCTTTAACTCACTTGTATATCAATTAACCACAGTAGAAACAAAGCAGCTTGATATGTTTAAAAGTTTTTAATCATCATGGGAGAATCTAAACTTGACCTATATTCAAGGAATAAGAATTCTGATTAAATTCTAATTATAGCCCTTTCACTAATTGACCCAGGCAGTGATCTTTGTTAACACAAAGAAGTTTGTAAATGCAATGACATGGCTGGGACACTCCTTGTGAGGGGTCAGGTAATGTGTAATGTACATTGTGTAAAAAGTTAGGGTTTGATGCATACAGTGACTGTATATATATAACTTTCCAAAATACAATGGTAAAAATAAATTAGTATTTTTTAAATGCAATATTTGCCTAATACTCGTGTCAATATTGATATACATCAATGTTTCATCCATTCTTTTAGCACTCAAAACTGATCAGGAAAGTTGATGGTTTTTGTTGTGTTCAGTGAATAGATAATACATGGCACTGGCAAACTTCAAAAGCCCAATACTTAAATACTATGACATGTTCTATTCTCCAATACTCTGTCCCTTTTTTGCCAGTCTATACCAAGTCAGGTTTTCTTCATAGTTCTATATCCATCCAGTTTGTTTAAAAAATAAACAAATTCACAGTAAACACATATACTAAGCTACAGTAAAAAAAATATACTAATTCACAGTTAAATAAAA
The DNA here is from genome assembly GCA_016746295.1 of Potamilus streckersoni. NCBI lineage: Eukaryota > Metazoa > Mollusca > Bivalvia > Unionida > Unionidae > Potamilus > Potamilus streckersoni. The sequence continues at coordinate 1,606,122 of JAEAOA010000520.1, read as the reverse complement.
ATATACTAATCCACAGCAAAAATATACTAATCCATGGTAAACAAATATACTAATGTGTATATATATATATATATATATATATATATATATATATATATATATATATATATATATATATATATATATATATATATATATTATTCTAATTCACCAAATGTATTACAGACCACAGTAAAATATTAATTTACATTAAATAAAATATAATAATCCACCAAACAATATACTAGTCCACAGTAAAATAAAATATACTAATTTACCTACAAATACACTAATCCACAATAAAATAAAAAAAACTAATCCACTAAAAAAATATATTAATCCATTGTAAAATAAAATATAATAATCTACCCAAAAATACACTAATCCACAGTAAAAAAATATATTAATCCACCAAAAATATACTAATCTACAGTACACTTATCAACAAAAAAGACACTAATTCAGAGTATAAAATATAAAATACACTATTCCACAGTAAATAAAATATACTTATCCACAGAAAAAACTGATCCAGAATAAAAAATATACTAATCCACAATAAAATATACACTAATACACAGTAAATAAAATATACTAATTCATAGTATAAAAATAACTGATCCACAGTAAAATTTAGTATAAGACTCTAAGTATGTTTTTGTGCAGCTGTTGATTTATGCCAATGCAGTTCACACAATACAAATATATATATATATATATATATATATATATATATATATATATATATATATGTATGTATGTATGTATGTATGTATGTATGTATGTATGTATGTATGTCTGTCTGTCTGTCTGTCTGTCTGTCTGTCTGTCTGTCTGTCTGTCTGTCTGTCTGTCTGTCTGTCTGTCTGTCTGTCTGTCTGTCTGTCTGTCTGTATGTATGTATGTATGTATGTATGTATGTATGTATGTATGTATGTATGTATGTATGTATGTATGTATGTATGTATGTATGTATGTATGTATGTATGTATGTATGTATGTATGTATGTATGGGATGATTATAAATTATCTTCCTATAAATAGGTACATGCTTTTAAATACAGTAAAACTGGATAAGCTTTACACAATGAATTATAGCATGAATTAGCATACCAGATTAAGTGAGGGTGTCTGGTGGTCAGTTTTTATGGCAATTTAAACAATATTGACTGTATCATCCCAAGGAAATCGGAGCACATTTTTCCCAAAAACACAGTGAAGGATCATCCCTGACTGGCTTGACTGGGTATTGATCTATGTATGTAGTATTAGCATTTTATGGCAAAACAGCATAATAGTGGCTATTTGCTGTTACAACTAAAGACAAATTTTTAAAAATGTAAATGAATTGCACAAAATTTTCAAAGATAAACCTTCCCAAATAAATGTAAACATGATGAGCAAGATAATATATAAAACATAAAGTTGCTAAAATTCTGCAAAATCTGTATATGATAATGATAACCCATAGATGGTAGCTGGGTATTAAACCTATGAGTCCTGGATTGCAAGTTTGATTTTATATATATATATATATATATATATATATATATATATATATATATATATATATATATATATATATATATATATATATATAGTGATCTTCATCGTCTCTGTGGGTATCAAAATTTGTTTTTTGGCAAAAAATTGCTTTCTTTTTAGTACCTAAATTCCTGGAATAGTCAAGGACTCCAAAGAAAGATCAATGTTGTTCAATGGGTCCTTAAATCCTTGACCTGCAGCAACCATTTGGTATACAACAAAGCATGGTAGGTTCACAGTATATGTATTACACTAACAATATAGTAAATTTTTGATAGCATGGAGTGATTTGGGGGTCCTGAGATTTAACCATATGTTTTACAGCATATACCACTACAAAACCATATATCAATGTAAATAAATTAGTGACATATACTACCAATCATATCCAACTTGATGAATGGGCACAAACTGAAACAATCTCAAGTTCATCTACTTAGCTTCATTAATTCCAAATGAATAGGTGAACCTTGCAGCACAACAACCCACCATGCCACCGGTCCATACAAAATGTGCTGTGTCAATAGTCTCTAACTAATGTAACCTAGCTGCACATGTTATAAAGGTAGAGTTTAAGCATAATGGCATTTAATGATAAAGTGTTCCAATCTCAACTGGTTCTCCTAGGTGACTGAGCACACTAGGACCTGGGAAGACGATACTGCTGTATAATTTATGAGTACATGTTGGGTACCATTGGCCCTAACAGGCCTAGCAGTAGTTTTATTTTTATACATAATTTATGTGCTCTTTTAAAGTAGGGCCTAGTTGCAAAATAAGTGCTGTTTAAGCATTGAACTATTACAACATGATGTGCAGATCAGTGACAGGGTCTATGACAGGCATGGACAACTTCCTCCAGAGTACAGGCCAGACAAGTGATTTTTAAAGCCACACCCTATGATGTAAATTAAAGGATAAAACCAAGTCATGGGCCAGATGTGGTCTGAATTGTTCACCCCTGGTCTATGATGCATTTACATATCAGTATATCTTCTACCTATCTACCTACCTACCTACCTATGTACCTACAGACCTAAAAATCTATCTATTTATCTGAGCTGCATATAAAAACTTTCAGTCTGCTATTTCTAAAACAAACTGTTGATATGTTCAGCATATTTCTACTAGACAAAAAGGGTAAAATATTACTACTTGTATGCTGACAAAATTAATGATTTTCCCTTAGTTATAATAATTTACTGTATATGAAAATTCTATAAACTAACAGAGAGAGCAATATTCTTATCTGAACATAACATTTACATGAAAATATTGAAGGAAATGGTTGTGAATAGAGGTCATGCCTGCTTTGTGTTAATAGAATGTATGCTCTAACATGATACACTCAAAGGGACTAACACTAATGGCTGAAAAGAATTTCCAGAAATGCAAGATAAGAAAGACTGTGCCTTTGTCTTTTACATGATGAGTATTACAACTTTTCTAAAATTCAAGAAACTTCTGCAAACCAAATTTAGTCAAAAAGAAAAGTAAAAAATGTATGTGCTAACATGTTCACATGATACCTGTATGCTGCATGTAAAAGTTTTCAGTCATGGCCACTGACCTTGAATTTGATACCATGAATGTAAAGTCATTCAACTTCTATACCCATATGATAAGTTTGGTTAAATCTGTAATCATCATTTAAAAATTAAAAGAAAATTATTTAAGTGGCACAACCATATTCATTCATAAAATGGATTTGATAAAAATCCCTTATTTCCTGTTGGTGTTACCTTGCTTACAAGACAGAACAACTAAAAACCCAAGTCAGGGTCTTAGACATAAAATCAATGTCTGAGTGTATGACTGTCAACCTGTTCACTGGAATGCAAGTAAATTCAAAATGTGGTCAAAGTTCACTTGTATTATATACAAGTCACTGTCATACCTGTCATGTTCCCAGATAGTGTTCTAAGAGTTTTGAGGACTTAAAATGTGTGCCAGGTCAGTTTGAATAACTCCAAAAATGACATTCAACTGAGAGCAAGTTATATTTCCAAATAATTCTTATAGAATAATACTGGAGCTCCAAATTGATCTTAAAGAAGTTAAGGAACATGTTTTCTTTAAAGCATTTAATACACTTACAAACAAACAAATAGCCAAGTATTATCCAATACCATCACCATACACAAGTGCCAACACTCACATAATCACAACCTATAGATATAAAAATAAAAATATAAATAAAAATTCAGCATGTTTCTGTCTTTAAAATCCATTGGCCAGTAAAATTATAGTCTTAGATGCCGTCTTTGCTGATGTCAATAGTTCAATGAAAAGAGAAGATGGAGTGAAGGTAACACAACATTTGTGTTCATCTGTTTATATTTAATCTGTATTGTGTTTGGGCTTTTCCATCATTATATTTTACATATATATTTAATTGGTATTGTAAGGTTGATCTCTATCCATAATGGAGGGTAGGGGTTGTGCCTACATGTCTAATGTCATGATTGCCAACATATCAAATGTCATGTAGGGTAAACATGTTTTACAATGTTTGAGTTCTAGGTACAGCCTTAATTCTGACCTTAAAATTTTCCACAAACAAATTTTGTTTACAGCTTGATGAAAATTTCCATTAAGATGACCCTCATCCTAGTCCTCAAATTGTGCCTTAGGTTTTTATATTGAGGTTGATTATATCAAACTTACTCATTCCATATCAATCTTAATGGAATCAATTTCAGTTGTTTCAATTAATATTTAAGAGGTTTATTTATTTAAATTATTCACTGGAACTACAAAGAGCTCATTAATACTTTCTAGACTAAATCACTATTTGGGGATTATAGTTAATTCATTCAAGGACATTAGGACTGTATGCACAACAATAATTTTAGGCTATTGGTACATAAGCACTTTCAAGATTGAAATTAATTTGAACCACAACAGGAACTCACTCGGAATGCTTGATACTTTTGGACTTGTGAAATAACATTCATGACTATTTTTGGATTAATTTACAATAATGCAAGTTCTCTTTTAATTTTAACATTACATTTTAGGGATATATATTTAATTTTTAAAAAAATTGTTGGTTTTTGCTCTTTTCTGTTACTTTGTTTAAGACAATAGAATCATAAAATCATCTTTGCATGCTAAATTAGAAATAAAAAATTACTGTTGTTTAACTCATTAATCCCTGGAGGTTTTGTGTTTTTGACTGAAATGTGATTAGGAAACCCATTATGGGAGCTATTTCTGAACACATCATAATACATCAACCTCCAAGACATTTTCGGTTAACCTAATGCCCATGTGTTAGAAACATCATTTTTTCCATTGGCTATTTCTCCTGAGCATGAACAGAAGGGTAAAAGATGGACTTTTTTTTTGCTTAAAAGACTTATCATTTTGGTGTCAAGACTAATCTTTATTCTAAATGCCCATCTTATCCTACTTTTTGCAAGGGTTCACCTGTCTGTGTGCAGTTTAGACCAGTCTGTTTTTGATCTGAGGCCAGTAAGTCTAAAATTTAGATGCAAAATTGGATTCCGACTTCAGGCTAATTTCAGTTGGAAAAAACTTGGGTCCAGAAAGTGACGTTTTCCTTTTGTATTTTGTAGTGCAACTAGAACATCCATATTATTTGGCAACTAGAATATCCATATTATTTGGTATCATTGTAAAGCTACATCTGTCTACCTTTCTATAATACCACCCACTTTATTGTGTCATACATGATCTCAATGCTTCAGAGCTCAGAAGTAGGCTACCATCTCCTGCCCTGTAAACATGGCGCCAGCAGTTAATAAGTTAAAAAGGATTTCGGAATTTTTTTACAAATTGTCAAAATATGGCTAAATTTGTTATTTGTGTGCAATATCCATGCATAAGAGATCAAATATGCAAGGACTAGTCAAATTTGGTGACGTCATCAAAATGCACTGTTTAACTCATTAATCCCTGGAGGTTTTGTCGTTTTTGACCGAAATGCAAGTAGGAAATCCATTTTGGAAGCTATTTCTGAACACATTTGAATACATCAGCCTCCAAAACATTTTCAGTTAACATAATGCTCAAGTGTGTTAGAAACATAATTTTTCATTGGCTATTTCGCCTGAGCATGAGCAGAAGGGTAAAAGTTGGATTTCTTTTTTTTTTCTTAACAGACCCATCATTTTGGAATAAGGACCACTCTTTATTCTAAATGCCCATCTTATCCTATTTTTTGCTAAGGGACATCTGTCTGTGTGCAGTTCAGACTAGTCTGTCTAAGATCTGAGATCAAAATGTCTAAAATCCAGACACAAAATCAGATTCCAACCTCAGGCAAATTTCCACTGGAAAAAAACTCTGGTCCAAAAAAGTGATGTTTTTCCCTCTCTATTTTGTAGTGCAACTAGAACATCCATATTTTTTGGTATCATTATAAAGCTACATCAGTCTACCTTTCTATAATACCATCTCCTGCCACATAAATGCGGTGCCAGATTTTAATAAGTTAAACTCTTCAAAGATAATGTTGAATTTTTCTAAGCACAGAAAATTACTATCTTTCTGCATCTGCATTGCTGTGAGTGTCAAACAAGCTGGCAGCTGCTGCTACACTCTTCCAACTTCCAAAATAATCCTGTTTTGCACTTTATATATGAAGTGAAATCCAACTTTAAAGAAATATTGCCCCTTCACTTGCTATTAATCTTTAATAAAGTTGGTTCAAGGCAATTATTATAGGTCTTCAACATGGTGGCCATACTGGATGTCAGAGCAGCATCATTTTCATTTAGGTCCAACAAGACCCTAATATCAATGTATGTGTTCCCCAAATAATTTTTGGCTGGGGACAGAGTTAGTGCTAACAGATAGACAGACAATGAATGACAAAGGACAATGGAAAACAGGTAATCCCATGTACAGCTAAAAATCAACTCCTACACAACAAACTGGCTCAATCTTTAAGGTGACACAATGGTACTGTTTAAACAAGACACTAGAAAATCCAAACAGAGAGGCAATGCTATGTGAAAACATAAAATGGATGTCTGAAAGAAATTAAATTTGAAACTGACTTTGATATAAAAACTACTGAACTGAGAGAGAGATATATATTACCTTTTATCTTACAGATACAGCAGCATCATTATATTTGGTTTGAACTTTTATTATAATGGGTCTTGTGCAAGTTTGATATTCATACACAAATAAGTAGTAAAGATCTTGTTTCACATTAGTGCCAATAAAATAAAATACAACTTTAATTCACTGAAGAAAAAAAAGGTGAATGTTAATATAGCTAAAAAAGTTTACCTCATCTTTTATTTCATGGTTTATGAAAATGAAATGACTGTACTGTTGTCCTGCTGTAAAATAACCATTTGGAATTGTAACAAAGATACTGAAGTCAGTATATTTCTCTTATAGCAAGTAAAACAGTGTCCACATAGGTACTTCAAACTAAACCCAATTTTAGCCAAAAATCTGAATGCTCTTGATCTGATGACTATTTACTTTATAATGAAGTACTGCACGAATTAAAGGTTACAAGACATTTTAAGATGGTCTTGATACATGACAATGTCATCTAGAAATAACTTTAATGGATAAAATATTTAACCTAAATGAAGTCAAAAATGAAAGTAACTTTTTCATTGTAGTAATGTGTCACTTGTCTAGATGCATTCAGTATGATGCAAGATTTGAAAACTGCAGGCAAAACAGCAACTAGAATCACTTTTGGGCAGAGCTGTGATTCTATTAATGTCCATTGAGCAATTTCTATTTCACTCTTTTCATTTGGAGATGACCTACAAAAAGTTGTATCCTTTTACAAAATATTCCATACCATATTTAATTTTTTTAATCCTAAAGCACTTATACAGATAATGATGCATGGGTAAACATCTCCTATGGTCCTAGCACACCAACATACAGTCCATTCCAAACCAGGCCCTTGTGACACAGAGATTGTCTTAGCGGTCTCATTTCCACTGAAAATGAACTATGTTGACAAACTTGCCAGCTTACATCATATAATCCCTTACTGTATTTATGGGATGTTTTATGTGGCAAGGTGACTTGAAATATGCAACAGATGACCACTGACCATATTTGTTTTATCTCTAAAGAAAAGGTTCTGAAAAACAGTTGAAATAATTAGCCATGTACCATGTAGTCTAGACCGTAAGATCCAAGGTATCTCAAATACTTTTTATAGTTGATTGTAATCAACAATCAGAGCAGGTCTCATATTCACAAAGTCAGTTTCACTGCAAACTAAAACTCAATTTGAATACTCAATAGTGAACAAATTTAATGATCTGAAAGTATAAATTTATTAACCTAGAACAGATGAAATGTAAAATTTTGAAGAGACAGAAGAAGGCATATACAATAAGAAACATTCAAATTCAGAGTACTTAAGAAATTAAAATTTGTTTTTACATCATACAAAACTACTGTAATGTACAAAACTTGTACAATTGAATCAGTTGATTACTATGCATTGCCATTAAAGCACTCAATAAATCATAATTTTACAAACAAGTGCTGATTCAGCATAAAATACTCACCATTTTTCTTATTTACTAATAAAGTTACAAGACTTTTTTTCAACATGCCCCTAATCTCACAGAATTGTGATGACCTATGTTTGTACAAGCAGAGTGTTACAGTTTTGTTGTCATCTAAAAAGCATGTTTCCTTATCTATTTGAAAAATTTCTCACCCATCTGTTCCCTGAATTTTTGTTAGCACTATTTGTTTTATTACATTTTCTTTAAAAGTCTCAAATTATGTAAATTGATGAATCTTAAATTAAATGTGAAAATTCTTCTATATTATCATAACTAAATCCCTAAAATAATACCAAATAAAATTCATATTGTAAAATGATTTTAAAAATTAAACAATGTCTTGGCAAACAAGCCATCTTTGACAATACATAAATAAACAAGATTTATTAATGTTCTATTTTCCTCTTAATACACAAAGACCAGACCCCAGTTACCCAGGAGTGAGCTAATACCCTCTGAAACTCTGTGTGTGTGTGTGTGTGTGTGTGTGTGTGTGTGTGTGAGAGAGAGAGAGAGAGAGAGAGAGAGAGAGAGAGAGAGAGAGAGAGAGAGAGAGAGAGAGAGAGAGAGAGAGAGAGAGAGAGAGAGAGAGAGAGAGAGAGAGAGAGAGAGAGAGAGGGGGAGAGATTTGGATTTTTAAATTTTTAAAGTAGTTTTAAAAAATTTTCAGTTATTGTATTCAATGTCTGCAGAGTGACATTTTTAAGTGATGTCTAGCACTGGAGCATTATGCTGCATGATGTCTCACCCAGTCATATTATAATGACACCAGGCCAAGCAGCACTAACCTCTTAATGCTGAGCACCAAGCAAGGCAGCTGCTAGTACCATTTTTGTAAGTCTCTGGTATGACTTGGCCAGGGTTTGAGCCCACTACCTCCCACATCCAAGGCAGATGCTCTAACCACTGGGCCACCATACGGTCCCTGAAACTAATAGTATGAATTTGATAAAATTTGCAACACCTTATGCTTAGGGAGTGAGGATTGTTTTGTTGTTTTTGTTTTCATTAAGAAAATCAAACCAAATGGGAAAGGAAGGGGGGGGGAGGAGAAGGGGGGAAAACTACACCCAATTTCTACCTATTTTGATAGAATTAAATTTATTTTGCTATAAATCATGAAATTATCACTGATATAATTCACAATTAGTTAAGCTAAAGTTTTTTTCAACAATACCCCTGGGTTAAAAATTGAAAATCATTGAAATCCCCATTTTGAAAATGTCCACAGGCCCATTTTGTGTGTGTGTGTGTGCACATGCATGTGTGTGTACACACACTTAGCATTACAAAGGGAATAAATTTATGCAACTGACATTAATTTATTGGGTCCGTCCTGCATATGTAGAATGCCCTGCTGCATGTCAGTAGATGGTTACTAATAGAGATACATCCCATCATGATGATCTGACTAAGAAGGTCCTGGACTTTCCAAATGTGAGGTTTATATAATAAAATGTGATTTCAAAATTTTGTTCTTTATTGTCTTGATCATTGTTTTGTATGCATATTTTAGGATATGTAAACTGACATACCACTGTACAGACAGGATTGTGATGATATTTGATGAATCCTTTATCATAATTTTCTCTGCTTAGAGCGATGCTTATTTAATTTTTTATGATAATTTTTCTTCATTTTTAAATTACAAATTATTTCTGGTAAATCCTAAGGTGAATATTCTGATAATTTCTCTAATTGTTCCATTGAAATGCATGCATCATGTATTCTAAAGTTATCTTCTAAATCATTTTTGAAACATTTTTGCTGAAGGGACAAGCTCTGCATACACCAGAACTTTGATTCTCAATAGTCCTTATCCTAGATTACTTCCTTAATTTCCTTTACCACTCAAACTGACAGGGAATTTCATGCACTCTGCCATATGTTACTATGTAGAATGCAAGATATATGCTTTCAGTATAAATTACTAGAAATGAATCTCCTGACATTCTATATGTGCTATAAAGAAGCAGAGAGAATGAATGAAAGAGAGAGAGAGAAAAAGGAAGAAAGGTCTTTTAAAGCATGTGAGAAACCAAACTGATTACATAGCATATGAAATTAAAATTTCAGGTAAACATTAATTATGTTCCAAAAGTCCATCCTGTTTTCAGAGTTGTTGTTGTTCTTTTCTTTTTGGCTTGTGGCCATTTTTCAGCACATGATAGGTTATACATGGTAGCCTGTATATCTAGCAAAGAACCTGGCAAAAACATGGAAAGAACCACCAACTTATGGGAAGCTAATGGGAAGCTTTTCTATATATCCTTGATGTCCATGGCTGGGACTTATCCTATGAAGACATGTGAGATAAGGTTAATATGTAAAGGCTAATGGTTCTACTGCATTGGGACCCTGTCCTGAAAGTCATAAGAATAAGGTGGCAATGCCACTCTGACAAAAAAAGCTTTAGAAGTGCTCATAAACTCAGACACTCATATCCAAATTAATATAAATTGATATCATTCCTGATCAAAGTCACTGAACATCTCAATGAAATAAACTTGTACTTCAAGTATGATCAAAATGTGTTCAAATATGAAAGCCTCGAAAGTGTTCACTTGTACAGCCTACTATGTGCAAGAATGTCTTATTAATAACCATAGATGTCACTTATTAAATGAACTCATTCAAGATGTCAATGATATTGTGTTGCTGATATGGTGTTTTATGGCACAAAAACATAAATGAGTCATTTAGTGCCATGACAACTGGAGTAAAAAGTCTTGCTCAAGGTCGTTCCTCCATCAGTGACATAAGCTTTATACACCAAGTCCGATCATAAATTTTTTAAAAATAAATTGCAGCCATTGTAAAAATTAACTATCACAGATAAAAAAAATAATATTAAAGTGATCTGTACAATGAAAAAAGTATTGTATTGTCACAATATATATGGTAAATATGGTATATCTCCTTGATGGCAGCCTTAAAACTAAACTTCTTCCTCTCCATGGTCAGATAAGGCTGTTGCTCTGAAGTATCTTCACACTCACTGTATTAAGTCTCCTGTTCATGGACAGCTTCAAAATCAAGATAAACCATTCCCTGTGGCAAACATTATGCAATATTATCTTCTCTATGTTAATGAGAGCGAATACCTGTGGGTAGTCAGTGAGCATAGGAAAAACAGGCTCTGAATGATTTTATTGTACTGGGACAGATGGCTGGTTAGCTTGGAGATTGCTGGTTAGCTTGGAGATTGGTCAGTATGGTTGTTGGACATGTGGAAGCCAGTTTCACAGGCTCTATTACTGGTCCTATCCAACATATGGCTGAATGGATGAACCCTTCATTATAATCCCCATCCAAATATATAAGTGCAATCATCAGCCTATTTATATAGATGTATCTGTCACTCAGATTCCGAAATTTTACAAAGAAGCTATATGCATGGCTAAATTGCTGGATCTATAACTAAGGTCCCAGTGATTGAAGCCTGGTTGGGCTGGCAGAACAGCCAGTACATCTACTGACAACAATACCATACTGAAAGCCAGGTGAATGAATCCTACTAATATGCCTCGAAATATGGGTCATAATGACCTACTTAACTGTTAAATGTATACCTTCATCAAGTTTCATGATTTGCTTGCTATGTATATACTATCCTATGTAATCAAGAGCAAACATAAACCAGTAAAATATGAAAAGAAAGGTCAGTGACTATTATTTATACAGGTGTGGTACTAATAGAGATGGATTTAATCATCTGCTTTACTATTCTAGCATTAATACAACACAAATTTAACCATATTCAGTGAATAATAAATATTATAAAGGTGTAGTGCTCATCCAAATGTATCCCTTCATCAAGTTTCATGGTACTAGGTATATATATATATGCTTTCATAATGAAAACATTTACATCAAATAGAAGCAGAGAAAACTGACATCTAGGACGCAGCAATCATGTGTATAGAAACTTAACATTGGGACTGAATCCATCAATAAATAAATAAATTTGTCTTCATGATACATTATATAAATATTTATGACAGAATATTCTAATAAACTCTTTATTCACTTTAAAAGAAAATGTGACACCTAGCCATATCAAACTTCTACTGCATCAATGTAGGCATTCTTGACAACAAATGGAGCAGATTAAGCAGATGGCCAAGAATTTTCTTTATCTATTGTCTTCTACATACAAGCAGTATCACCAATTTTGAATATGTGGATTAGTGTCATCACTTCTAACCAATCAGTTTATAGCGACAGAATAATGTGACTGTTTACATTGGTAATTATAAGCAAAATATACAGTGAGACAAAAGGGCACAGAATACAAGCAGCAGCTGAAGGGAAGTAAAAATTATGGATGGTTAGAATAAAAAATCTGACTTACCTTAGTAGTCTCAAGTTCTGCTTGAAGTTGGTCAACTTCCCTTTTCATAAGTTCTAGTTCATTTTGGTACCTTTCTGTCTCTTGAGCAACCATACTGTCTTTTTCTGTAAACATGATTTTAACTACAATTATTATGAACAAGCAACACTGAATAAACTGACAATCTTTTTGTAACATCCTTTTCCAAATGAAGAGTATTATCTTGATCAAGGTTATTGTTTTGTTACAATATGCATTGTTTCAATATCACAGTTTGTCCTACTTCCTTGGTGGGAAAAAAATCTTAAACCAATGATAATATAAAAATATTGAACAAGAAATATCTTGAAAAAATTTCACCTATTTTATATAAATAGCATTAGATTTGATCAACTATTTTATTTAAAAACAACAGTAACAAATACTTTAATTAATGGCAAATAACTTCTTTATTCATAATAAACAAGACAACACAATTATTTTAATGATGTGGTTATAATAGTAAACTTTAATATATAAACTTCAATATATAATTCAATATATAAACGACAAGAATCTATCTATAAAATAAATTAAAATCCTTGTTATAGCAGTTCTTATCATTCGGCCCAAATTTACTTCCTCTCATTAGCAGAGACGAAAAGTCTACTAACTTTAGTTTTATATTATAATGAATAAAGCATAATTTCAAAGGGAAGTAATTACGATCTTGGATCTAAACAATTAGAATTTTCATTCATTACATACTCTGTTTAGGTATTAAATGCTGCTGACACATCTATATTGTAAAAGAATCCTAGAAAGATTTACTTGTCAATAATGAGCAAATAAATTCATTCATAAGCAGCTACGATGACATGTACTGCAGAGAATAATTATGTGAGACATTCATAGATTTACAGAAGTTAATATGTCTCCATCACAAGCAAGTGAATTCAAGCACCACTGTATTTATCATATATCTTTCAAGTTCTAATTTAAAAAACCCAACAATTAATGTTAATAATGCTGTGTAAAGAAAGAAACACTGCTCATACATCATGAAACATCCAACTATAAACAATCTAGATCCAAGCACTGTATTCACTAAAACTCATGCTCATCATGTAACTTTAATTAAAATACGGATTTTAAATTTAGTTTAAGCAAAACCAATATGTTCAATATTTTCAGAATCTGACCTTCAGCCGAGTATCTTCCTCAAAAGGTCTGAGACCACTGGATCAATTAGCTTTTACATTATGAAAAGCAATCCTAGTTTACAGTGTTTAGAGTTGAGTAGGCCCTATACACTGACAATATGGTATCAACAATGTCATAACCTGTCCACCTGTGTCATTTTTTTCTGGTTTTCATGTAAACAGAGAACATGTTGATTATCAAAAAGGCAAAAGAATTAATTTCAATTATTGAGAATTTTATTTCTAACTTCTGCATTACTGTAAGTAACATTTTCTGACAACTTGTTCTTTAGAAATAAAACAATATAAACCTACTCTAAAAAAGTTGGATCAAATCAAGTTTTTGTTTTTACTTTCACTACTGTCATACAGATCTACCAGAAATGTAAGAATAAAGGCACACAGGTTCCAATACTATTCTAGCAGATGACTATTAAACAAATTATCTCTGGAAAACAAATTGCAAATCATTAGACCTTCTTGGAACTGTTCTAGAACCATCTGCAAGTTTGCCATTGAGACTGAGTACTGGTGATTCTGGTCCTGCAGCCATGCCACCTGGAGATATGCCTGGTCCCTTTGATGCGATATCACATGTAGCTGCTGCTGTAATGACTCCATCTGCTGGCTTACTTGCTGACTATATTAAAAAAGAAAATTAATTATATTTTTCACATCAAGTTCCCATTTCTCACATTTATAATAATAATTAAGGCAGACCTTAAATATTTATGTCATAGTGATATAACACCCAGAAATGTCACTTAGCAATATTCATAAGCAATGGAAAGTCAAAGTTGTTATATCATTTAATGTGTTTTACTATCAGACATGAAAATTGCTGTTGTATTATTTAATGATTTTATCTGATATTAAAGTTAAAACTCTTGTTCAATAACATAACTTAATATTTGTTACAAGAAGTGAATGATATCAAATGTTATTCACATCATTTCTGTTCTCATAAATGTTATATTAAATACCATATAGGATCCTCTGTAAACAGGCTAGGTTGTCCACTAGTCTAGTTGTCCACTGATATACATATCAATAAAAATAACTTAATAACTTAATGCAAATATTCATAATTTTTCTCCTAAAAATTTTTTCCCACAAGTGATAATACTCAAATTGTTCACAAAAGAGATGAAAACTAGCCATTGCTCACTTAGAGCAAGCAAGTTCTCATTTTATTATATGTTCAAATGTATTGCCTAGAAATAAGTTCAACAGAATGAAAAAACAGATTTTATACTGTATCCAGCAAGGTAATATCAGCAGTCTACTGTATGTGTTCTGCTGGTTTGTCTACATTTAGGTATGTGCAAAAACCAGCACTGTGATGATCATCTTACTTTGTAGTTTCAACTGCACTCTTTGATCGCATAAGCTTTTCCTCTGCTGCTGCTAAGCGATTCCGTAAATCCTTCTCCCTTTCTTCTGATTCAAGAGCTTCCCTTGTATAGCCTTCTTCAATCTGAAATATAAATCAGAGATGTGTTCATCCCTTTTACCTTTATAGAAGGAATGGTTCAACCAAGTGGAGGGGAGCTACGAGTTCATCGATAGAAAAAAAAGATGAAGAATGTATCAACAAAAATAAATCATTTGGCTGCCACCTATATACAACACAGTCACTGCTTGTGCATATAATAATGATTATGCTGATTATCCTAAAAACTTCTAAGTAATATGAAAGAGATGTGATGTGATTATGATTTTTAATGTAGCTTTAATAATTTTTTAGTCATATTGCTACAATGTCTGCAGTGTGGCAGTTTATAGTGATGTCTAGCACTCAGGCATCATGCCGCAGATATGTAGCATGAAGTCCCACCCAGTCACAATAACCTGACACCAGGCCAACCAGTCCTAACAATAACCTATTAATGCTGAGTGCCAAGCGAGGAAGCTGTTAGTACCATTTTTGTAAGTCTTTAGTATGACTCGACTGAGGATCGAACCCACGACCTCCTGCATTCAAGGCAGATGCTCTAACCACTACGCCACCAAACAGGTTGTAATATGAAAAAACAACAATTGAAAGTCTTAATGTGACTCCAGACGTTTTCAAACATAAACATGAATAGTATGGAACAATCTTTGTACACTGGTTTTGGTGCGGAGAAGGAGAGATAATTTAAAAGAAAGGACTTCTGATGATGAACAACATAATAGCAGGGAAAATTTAATGTTTTTCAACACTTGAATTTGCTTGGTCTATTTTTTCTGATGATCAGGGAGCTAAACTGATTTACATTTACATTTTTGTGCTCCACAATGACATATTTTCTAAGTGTTTTTAAGTTGCACATTATTTTCTGTCCAAAAACATACAAAAAGTTTTCAATCATGCCTGTAAACAATAAAAAAAAATCAAAGCCTTCAAACACACCAGTATTAGGTTAACATTTTACACACAGGAAGTAATCACTGTGTGTACATTAAGGAATGAAAACCAACATTACTTGCCTATTTAATTTCAGTCTACAAAAAAATCCAAGCACAGATAAAAACACCTAAAAAAAAGAATCCACCATACTTTTAATCTTACTGTCATGTACCTTGCATAAAAATTACTCAGATTGTCAGTCAGTCAAGTAACAAAGTCAGTCATTATATAAAAATAAAATTCAAATGTATATGATAGGAAGAACTGTGATGATAAAGAAGAACTGTGATGATAATTTTCCAGATAGTTAAAACAAAAGTGTATTTCAGTAAGATTAGGGAAAGTGGAATATTGGTCCTATCTACTACTAACAAAACAGAACAGAACTCAACCCAAGTTTATATAAGGCCAACAGCAAAACAAAACTACATTCCAATACCTATAAATTCATATTATTATATTAAATGCATGAAATAAAGATCTGCTCTATGCTAGATTGTTTTTTTAAATATATTATTATCCAATGAATATAATTCCTATGTATAAACATTATGTGACACGGTGAAATTGTTGGAAGCATTCTGCAAACTTTTCAATATGAAGACTTTAACTTGAATGGTTTTCTCTTTAATAATGCATGATATATTCTTATTTTTATGATTTATAACAAGTGAGTAATATAATTCATACTGAAATGTTATTTGTCATGTCAGTGTACAATCTAATTAATAGTTTAACATGGTTCTCTCAGTTTTCAACTGTTTAAATCATACACTTAATTTGTCAAATCATTTCCAATTTTAAGGAAGTTATTCATTTGCTTTCTGAAAGTGCTATTTATCTCCAGTCTTATCTCTGTTGAACTATATTTGTGTCTGAAAATGTCTTTGGATGCAGTTTTGTTAAAATGATGTCCAAAACTGAAAGGCATAAAAAAAAATTTGATGTCTATAAACAATGTCCAAAGACATTAAAAAATTAGACTCTTGTCTGTCTGCATATACCGATATGTATATTTATATATCTTATCATCATACCTTGGTTAAGTTTTGCATTGAGCCCAAATATGGTTGTATATCCATCATCCATGAGCATATTTCTTGTGTTCAGATAACAAAATTAATTTCATGAATGCCAAGAAGTCCATTTGAAATGAAAAAATACTTCATTTTCATGGACTGTTTGAGTTGTGCTCTTTTGCTGAATTGCAAGCATTATGATGATCAGGAAGACATGACAATTTGACTTTTTAAGCTTTGTTTTATGTCAGTTGAATAATAGATACTTTCAGCTTATACAAACATGCTTTTGACAGCAATAGTGGAGGAAACCACAGAGCTAGGAAAAAACAATTAGGTATATATATGCCCTTGCTTAATGCAGAAAGTGATGATTAAACATTTTCAGCAACCAGTTATTTATACAAAATGTGACTGAAACATGTTAATGTAACCTGACATTTTTGTCACTAAACCATCTGGAAATGAAAATAAATTATGTGCAAAATTAATACCTTAAATATAGATTTATAATAATAATGTTAAGATGACTCAAATGTAAATTTTGAGAAATGAAAGTAAGATATATAAATATTTCATTCATATATCAGTGTAGTAAATGGTATTTTTGCAAATTTCAAAATACATGCTTATCACAGAAAGGAAACTAAGACCACAGATTTATAAAACTAAAGATAACATTTACAGTTTTATAAATATTTTACCAAAATGAACCAAACTATCGATGTGGGCTTAAATTTAAAACTATTGTAAACAAATAAATTGTCAAATACTGTACCTGTAAAAGGTGTTGTCTCAATCTGTCTAATTCTTTTGTCAGTTTGCTTTCTTTATCCCTGAGCCTTTCTAACTGTAACAAAAAGGAGGCAATGCATACTTATGTATCTGTATCACTCTCACACTCTCTCTCTATTTACATATTGATTAATACAATAAAGATGTTAAAAAAAAGTAATTGCATCAAATTTTATTGAAATGTCAAAGAAGCAACAGTAATTCTGCAGAAATAATCCAAATTAAGAACATAAAATTGCAAATTCTTGGCAGTTCTTACTTCAGATTGCCCAATACCTTATCAAGGCAGAGTCTGAACAGCATCAATCTTTTAGTCATACAAACTCGGAAAAATCCCATTTAGGTCTCATTTTCATGTGAAGACTACAGATTGATTCAGTATCATGTAATACCTACAGCGAAGGACAATACCCAAAAAATATTATGCATGTGCTTATTTTTAACTCTACAAATTTTGTAAAACCAATTCAACCAACTAATAAAATATACTCAAAACAGCTGTGTACTGATTTTAACTGCACTGTGATACAAAAATGACTATATTATGCACAGGAAATATGAGCTAAGTGCTTTCCTCCCAAGGATGCACCAAGGTAGTTAATGCTGGATGTGGCTCTTGGAACTCATCAACTCTGCAAAAACTGGATTATGTGTTTGATGGTCAACCAAATGAGCTACTGGAGGTCTCTGCACAATGTGAAACCTGCAGTGCAGAAAACCATAGAATCCCAAGGAAACCACTGACCTGAATGTGACAACACTACCCATGAAGGTTTCAAAGCATGAGACTGAACCCAGAATATCATGTGTGAAGCAAGTGTATTACTGCAGTGTAATCAGGACCCATGTCAGTTACTATTCAGACATGTCACAGATCTAATTTGGTTGAACTATCAGCTGACAAAAAAAAGCAATTTTAATGAATTATGAATTATAACATTATGCATCTAAAAATGCTGATATGATATCAACTTCTTTCAGTATAAAACAGGATAAAATTATACCCAAATTTGAATAAAACTGCATACAAATATTGCCTTACAGCCATAAAAAATTTGATAATATTTAAATGATCAAGGCCTGAAGACTTGTAAATTTCATCCCTGGCATCCTTGTTTCTTGTGGAAGGCTACATGTAAATTAGTGATTAATCAACTGCTACTGGTCTTTCCCAGTACTACATATATTAACATCACTGGCAGAACTTCAGTCTGGACTTTTTTTAAGTTTTGAATTAAGAAATCAGATTGGATGGAACTTTTTCAATCTAATTTGACCAAAGAATAGTCCAAATTCCTTACTTTAAGACATGTTAGTCAGATTTTGGCCAATTTCTCTAACTTAAAGTCCACTCTTCACTATTTAAGTCAGCACAGGGTACACCTTGTTTATTGTTCAAACTGAAGCTGAATAAACTTTTTACAATTTTTCACATGTAAATTATCACAAAAATTAATCTACCTACCTCTCTGTTGAGCTTATCGTTCTCCTCCTGTCTCTGCCGTAGTGCCAAAATAGCCTGGTCTCGTTCTTGCTGTACCTGCCTAAACTGCTTCTGTGCTACCTCTGCTTCCTGCATCAAGTGATCCAGTTGCCCCTTCTCACCATCTTTTTGTTGCATAATGGCTGTTAATGTCACAGTTTTCTCCTTCAAGCTTCTTAATTCAAACTCCTTCTCCTGATGCTTCAAAGTTAGTTGATTGTTCATCTCTTTCAGCAACTGCATTTCTGATGTGTATTCTGAGTTCTGCTGCTTAAACACAGCGCTTTCAGATTTCACATCTTTCAATTCCATCTGCAAACTCTGCAGCTGGAAGGACAAATGATCCAACTGTTTTTTGTACGAACTTCTCTCAGATTCTTTGGATGCAAGTGCCTGTTCCATTTCACTCACATTCTGATGCAGACTCTGAATCTTTGACTCCTTTTCCTTGATATTTTCCAATAGTTCATTATATTTCACCTGAAATCTGTGAGCCTCTTCCACTTTGCTATCGTAACTTGCCTTATCTACTGTCTCACTCGAACTGGACCTTTGAAGAAGTTCTCCATACTTTACTTCTAATTCTGTGAATTTATGCTTGTAGTTCAACAAATCATTCTGTGCTTTGACCAAGGCCTGTGTTTTGTCTTCAAACTGAGGAACTAAATTTTCATAGTTCTGTCTAAGCTCTTTTATTGTTTCAGCCTCATTATTTATGTGTGCAGTGAGTCGCTGGATTTCATTGTGATAAGCTACACTCTCTTGATATTTCTGGTTAAGGTAGACAATCATCTGTTCTCTCTCAGACTGTAATGCTGAAAACTGCTTTGTTAAATTCTCCTTTTCCTTAATCAAATTATTTATCTGAGTTCCTTCTTGAGATGACTCTTGCAACACATTTAACAGAGTCTGGCTTTTCTGTTTAAGTGACTCAATTTCTAAATCCTTGTCTTGAATTATTCTTGACAACTTTTGGACTGCCTCCTTCTGCATATCTTGATTAGGATGGGCACTTTCTCTTTTCTGAGTCAATTCTTGGTTGTCTTGCTGTAACTTTTCAATGGCCAATTTCTCAGCTGTGACAACATTCATCAATCTATGCACTTCAGTGCGTAAATTACTACATTCTCTAGACTTCTCATTCATGATTGACATAATTTGTTCCTTCTCAAGCTTCAAGGCCTTAATTTCTTCTTCCAGCTTATGTTTTTCAACAAGTGTGAAGTCTCCATGTGTAGCCTTGGACTTTAACTCCAGCATTTTCAATAGAGAAGAATTATTTTTCTGCAGCTCAGCAATAACATGATCTTTGTCTTCAATCCTCTTCTGAAGTTCTTCCATCTCTTTTACCACCTTCTCCATCCTTTCAATCTCTAAGATGTTATCATTTTCCTCTTTGGCACTATTAAACATGTCTGTATCCTTGTCTAATATATCTGTATCATTGTCAATCTCAACAGTTGGAACTCCTGAAGTAATCTCTGATGTGACACCAGAGGCTGACTCAGATGCTTCTTCTATGATTTCTATCCTATTTTTCTCTTGATATTCTATTGATAGTAGGTGAAAGTTGGGCTGGACAATCTCACTTTCTGAATCTAAGACTTTTTGTTGGTCCTCACTTAACATTCTTCTAACTCTCTGTAATTTCTGCTGCAAAACTAGGATCTCCGCTTCCTTATCCACTGATGTCTGCCTCAAGAACACAATCATGTTGTCTTGGGTTTGTATTTTATTATCATGTTCTTTGCACAGCTGACTCCTTTCAAGATTCTTTTCATTAAGTTGTGCTATTCCTGCTTCATAGTCTTTGACCATTTGTTTATATTTTTCAATCTTCATCTCAAGTTCCTGAACTTTATCCTTTGAAAAAATTAAATCAGATTTAAATTTTGTTTTTTCTGCAGATGGCTTTGAGTTTTCAATCTGAATATCATCTCTATTCCTAATCCCCTCCTTAAGTTCTTCTAGTTCAAACTGGAAATTCATATTTTCAGTTTGTGATCTATGAAACTCTTTCTCAAAATCCTTCAACTTTTCTATTTCAGCACTTTTCTCACTGACCATCTGCACAAGTTGTTCCATTTCATTTTGCAAAGCTCTAATGTCATCTGTAAATGTTGTTATTTCCTTATTCTTCTCTTCAATTATAGCTCTAAGCTGTAACTGTCCATCCAAAGCAGACTGTGTCATGTCTTTTGATCTTGCAAGCTGGGTCATGAGATTTTCAATCTCAGTCTGAAGCCCCGACTTAAATACTTCTTTTGAATTATTTACCTGGGTCCTGATACTGTCCATCTCCACCTTTAACTCTGATATTTGAAGATCTTTCTCTTGACAAGATTGCATTAATTGCCCGTGGTCCTTTTGTAATATACAGAAATCTTTTTCTTGATTACTCTGCAATTCACAAATGTAGGATTCATAATGCTGAGTCTGGGTTTGCAATTTGGATTCCAACTGATTCAATTCCCTTTCCAAGCAATCTTTTTCTGACCTTAAAGCATCTGCTATGGTTTGATATTCCTTACATCTTTGGTTATACTGTGTGTCTAAATTTTCTTTTTCTTTACTAAACCTAAATGAAATTTCATCCAAGTCAGCAAGGGCTTTTTCTTTCTCTATTTTAAGCTGTTCAATATGCTGTTTACTATTTTCAAGTTCTCTTTCCAGAAACTGCAGTTTACTATTTAACAGATCACACTCTTCACTCGTAGTTTGTAACTTTTCTTTCACAATTAAAATTTCATTTTCATCTCCACTCCTATCCCTTTTTTCTTGTATTGTAGAATCAGATTTTCTTTCACAAGTCTCTATTTTTGTAATCAATTCTTCATTTTTACTTTTTAACTCAAAAATTTCATTTCTTAGTTCCTTAATCTTGAAAATTTTCTCATGAATTTCACTTTGACTCTTTTCCAATCTCTTTTCCAGCTCTTGCTTATCCATATGAAGATCATTCAGAGCTGATGCACTGCCCAGCATTTTCTCCTTCATTTCTGTTATCAAGTTTTCTTTCGCCTGCAAAGACTCTTCCAACTTAAAAAAACTATCAGTCAATCCATTGACCTTGGTCCTTAATTTTGAATTTTCTTCCTTTAGATCAGAAATTTCTTGATTCAATTCATTAGATGCTGATGATTCCACATGCTGACTTGCAAGCTGTTGTTTGTTTACCTCAGCCAATTTTTCCCTCAACCTCTGCATTTCTGTCTCACATTTCTCTAACTTTATACTCAGTTCCTCTGCCTCCTCATCTCTCCTATGTACAGTTTCCACTGTTCCTACAGCCTCATCAGAAATTCTTCTATCTTCCATTGACCTCAATTTTTCCTCATCCTCTTTCAACTTCACCTCTAATTCACTGGCCCTTCTATCACTTTGCTCAAGCCTTTCTTCTGCCTCTTGAAGCTTCTGACTTAGTTTGTCATTGGATCTGTGTAATTTGTCCTTTATACTTATTATCTTTTCCATAGCTTCTTGATGCTGGTTATCCAACTCCTCCAAGCTATTTTCAAGTTCCTGTTTCTCCAAAAGTAAACTGGCCTTTTCCTCCTCCAATGTTTTCAGATTCTCTTGAACTTTCAACAACTCTAAAAGAGAATTTCTGAAATGTTCATTTTCGCTTTTAAGTTTTTCAAGTTCCTTTCGTGCAACATAGAGTTGTTCCTGAATTTGTGACATTTCAGCTTCTGAATTTCTTTTCTCATCAATCAAAGCGACATGAGCCATTTCTTTTTCATGAAGTTGTTCCTCAAGTTGGCTTAATCTGTTTTTAAGTGCTGTCTCCAGCTGATCTTGTTTGCCCTCTTCATCACCTAAGCAAGCAAGAAAATTGCATTATGTTTCACAGACACTTAAGTATAGACTGCAAACATCTAGCACAAAAAGTGACTGTTAACACTGAAAACAAAGACAACATTTACAATGACATACTGAAAAATTAGCTTTCAGATGACAGTATAGCTTTCCTGAACATTGGCAACATCTGAAGAAGACTATCTTTTAAGAAATTCCTAGCTTCTTAGGAGATTACATTTTAATTTTTTCATAGTAAAGGTTTAGCATAATGAAACTTGGCAAAGAGCATATCTTGTGTTTTGGTGCAAAATTAACTAGTTATTTAAGTGGATAAAAAGGACAATATAAACAATGCACTCTCTAACAGGGCTCTCTAACAGGGTTTTATCTGAAACTCAATTTTAAACTTCAAGGGGATTTTTTTAGCTTTTATTCTAAGTTTTGAAACGTTTTGGACAGTCAAAGTCACAAACCAGTAACAAGAATTTCTCAATTGTGAGATAACATTTATTAAAAATCTGATAAAGAATGCTTTGATTTCGATTCTAAATATATAAAAATAAAGATAAAGTGAAAATTAATAATTATAAAACAAATACCTGCAAGTGCTACAAAATCTGCATGCTTCCTTGACCACTAAGCTAGTGTAATGAAAAACCATGTCTAAAAAGCAGTTTGTGGTGTTGGGGTAGGGCTATTCATCTTTTTATTAGATTTTGTTTTAAAAATAGGTTTCCTTCAGTTTTTTAAGGCTTTTTTCAGGTTTTAAAGGTCAAAATTGAAATTGTAGGTTTTTGAGCTTTTGAGGTCTACTTCTAACCCTGTAGGAATTTACCCAATTACAACTCACCACTATTAATAAAGGTAAAAAATAAAATCTGATGTGACCTCACAAATGCAACCAATATTTGTAATCCTTAATAATCTGCCTGTTCTTGCATACAAGACAGTACTGGAATCTATCTTTTCGTTCTCTGTCTTTCTATGTGAAGCCATGACTTCCCCACTGCAACATCCAGATTCCAAATATAACTGATTATTGATTCAGCCATGTTAGATTAATATCCAGATATCACTTGAACATTTTCTATCAATAATTTACTAGTTTTTATACTTTCAGTCCAGTATACCTATCCATCTATTTACCTGCTGTTTGGTCTGGTGCAGACAAGACTTTTTCTTTCTCTCCGACTTTAAAGGCCTCCAATTCTTGTTGTAAAGTCTCCTGGTAAAGTAAAAAGCATGTCACCTACTAATAAAAATACTTGCCTGAACTGAAGTCTGTTAAAGTGGTTGTTTAAAATTGGATACAAAAGGCTAACATTTCTTAAGCTCTGGAGAATGATAAAAAGCTAGAGACTTATAGATGAATGCATACAGTACAAGAATAGAAATATAGAAAGAAAAAAGCTAAACTGTTATGTCTTCGATGCCAATAAAAAAATCTAGCTGATTTCAAAAGGAATGATATAAATTAATTTTCGTGGGTATCAATTATTGTAGTTTTGAGAACATCACAAGTTTAACAGTACTTAAATTTATAGTTGGGCTGTAAGAGTCCAAAAGTTTCCATAGAAGGATAAATGTTCACTGGGTCTTTGAATCTGTGGTTTCTATCAACCAATAAATCCACAATTATTGATACCCATCAAAATATGAATTTATAGTATTAGTGTATTATAATAATAATAATAATAATAATAATAATAATAATAATAATAATAATAATAATAATAATAATAATAATAATAATAATAATAATAATAGCTTTATTATACAAAGATAGCTCAGAATAAAATGTATGCAATCTCCCTTGAAGGCCCTAATAATCTATTTGTCAATGTATTAGGTCAAGATCCAGATAAAAAAAACTGCAAAGTCAAAATTGGGTCTAATGCCTTAAATTGGCAAAAAGCTAACAACATTTAACATGTCAGTGAAATAATAGATGATGATTTAAACTCCACACTCACAAAAGTGAAGAAAATAATTAACACATCAACTGTAAAAAATCATCCCAATGCTTCATTCAAACCTAGAGGATATGTATCTTTAAATTGAGACAATATACTTAAAAACATAAAATTATTCACAATTTTTAACTTGCCTAAATCCATACATGATGTACTTGTATGATATATATATATATATATATATATATATATATATATATATATATATATATATATATATATATATATATATATATATACTTAATTTGTTTTATTAACTGTTCAGTTTTTCTCCCATGATAACTGCAGGTGGCCAGCCTAATAATTTGGCTATATATTTGTCAAAAAGTAGAGAGTGATCTTAGTATCAGATAATTTTCCATAAAAATGTGAAAACTTGGATTGGCCTATCATCAAGCATGGGCCTTTCAATGGATAAATATGGTAAAACTATATTCTGTTCCATAAGAATGACCACATTATCAATAGTATCACCCCGCTAAATACAAGATGAAAAATCTGTCTCAATGATACAAATGAATATCTTTTTGTCTTTAATGCTGATAATTTCAATTAATTTTGTGGGAACTATAACCCTGTTCCTGTAATAAGCTGAGTATGATCATGGATCCCATTTCATTAAGTGACAGCAAATAATGTGTACAATATTAAAGGCAATATCTTATGAGCAGCACTATAACGAGGGAGCATCACATACATTTTCGAAATGCTGTTTTTGTCTGTATTCCTCCAGAGAAGAAGGGGGTCCAAATGTCTTCACAGATGGCTGACTGTTTTTTGGAGGGTGGGGGTGGGGGATATCTTTAAATCTGTTATATGTAAGAACTATATAAAAATAATGAAAACTAGTGCCCAACAAATAGCACTGAATTTACAATATACTAGAACTATGGAGAAATGGTATATCAGAACTATGGAAGAATACAGATATAGTATATAGCATGCAAACCTTGTCTCGTAGTAGAGTATCTCTTTCTAACTCAAGCTGAGCATTAGCAGATGTTAATAGTTCAACCTGGGCATCAAGAGTTTCTATATCTGCTTGGATATCATCATATGATTCACTATCACTAGCATCTCTAGACAGAATCTTGGCATGCTCCCTCTTTTCCACCTCTAGCAAACCCTTCAAATGTTAGGAAAATTGTTAGCATGTTAGTAAACTTATACAGTCAAACCTGTCTTATGCAGTCACTTGTATAAAGTGAGAAAAACATGGTCTTTTTTAAGACAGCTGCTTAATCAAGGTTTAATTTTTACAATAATATGATTTGAGTCACTCTAAAAAGTGTTAAAGACAAGTGACTGCTTTTTACAGGCTACCAGTATAAGAAGCTAAACTTTATTCTATGTCATACACAGACAAACAAAAAGAAAACATTGGAAACTCTTGGTGAAAGACAATTCAACTCAATTACAAATTTGCAAGAAAATTCATGTGCATACAAAGAAATCAAATGTTAAAATTTATGATCAAGTTATTTAATAAATACTTAATAAGTATATACTTGCTTGTAGCCCAACTTCAAACTGCACAGACTTGGATCTGTCATCACTTAATGCAGCTATCTATGTACTTTACTAGGAGTAATCAGCAGAGCAAATAACACAGACCCTGATTTAACAGAACAGAGTAGATCAGGTCTGTGTTGTCTGCAGTTGGACTAAAATTATAAGTGAGTATATATGGTATTTGTCCAGCAATAAATCCCTTAGCCCTCGTTTTGTTAAACTATAACATGTTAGTTATTATTTTTCCTATCTCACTGCAAGGTAATTATCATCATGCCCTCTCAACTAAATAAATGATCAGTAATTACAGAAATAAAATTGATATCATGCTATACAAATCTTACTGTGCATATAACTACTAAATATAAAGAAAAATAAATCTTTAAAAATGCTTGGTTATTGTGTTTTCAACCTTTACAATTCTTCTGATGCCCATGCATGGAACACAATTATGAATACTGTGAATTCTCTATTCTGTTATTTGTGAAAATGCAAATCAGCTTTTATACATTTACAACAGTTTCATGCATCATTTTTGCTGACAACAAACTTACACCTTCACATGTATGTCTGGAAGAATTTTTGTACTTCCTAAGAATTGCCTGGTCTCTTCTAACATCAGCAAGACCCTTGGAGCATTTAAGCAAAATTATGAACTTAAATTTATAGTTCAGAGCTACATACTAAATCAAAAGACCATTGGGAATATTTCTCATCTCTTTACGAATATCAATATCGCATGTACATTTATTACAAAAGGTATAAAAATGGCTTTCACAACTAATGCATCATTATGTGCCACTGTGTTCTTATAATGCTCCTCTGATGAAATCCAACCTCAAAACATCATCTATCATTTGTAAACATTTTACCTAATTACTCAGATAATCTGATATTTTCAAGTGAATTTCATGCATCATTATTGTATTAATCAATATGTAGAGAGAGAGAGAGAGAGAGAGAGAGAGAGAGAGAGAGAGAGAGAGAGAGAGAGAGAGAGAGAGAGAGAGAGAGAGAGAGAGAGAGAGAGGGAGAGAGAGAGAGAGAGAAAGAGAGAGAGAGAGGGAGAGAGAGAGAGAGAGAGAGAGAGAGAGAGAGAGAGAGAGAGAGAGAGAGAGAGAGAGAGAGAGAGAGAGATTAATGTTATATTGTAGTGTTTATCAGTGAAGCATGGAAAGAAGATTTATAAGAAACAACAGATCTCTCTCATATACAGATACTGGTAACAGTAACATGTGAGTATGGGACTCCAACATTTTAACATTGGTGTACCACCCATATTCTGAAAAGTAGAACATCTTTTTCTGGATTTAATTATTTTTTTTTAATAATCAGTTTTGATTAAGGCTTATATTTGAAACTGAGGGTTAAAAGAATGCCATCTGTGCATTTTGTCAATTTTTCAGACTCTTAAAATGATCAATTATCTCCTTTATAATTAGTCTTAATATGACTTGCTTTGTGATGAGGAAGACTGACCAATACTGCAGATATATGCATGTAACAAGAAACTGGCCATGGCCTGCATACTGAACTCGAATCCAAGCTTTATAATGTTAATTACAAAACTTGAACAACAGGTTTAATCTAAGGTGGGTATGGAAAAATGGACAGAATATGAACATGGACACCAAAGTGACTGATATATTAAATTTAATCATGGTAGATATATGTCAATATCAGTGCACTCAATCATAGTCATAGCTACCTTTTTTGCCTCAACAACATTAAGGGATCTCTCCTTTTCCTTCATGTGCTCTCGAAGTTTTATGAGCACATCTTCCAGTGCCTCTTTTTCAATCTGCCAGTCAGTTTTCATCAGCTCAAACTGCTCAATTTCCTGTTCATATCTTGCAATCTGGGACTTCAAGGACACCACCTGATCATCAAGTTCCTGGTTTTGGCGGGATAGTTCTGAAAGGTCAGTAGTCACAGATGTTGACTCACTCACAGATTCCCAATTCAGAGTAAAGTCTGACTGCTGCAAACTGTTTTCTGCAATAGATGTAAGTTTTTGTTCATCAATAAACAACACATTAATAATAGTATTTTTTGTGTGTGATTAACAAATATGCTGGCAAATTTATTTTAAAATAATTAGATAAAATAATTTATGTTCCATATAAATTTCACAAAATAAGAAAAACCATAAACTTACTAAGAGCCTTACAGATTTAATGTTGCTGAAATCCTAGCTATCCATACAGATGTCTTCGACAACAATTCAACTTCTATTACAATAAAGTCCATGCAGCATTGTATTTATTTGATATAGTCCATTCAGACACTGTCTGTTAAAATTAAGCCAATACTGTTTTATTTATTATATACAGTTCATTTAGACTACCCCTAATGCTTTTATATCATTCATACCTCTGCACTATGGTGGTGTGGAACACACAGTACATGTTAAATTTTGAAATCATTTCCATCAGAATGTGCTTATCAAGCTTTATTTGCTACATTTATAAAGGCAATAAATCATAGAGAAAATGTCTTTTGAATTTACTGTGTAAGGAGTCAAATTTTTAAATCTGCCCCCTTTTTATTAGATTAAAGATGCAAATGAAAAGAATATTGAATAGCCTACCCTGGCTAAATAAAACAGGTCACTGTTTATTGTTAAAGGAGGTTTCAACATTTTTTGTATATATTATGTAACTTAAATTTTACAAGTACAAAAGTGGAAGAAAATGTTGCTCTTCAAAAGTAATAAATAAGAAACCAAAAAAACCCAATTTACAAGAGTGTTACATGGTAAACCGGTACTTGTGTGTACTATAATACTAGACAATATTGAGAATTATGTTCCATATGATTATACCCAGTACATTGAAAACTATCTACTCTATTCTCTGAGTACACATAATCCAGATTATGTCCATAAGCCAGCCCTGCCAACCCTGACGAGTCCTTCTCAATAAGGCAGTTGATTTTTTCCATAAGTTCGACCTATTTTCAGTAAGATGTAAAGAATATCATAAACTGCAAGTATAAAGCTAGAAAACATAATTAAAAGTTCGGTATTCTATACATGCATCAAAAATAAACATTATGTTCAACTGAAGAGATTGTAAAGTATGTGTATACATTATTTACCGCTAGTACAGTTGCACAAATTCAAGTTCCAACCTCTATGCAGTTCAATGGCTTGTTGCTGTCTCTTAACGAGACGAAATTTTTTTACTTTACCATTGCACATGACAAAATCATATCTTTCGCAATGAGTCATACTTAAATTGGCATGTGATGTCTAAAAACATAATTGTGTCCGTTCCATCTTTTATTCACAAGAATTTGAATATTCCTTTTTATTCTTCGATGTTGATTATTAACTTTTTTAAGAGGCTTTTTTTCCCTTTTGTCTTAAACATGCATTGCTTGCTGGACACCATTTTTAAACAAATTCTATAATCAACAGTTGGATTATGCAGG
Source organism: Potamilus streckersoni (assembly GCA_016746295.1). Taxonomy (NCBI): domain Eukaryota; kingdom Metazoa; phylum Mollusca; class Bivalvia; order Unionida; family Unionidae; genus Potamilus; species Potamilus streckersoni. The sequence continues at coordinate 1,576,144 of JAEAOA010000520.1, read as the reverse complement.
TGCTTCGCATGAACAAATAGTGGCAGTTTAAAGCGTCTGAGGTGCTGCTGTAAAGTTAGTCTGGTTCTGACGAATTTCAATAATTCTATGACACCGAATCCAAATCATATATGGATAAACAAATTTTCCCAATTTTTTGGGGCAATGATCATTTTTCCATAGTTTTTACTTTTATACCGTAAGTTCATATTTTAAGGGTAATTTTCAGAAGACTTATGGCAAAGTCATTGGCAGGTCTGCACAAGCTGCCACAAAATTTAGCACACTGTAGCTTTCTCAGAATTAATTTATGCCATTTTCAAACCCAAATGCAACATAACATTTTGTATTTTAATTGCTGTATTACATAAGTTACACTGTATTGATTTTGATACCTATTAAACAAATAGTTTAAAAACTGAGGACACTGACTGAAAGTTTATGAAACCTCAAACGATATTTATACTGATGATTCTGTATCCTTCAATTTTGAATTACCAACAAACCTATTAAGAATTTCCTCCAAAAATGACAACCCTTTCCTTCTGAATAACAGTGCAAAACATACATCCTCTTTGATTTCACTCAAGAACATCATCATCTGAGGATGCTGATGGCATATGTTTCAAACTGATGTGGTATCCTTAGGTAATCAAAGCTTCAACCAATAAAAACACTTTGGTTCAAAATTTTATACCTGCTTGGGTCTGGTTAGAAAGGCTCCTAATCTTGACAGTATTGTCACTTTGGCCTCTCTCAGCTGTTAGGTTCTGAACTGCACGCTCCAACAGAGTTATCTGCTCTTGTTGTTCCACTACCTTCTTATGGAGAATAAGTTTCTCTTTTTCTACAGTGTCCATGATTTCTGAAAGGCAAAAGATTTTAATAAATTTAACAGCAAAAATATACTGGATACATCCATGCTAAGACTGCACTCGCCATATAATGAGTTGAAGGCTAACATTATAAGTTGATATTTTAATGAGTTTTTAATTCAAATTTATATGAACTAAGCCAAATTTACCAGAAAAAAAAATAACAATATGCTTAGCACATTTACAGACCACATGAACTTTCTCATTCCATTACCTGCAAAGGTACATGTTTGTTTGTCCAAAGATAGTGATTTTGTCCCAGTTCTCTGTTTCCTTCCTATCAAATACTACCCTGTATAAATATCTGGCCCAAATTTTTATTATATTTCTCAAATGTCTTCTATATTGGAGATTCTAAATTATCTTCTTTATCATGCTTAACAATAAAGATAAAAACAATTACTAACATTTTATGAAATCCAACAATTTTGCTCAGAGCTTAAACAAGATTCTTTCAGGAAAATTTACAGCATTAAAATATTTAGCATTATAACTGTACTCTTACTTTGATGCCAGCTAAATGTTGTAGCCAAACAAACAAAAAGAAAGACATTTTAAAAAATCCACTTTCTGAGATTACAAGAACTGAGGTGTTATGTGAAACTGGGCTCCGAGCTACCAAGAATACAGCCATCTCACCTCTGTTTGTGTGGGTTTGAATCTCTGATTTGGCCAATGTCAGTATGTGAGAAAGCTTGCCAGTAGTTTCTCATGGGTTTGGTGGTACTTTCCGGGGTTTTCATGGGTATAGTCTATCTTGTTCTGAAACTTGGCACTAAACCTTACAATAACAACATTACCAAGAATACAAGACAGATCTCTTGTTGTAAGATCAAATTAAAATGAAGTCTGAATATGAAATATACCTGCTGTGAGTTGCTGATGTTCTGAATGGCCCATTCGTTCCATCACTTCATCCAGTTCATCTGAAGCTGTCTCCTTCTGCTGTTTCAATTTGGCCAGAGACACTTTTGTCTCTTGATGCTAAAAGAGTAAAAATAGTGAAAATAATTCAAATCATCATTAAATAGCAATAAGAGTTAAGTGAAAAGGTTTCTTAACTGGGGAAGCAGATCCTATAACAGCAGAAAAATTATTTCATAAAAGTTTATCAAAACATTTTCCACTGTGAGGCCCAAACTTTTGATCACTCAGATGCACTTCCTTTAATAGACAAGTTGATATCACATCTGTACAGAAAACATCAAAACATTACTTTAGTCACAGAAATCTTAAAAAAAGCATGAAATGCTTTGTTATTCTTGCAGAAAGAAATAATCTTTGTACATAAAAATCAAAGTACACATCAAGAAATTATTGTGGTAATTGATAACTGCAGAAAATGAATTTCAAGTAAAAACTAATGCAGAAAAGCACATTCCATTTTCATTTAAATATCAACAAGAATGTATGAAATAGAAAGCTTGAAATCAGTTAATACTTGTGATTATTAGCATTGGGTGCATTGACAAATGGCCAGACTAACAATTTTCCATATTTTGAGAAACCAATGTGAGAAAATGGTAATGGTGTTGACATAACAAAATGCATGCAAGGAATATCTACATCTATAAGACAATACAAAACTGCATCAGAATATGTTTAATGGTTGCTGTGCTGTTTGCTAATAATCACAGCTGTATCCAAAAAAGTTCACAAGACAAAACCTATAAAAGGCATAATAATAATTATAAGAAAATGCACACGCTAAACTGCATTAGAATACATTGAATGGTTTCTGAGCTAACCTAGCCACAAAAGATCTGATGTTGGGGAAATGTAAAACTGAACGAAGAACAGCAACAACACCATCAAAAGTAGACCCACCCACCCCCCAAAATAAAAAACAAGGTAAATTTGTGCCTTTGGGAATACATCTAACAAATAATTTCAGTTATATGTAAAGGTTTGAAAGCACTGATGGTTGCAAGAAGTATAAATGGATGGACAGACAAAATGATGGATGAAAGGAAAAGGTTATTACCATAGGGCTCTTGCATATCATGCAGGAACCCAATATGCAACAAATTAGGAAAAAAGGACACCTATATAATAAGCAGTAAAATCAGAAACATGGCCATCTTTTGTAAGAAATCTAGAAATAGTGAAAATGTCTGACCTTCTCCCCAAGAGAAATAATCAGATTTACGAGAGCATCTTTTTCCTCAAGCAGCTTATTTCTATGCTCAATTGTCTCATTATCCATCAAATTCTGCACTTCCCTTAAGTCGCCCAATATTTCCAATGTATCTGCCTGAAATAAAGGGGATGATTTCAGATGCCCAGGGGAAAAAACTTGTGAACCACAATAACTGATTCATTTGAATAAAAACAAAAAAGAACCTAAATCTAAAATTATTAATTTGTGAAGTGATGACAGTTTTGTAAGAACATTAACCTTTGATACAGAAAGAATTTTCAACCCTACATTGATTAGCGCTTCAAAAAGAGTAAATTAACTGAGGAGATATCAATTACATATAATGAAATTAACTGGAAGATGCATTAAAGAATATTCTTAAAGAATTGCCATTTCAATTAAAAATATATCATCATAAATGAAGTAATTTTACAATATATTTGGCAAAGAAATGATTAAAAAAGCTGAAGTTGATTTTGTTCATGATTTAAAAGTAAATCCGTTCAAAAGTATTGTTAAAACTGAGAGGTCTTCATTTTCTAACAATTTTTTTTGGAAAGATATTAGGAGGAAGTTTGAACTTCTGGTGCAGAATAATAAAATTCTATGCAAAGGACTACAAACTAATATTGCAGCAAATATATCTAAAAATCTAAACATGCTGTAATGTAGACTGTCGTAGAAAACTAGAGTGTTTGTAAAACACATATCCCCATGCTACCTTGCTTTGTTCCATCTGCAAAATCTATATACCTAGGGTATAAGTGTGTGTGTGTGATTTAGATTTTTAATGTAGCTTTCACAATTTTTCAGTCATATCGCTATTGTGTCTGCAGTTTGGCAGTTTATAGTGATGTCTAGCATTGGGGCATCATGCCATAGACATGATCTGCCAACCAGTCACATTATCCTGACACCAAGCAGTCCTAATCCTAACCTCTTAATGCTGAGCGCCAAGCAAGGCAGCTGTTAGTACCATTTTTTAAAGTCTTTGGTATTACTGGGTTACAACCTCATGCATCCAGGGCAGAGACTCTAACCTTAGGTCACCAGTGGGTAAGAATATATGTAGGAGCCATTTTAACAGTATATCTAAATTTATCTTTTCATGCTCAGTCAGTTAATACATAGTTAAAAGGTAGTGGATTTCAAGAGTCATGGGTTAGTGTCAGAGGGCAGGGATTGGCACTTGGGCCAATGTCAGTTACATGCATAAATATCTTTTTATCTTCAGTTAGTATATGTATAGTTAAAGGGTGAGGAGTTTAATAATTTTTAAGTTCATGCTCAAGGGGTCACAACTTAATGCCTTGTGTCCAGGGTTCTTTACTTTAAATGGCCCCCATGTGATGTGTATTAACACTTGGGTCAGTGAACATACACACCAGTTCTTAGACATCTTGATTTCATAACTTGAGTAATTTTAAATATATGCATCAGCTGCATCACAATTCTCAAAACACAGTATTAAATGTGGTAGGTGATATTCAACATTATGCACACTTGCACAACCAAGCAGTATATTTTAAAATCTCTGCCTCTCTCCAAACAGAGCAGAAATAAAAAGGAAATCATTCAGTGGATTGTTTAGGTTAAATTCACTCCAAAGATGATTATCAAATTAGTTTTGTTAATTAACTTCCTAAAAGATACATTGACTGATGCTATACTGATAAAAAAGAATTTCCAGGAATCTAAGGGATGACCATTTTATCTCTTTCATTGGTTAGAGCTGAAACCATCTTTGATACTCTTATGTAATAACAATATTTTCAAAATGGTCAATGTGGTGGCCATATGTGAAGTAATATTAGTACCATTTCATTTAGAACTATTTAGATATCATAAGAAATCTTTTGGCAAAACCCCCATACTGATATGACCATCCATACAAAAGATGTTGCAATAATAACTTTCATGATGGCTACCAGATAGCCATACTTGTTGTTAGACTGGATTAATTTTCTTTTCACACCAGCAAGACACAAGTTTTCTGACAGAAACCCCATGTCAATATGACTTCTGTTTTGCTGGTTTGGCAAAAATTGGAGTTTATGGCTGCCATAGTGGCTATACTGGATCTCAGAATGGTACCATTTTCCTTTAGGACCATTTAACATGATGTCCTTTGGTGAAATCACATACAAATATAATCATGCATCCTAAAGGATTTTCATTATCACAATAAGTCTTCTGGCAAAAACTCCATGTCAACATGAACGTAAGTTCAGAAGGAGTAGCAGTAAGATTTTCAAACTTGCTGAAATGTTGGCTGGGTGTCAAAACAAACTTTTCATATAGGACTAACTAGACCATCATAAGAAATCTTCTAATGAAAAGCCCATGTCAATATGAATTTAAGCTCAGAAGGAGCTGCAATAACAAGATTTTCAAGAAGGCATGGTGGCTATATTGTATGTTAAAATTGTACTATGTTCGCTGAAGACCTACAATTAGTTTCAGAAGAGTAGTGATAACAAACTAGTGGTAATGGAAGGAATGATGATGGACATAATGACACACTGGTCAATGAGCAGTAGAACAAAAAAATTCATAGACAAAAGGACTAAATGGAAGAAAGCAGAATGAAAAACAAGTTGTCAGAAGCAATAAGGCATGCAAATTGAACCAGAAAAAGGAAAAAAAATCACATTATGCATGTACATCATTCTCCCACAAGAGAAACAACACAAGTGGTCAGACATTCTCACTATTTTTAGTCCCATATGCAAACAAAATGCATGTTAAGAGATCAACTGTGGATAGTGAAGGTACACCATTTACATATGAACAAGACAGATTTTTATACTAATTCTGTCTCTCTCCATATATATATATATATATATATATATATATATATACACACACACACACACACATACATGCATGCATGCATGCATGCATGCATGCATGCATGCATGCATGCATGCATGCATACATACATACATACATACATACATACATACATACATACATACATACATACATACATACATACATACATACATACATACATACATACATACATACATACATACATACATACATACATACATACATACATACATACATACATACATACATACATACATACATACATACATACATACATACATACATACATACATACATACATACATACATACATACATACATACATACATACATACATACATACATACATACATACATACATACATACATACATACATACATGATATCACACAATGCTGATATTCACAATTTCCCTAATGCTTAAAAATATTCTTGAAAATGTAAAAGACACCTGATTTAATAGGTCCTTCATAATTGTCAAACTACATTTTCCTCTGCCTATCCTTTAACAGATATAAATATAATTTTATATTCACAATCAAAACAAATTAATATTTGCTTCTGTAATAGTAGAATCAATACACAGATGATTTCCTGAGTGAGAAAGTTTTCTTGGAAACATTCCAAATATTTGTAGCCATGCCTTACAAATAAAGCCACATCAAACATAAACAGTAACTAAAAATTATGTTTTTAGGAGAAAATGCATAGGTAAAAGTGTGATGAAAAATTAAAGGAAAATTTACAAAATATTTTACATGGTTAGCATCCATTTGGTCTAGAAGTTTCTGTTTTGTGTTGAACAAATCACGAGCCACTTGATCATGGTCCTCTAAAAGCTTGTCAATCTCCCCCTTGGAATCTAAAATTAGACATTAAACAATAATTAGACACAAACAAATTTTCTTCCAAAACTGAATCAAAATTTACAACATCATTTTAAAAATCAAACAGAAGAAAGAAATTAATTTTTTTAAAAATATTTTTAACTGAGGCACAAATTAATGGCTATAAAGCAAGATGTATGGATGAGAAGCCCGATTCACTCTGGCAACCCACAACAATAGACAAAATGCTGGCGTTTCAGGGCATGTATTTGATGTCAACTGTTGCATTTTCAACTTATACCCTCGTGTAGTCATCTCAACAGCCTTTCCAAATCCCCAAATTATAAACAGATTATGTTTTGAAAAGTTTGCCAAGTACTTCCACATAAATGACACCTGGCAGAATCCATCAAGATGCCACTCTGGACTTGACAATTTGTGCTACATAAGACTCCATATCAGCAAAGTTTCCAAGATGTGCCTTGAACATTTTTACATGGGTCAAAATGAGCAGTGCTGAAGAAGGGATGATTCCTAACAAAGGAAGATTATCCTTTAAGCAATATTTCTCTGATAAGCTGTCTAAATTTGGAATAATTGTTTGGGAATGGGCAATCCCACACAGTGGTTATGTCCATGATTTCCAGGTCAATACTGGGAGAGAAAAAGGCCCTGATAAAAGTGCAAAAAGTCTTGGTGCCTGACCTGTAACAGACCTTACCAAGAAAATATGAGTAACTTCATGTAGTTTACATGGAATTTTGTTTCAAATTTGATACTGTTTGAATCCCTAAGGAAATAAAATAACTTTATTGCCTTAGCACAGCATGAACCAATTAAAAGGGAAAGTCCGAGGCAATAAGGGGGTCTGGGAAATTAACCAATATGAGTGACAGAGTGCTCATGACAAAAGGCAATCTCTGTGCTATGGCAGGGAAGGTCAAAAAAATGTCCATTATCTATCAATGAGTTGTGACCCAAGCAAAACTAGGATGGTGCACATAAGTAATAAAAATAAAAGGGAAGCTACCAGGAAGTTTGCTGATTGCTGTAAAATAAATATAAGTTTGGAGTTTATCTAGCAGACCAAAAAAGGCTGTAGTACTCCCCAAAATACTCAATGAAGGAAATACCTCTCACATTTCTGCTTGGTGTGCCTTTAATTAATCGTCATACTGGAGTCACTGTTCTACCCAAAAAAATCCATAACATTAGATGGACATAACTGGATTTCAAATTGCCTTGCACAGCAAATGTTAGGAACATTCTAAAGATCAAGAAAGGTAAAGCATAATTTTTAACAAATAATTGTTGAGGGATACAGTGTCCAACAGAGAAATTGGTGTCCCTAAAATGAAAACAGAGTGTAGAGCATAAGTGCTTTTACAAATATCATGAAGGGCAAATTCAGAAGTAGCAGAACACAGTGATCAGTTACATATTTTAAAATAACTACATGTATACTTTTTTCAATGACTTTGTATAAAGATGACATAAATTTTTGTGTTTAAAAAAAACATGTGTTCAATCTAGTTAATGTTATAGTGATAAGAAAATCAGACATAAGATAGTTATTGATTTTATATATGCGTGGTTTTTGTATATAAATCACTCAGTTATAAGGAAAAATGATCAAACACAATTGACCCATAACCCCAACATCAACTGAAACATAACATTGGCTGAAGTAGTACTAGGCTCTTGTAGTCAGCCCTCAAATCAGATACAGTAGTGATCCAAGTAAATAGGAAGAGCAGTGAGCCGGCACAGTAGTACTGGTAGTTAAAGAGTTAAAAGTGAATCATAAACATTCATGGGAAAAGTGTTTAGTCTGTGAATGAAGTTAAGCAGGCAAGATATGAATCCTAGCATATCAGTTAAATTTTTAGGTATTCATTAATAGAATCACAAAGTGTCAGTTGAAATTGGCATCTGATGTCTAATCAGATGACTGCCAAAAACTTAAACAAAAAATATAATGTTGTTGATTCCACCACAAATGCCATTGGTGCCAGGAAAGTGATACCCAAGACTTCCATTCACTCTTAAGAAATAAACCCACCAGAAAGCTGTTAACTGGTAAGACAAAAAGTCCACCTGAAAGCTGTTGACTGGCAAGACAAAAGTCCACCTGAAAGCTGTTGACTGGCAAGACAAAAAGTCCACATGAAAGCTGTTGACTGGCAAGACAAAAGTCCACCTGAAAACTGTTGACTGGCAAGACAAAAGTCCACCTGAAAACTGTTCATCAAACTATTTCAATATTAAAAGAATCAAAACCAACCTGACAGTTGTTTTTCCAGTTCTTCTATTTTCTGAAGATATGTAGACCTCTCAGCTTGAAAACTGGTTATCTCCACTTTTAACTTCTCCACCAGTAGTTTTAAGTCCTGATTTTCTTTCTCCTGCTGCAAATTAATCACCATTATGAGCTATACATTTCAATTTTGAAATAAATTGAAAAACAAAATATCATATAGCAATGAACTTTTTGAAAAAGATAAGCATTTTACCTACTTTTGTCCTATCGGAAGCAGTATTTCTTGAATTCAGACAAAAGTGACTAATTTTCATTGAAATATAAGAGTAGAATTCAATAAAAAAAAATTACACAGTGTGCTATGTCTTATCTTCTCCCCCAAGTCATATTCCAAATACCCAATAAAGTGCCTAGCAAATGCCCTCACTGACGCATTCATCTCTTGTCACAACTCACATAAAAATGATTTTCATATTCACTGATTCTAGCATTTCTTGCAGGATGGATGCAGCTGCTCATATATGCCTAAAACATTAAACATTTCTTACTACCAAACATGCCAGTTATCATGTTAGCTTACAACTTTGTGAGTTTCATCAGTCTCAGAATGATATCTTACTTGCAGCTTAATGGCAACAACTATAGTAAAAGAGAAAAGTAACCTTCGAAGTTAAAACCTCTTAACAGAGCCAATATGAGCAAACTATTCAAAGTGTGTGTGTGTGTGTGTGTGCACATGTGTTATATATATCTATAAATATCTTGAAGACACTGTAGCATCATCAGTATGCACTTGCTATGATGCACTTTAACCTCTTTAAATTTATTTTAATGATAATTTTATGCACACATTGTGACCACTGTGTCAAAAATGGTATGACCTGTCCTTGACAAAATGCGAAATTGTGGATAACACATTAATCCTTCTTATTGTTCTTTTTTCAACATTTTAGCCAGCATAATAAGACAAATTTCACAAACCTGTGAGTCATTATCACCTGGGGATGCAAAGTCTGAAAGAAACAAAAATGTATGTATAAGCTAGATGCAATAGATAAGCATACTTTTCTTTCTTGAAACAACAATGAGAGCACGATAAATTTCAATACACCACTCCCTTGATAACTTGCACCCTGATAACTCGCGAACCCACTTATAATGCAGGATGAGGCATGGATCTCATTTTTTAAACCAGAAAATACCCCCAAAAATTGATCCCTATTTATTAAACTTGAAGAAAATCACAATCAAAATTGGTAATGGAAACTCTGATATATCATTTTTTTAATGTCAAAAACAGTAGATAGGACCTGAAATTTTAATCAACATTATGAAATATCAAATTTAACAATAAGTCACACAATTTTTTACATTTTCATTCCAAATGGTAGTACACCACAATTAACGATATGAAAGGAAATTCTGATAATGAAAATGTCACTTACACTGAGTGGAGGCAGTACTTTAATAAATAAATACAAATTAAATATTTTTTCAACTGAAATTTATGTTCTAGTTCTATCTTTTAGTTCCTTTTAAGTGCAATCATCATAAATGCAATGTGTCCTCTTGTAATTAAACATAAAATGTGCTAATCCACTGGAACAGCTATGTCGGCAAGCGTTTCTCTGAGAACCTATTTAGGTGCAGAATGTGTTTTGATAATTGACTTATGGAAGTATTTGTTGTATTGTTGCAATGAATTAAAAAACTGGTCTCCTTTGCATTATCATGTTAATTGTGTCTTTTGAATCAAATAAAGGAGCTGGAATAAAAGAAAAGTTAAAAAGGCACAAAATTTCTACAAACTTAAAATCTTGCAGCCCCAGTCATATGTTAGGTCAACTCACTTCATTTGATCAATCACTCTTACAAATGTTATTGTGCATGTAACTACCTTAAATTTCTGACTCATTGGTAACTGTGATCAAAGATAGCAAGGCAACCAAGCAAAGTGAATACTTCGCAAAATAAAAAGCTTGGTTTCAGATACAGACCATTGTGGGCAAGCACGTTTCAGAAAATTCTTGAACTGGCACTTTGAGATATCCTCAAGGATGATAAGTTTCATTATTACTTCTAATGAAATCATGACATCAATATTGTACTAACTGATCAAACAAAAATTTAGATTCAATGAAGACGATTATCGCACGACATAAATTGTGCTCGTTTTTGAAAAAAAGGAATCTTATTTGTTGGTGTATTGACAGTTAGTTCCCCACTCATTTAACACCAAATTTGGCAGGATACTATTAAAGACCATTCCAGGAACCAGACTCATCAAGAAAACAAAAAACAGTGATGTAATACATGTTTTCACATAAATGTGATGATTGTTGAAACCAGTTGGAATGCTCTTTCACATGTTGGACATTTTGAAAGCAAATGCTTTTTACACATAGTAACAAACAACTTCATTAGAAAAAGCAAGTTAAAGATTATTATCGACGTCATTGTAAAATGTAAATTCAGTCATTAAATGTCCCAGTTCCCTAACCCCGACCCTCTCCACTGTTTTCTTAATGTCTAAACAAATTATTTCAACTTTTGGAGTTCTCTTTGTAACTCATGCCCTCATTTATAGTGCGGTCTATGTTTGTGGACATGGGGTGTGCACAAGTTATCAAGGGAGACGTGTATCTCAAACATCATTTACTTAAAACTTTACAACCTTTAAATGAAATAAATGAATTGCCCATTTGTAAAACCTTCAGCTGTCCAATGAGTTTTCTCAGTTCTCCTGCATACTCAATGTATGTACCACTGCACTGCAACTTTCAAAAATATGTCTGTAATCTTAGCAACTATTTATTCCAATTACTCTAACAAGAATTTGAGTTGTCAGAAGACAGTAAAGGTCACCTGTATATATAGTTAGTTAAACATAAAAAAGGTGTACATTACCTAATGCCAATGCAAATTGTGAAGCAGACCAGGCTCACAATTATGAGCTACAAAATGAGACAAAGTTTCAACTATGCTAAAATCTGAATACTTGCCAAGTACCAATGTGCATTCAATATTATCACTGATAAGCATTAAATCTGTAATTTAATTGTTCGCTACAAATACATACCATTAATAATTATTTGAAGTAAGCATGTTGAAAAAGAAAGGAAAGAACAAAATCTCCATGAGTCAATGTTAGTTACAACAAAGAAAACAGCTCTGGATACATATTAAATAATTAAAAAAAAGTCTCTTGACAAAATGAACACAAGCAATTTTGATTTGACCTAACCAAAATTATACTTAAAAAAGCTATACCATTACACATTCAAATGCAACTACCTTTGTCTCCATGTTGCTGCTTGAGGTTTACCAATTCTTTCTTTAAATCACTAATCTCCTGCTTATGCTTCTTATGTAGAGCAACCAACTTCTGAGAATGCACATCCTGCAAGGAAGACAACTCTTGCTGCCTCTGCTCTTTTTCCCTTTCCAGGTTCTCCTCCAACTCCTAATTGAAGAAAATATCCGAAAGTTTCATATAACTGATTTATCAGACCTAAAACACACCTGGATGTCATCAAATCAAATTGCTTGGTTTCCAAAGTCAAGAAAAATTATGTTAAAGAAAACCTAACAAAGAATGAAAAATAAATGAACAAAATTTATATCTGGAAAAAATTCTTGAATTAAGAAGTATAATTGGAAGAAACTGAAAGTAAACTCAGATATTTCTGTAAGAAATTTATACCACTGCACATAATACATGACACTTTACATAATTCTACTTTCTGAAAAACACTGGTCATATTGCCCTCCATGTGAGAGTGAAAGAGAGATTAAATCACTTTGTCAGTAATTTAATTATGATTTGCTTTCTTTATAAAAAGCAACAAAAAAAAAAACAAACAATGCACCAGTGAACTGCATGAAGGTGGCCTTGGAGGGTTTACAATTAAATTCACAAAAAAATCTTTGAGAAATATTTCTTTAAGCCAATTTTTGGATCGAAGGATGATTTTTCAAAAATATTTATCTAAATAAAATACAAAAGCTACACAAATCCAATTCTCCCAATCCTAAAATGACATCCACCACATTTTTTGGCTATTGTTTATTTATTGTTTTTTTTTATAAAGAAATACGCTTGTCAGTAATTATGTACTTTTGTGCGAGTGATATATGTAAGGTGAAGCTGTATGTATTTAAAACATGCACAGTGGAGAGAATGTTGGTATACCTTTATGCTACTTTAATGTAATGTGGCTAAAATGTCTTTGGATATTGTACTTTTATAAATTGTAAATGATCTTAGCACCCTGCTAACTAAAATGACTGCTCCCTTGTGCTCCAAAAATAAACCTAAACATGTCTTAAGTACACTATCCTTGGCAGCTGTTAAAATAGGGAAAATGAAAATTGCCAGACTAGACAATACCAGCTTCTGAAAGTGCAATGAATGAATTACCAAATATATAAAATTTTTAAAAAAGTTATCGGCTCTTTTGTTTACAAGTTAACTCTGAAGTTCAGGAAGTATAAATGAGCAAGTGGAACTAGCACTTTTTTGAAAGGTGCATATCTGGAGTGAGGCCAAGCTGTATACTCTATAACCCATTTTACACCCATCAATCATACACCAAAATAAAGGGAATTAAAGGTTCTTTGAACAATACCTAAGATATACAAAATCTCTTTTAAATAGCCAATATACATGTGAGGAAACCGGGGAAATTCTTTTTCTTTAAAATTCTAACCCTATGCTAATCGCAAAACTGAGTGCCACCTAAAAGTTAATCTACATTTGAAGGTGGCAGTATGACTGGAGTGTTTTCCACTTGTACAAATGGACTTACACCAAGTAATATATAACTACTTAAGCAGATAGGTAAAAGGTGGGAGTCACATTCCTTTATGCCTGAAATGACCCTGGCTCTGGTCTTGTAGTGTACTCTGCATGAATTGCGGTTTAGAGAAAAAATTGTGAACGTAGAGTAACTCACATTATTACAAAGCTGCCAGTGAACTATGCTACTGATATATGTCTCATTAGGTGAAACTGAGCCCTTTGAGATGAAAGCTCTGAGATAAAAGTTTGAGAATGCTGTACTTCCATCCTACTGCTTGGATAACTTCAGTTCATTGTTGCTGTGCTCAAATTCAAATCCTATCTTAGTCGAAGTCAAGCATACCACATAAGCCAATGTACATATGAAATCCAATGACAACTAATCACTGTAAGTTAAATAAATGATCCATCATATCCTAGATGACTTAGGACTGAGTCTTACTGGAAATATCTACCTATCTCACATTTCTAAGTAGCTCAGTTATCATCAGTTACCACTTCAAAACTATGATGTCATGCAGACTTCCCTGAGAGAAAAGAGTCCAAAGAAGAAAAAACAGTCAAGACAAGGTGCCAATTCTTCACCAGCAGAAGCCTAATCTTGGCTTTGAAAATGGGGGGCCATTATAAGGTGTTAAGGGAGAGAGCACTCTGCTCACAACAATGGGAAGAAATCCTACATTTCCCATAAAGACTTCTAAAGTGCTGAGCAGCATTTCTTGAGCATGCGAGTTCTCCATTTGGGGAGTACTGAATCCACAACCCTTGGAGTCAATGCTTCACCAACTAAGCTACCTAAGTAACCCTGATGGCATAGGTCTAGACTGTACCAAAACTGGTACGGTATGTAGCTAGGTGGTTTTCAGGTGCTCACATCCAGTACACTGGCTAAATCACTAGAGCCAATACTGGGTTGTGCTAGATCACTGATGGTTATCTACTAATGGTAGAGATTGACCATTATACTAAGTTAATACTGGTCCAGTAGGTAGTTCTGTTTGTGGTACTATGAGGAGGTGGGCAATGCTGACTGAGACACTAATAATAGCTGTGATTACATAAAAATTTCTGAATGTGTAAGCTTTCCACCTTGAGAGATTCAGTCAAAATGCCAACAGAGACAGTAATGGCAGCATTTAGAATTTGTGCCCATTGTGCTGGCACCTGTAATTACAGAAGAACAATGTCATACAAAAGAAAAATTAGTCAAGCTTCAACTGATTATGAAGGGAATACTAGACTATGTAAGGAAATTACCTTATGATGTGTTATAACATATCATTTAACTGAGAGGTCAAAAAGAAACTCAAATATTGAGTTGAACAAAAAGTATTCAAATTCCAAGGGCAGGTAATTATAACAAAATTAGGCCATTTAAGTGCAAAATATTCATCTATTATGAAAAAAAGTTAGTGAAAAACAGACAGAAAAATAGTTGCAGAATACTTCACCAATGAAAGAAATTATAAAGCATTACTCAACTGATAAAATGCACAAGTAAATGAGGTATTTGAAAGGCCACAAGAATTAGCAACTGATGATTTTCAGGATTTGATGCCAGACTCCTTACAAACAATGACAACTGCACTCTAATTTTCTACTTTTTTGCAGATGACCTCTCAGCATTAATATTGCTAAAACAAGCCCCAAAATGGCACATTTTTGCCTGGAGGAGTTGGATATGTAAGTTAATAGTAGAACTCCTGTTGTATGTATTATGATCAGATAAAGAATATGAGAAAGAAAATAGGAGCAGGGTCAGAAATACTGTCTGCTTAGTGAGTCAGTATTTGTTATCAAATAAAACCAGCCTGACACAACATGTTTAATTCATACTTAACACATAGATCAATATATAACAGATGTTACCATCATTATCTTTGTACAAATAAGTTCAAACAACACATGTAAAATATTATTTAGTAAAACATGATAATGAAACTCTGGATTTTGAAAGCTGACCCTGAATTGTCTATAATGATAGTATTCAACATAACTCTTCTTCAATTCAAGCAATATTTACCATTATTCCATGAACATGTCTCTGACATATATCTGATCAAACCTGGCCTTGATTTCTCCAAAAGATCTGAATTCTAGGCTTCAAGTATAAATTCATGAGATAAAATTGGATTTTATTCAAGTCCAACTTAAAATTTACCAATCGAATGCCATACAACTAGATTTGACTTTAATGCAACATGTTTATACAGTTTAAACTGGGCTAGATCCCATGGTTAATAGCTGATATCAAGACTTCAGTTCTGTTGCCCAACTCCAAGCCTGGCCCCATAAATATGAAACTATCTAAGCATAACAGAACTTCGTCTCAAGATGCCAAAATTAGAAACCATAATTAGGGTACATTGTAACTATGTATGAAATGGTAAAAATATATGAAGCCAAAAAACTGTTATTTGTAACATTTTGTTAATTCTACCTTTTGTTGCTATTTTTTTGGAATACTGAAGTATTCATTCCTAAGACTGCATTTATTTTTTATGGCAAAGATGGTTTACTGGATCTGTGATGGGTAGAAAATATTCTTAACAGGTCAGACAAACAGCATCTATTTGACAAAATGTGACTAAATAAATGAATTATATACAAATTTCACAAAATCAACATTTAAAAAATCTGCAATATTGTGACCCAAAAGAGATAACTCAAAGAGTTTATGCACAATCATCATTATAATAAAGTACCTTAATCCTGCGCTGAAGTTCCGAGGGGTCTTCCATTTGGTCACCATCTTCAATGACAGCATGTTGGCCACTTGTCTGAAGAGAAAATTTGATGCCTTAAAGGTTCATATCATTAAACAAAAATGTGGATTTCTACATGATACTTAAGTTTATAAATATCACAGAATTTGATGAAATCGACAAGTTTAATTTATTCAATGAATGTTTCCTTCAATATGAATATTTATGGAAAAGGTGAACAAGATTGGACTAAACTAGATCAAAAGTCATTTTAAATATTCATTTAACAATTTCCACTTTGACAGGTGTTCACATTTCTAAATCTTTTGGGACTGGGCACATTTGTAATATTACATGTATTCACTGAGTTATATAACCAATAAAATCCAATTCTATAAAAAAGCATCAAAACAAAAAAATTGTTTAAGACCATAATTCTTCTGTGGCACATTTAAACACCTAAAGTGAAATTTAATTGCAATGACCACAGCACAATATTTGCTCTGATTATCATAATCCATATGGATTGAGTTTACTTGACCTAGTCTTACTATAACCTAGGCCTGATAAAATGCCAACTGTCCAAACAGTAAAGTCATTCACTCTATTTCATTAGCTTGTGCCTTAATCTGTGTTTGCTTAGTGGTGGGGATAACTTACTGGGAATATGTGAAGAGCTCTATCACAAACATGGGTCTGTCTGACACAGACTAGGAATAAATATTACCCTCTAATTGCAGGAAATTTCAAGCTAGAGGAATGACTGACTGAGCTAGAAATCTTTTGATTGTTTTGTTTGTCTAAACCAACCTTTTATCAATATTGCTGGTACCAGTTATCAGAAACATATTAGACAATTCAAGTGGAAAAATGACTTCATCTGAACAAGCATTCTTTTTTATCATACAAGCTGATATTTTGGGAGAAAAGACTTATTTTCATGATTTTGTGAAAAATTATGTATTTTGTAGGTACATTAATTGATGGGTTGTGGAAAGGTACCCCATCTCCACTAGGTAAGGTTCCAAAATTAACAAAAACCATAAATGACAATTGTAATGTTAAATTAAAGCTATAGAGATGAATACCATCATAATAATAGACATAAGTATTTTCTTGAACCATTACACATAAAGTTTAACTGTATAATTATTATACTGTGGTAATTAGTGGTATGATCATATTAATACACAGTATATCAACAATTCTCTATGCTGAACAAAAAGCTTACCAAGACTATATTCAACATGTAGAATAAAAGTTGTAAAGACATTAATTTCCTCGAAATAAATTTATATATTGAAAAGTTCATTAAATCTCAATCTACTGGTATTCCTATTGAGTTTCAATCTGCTTACCTGTGCACCTAAAGATGTAGTATTGCTCAAATCCAAGTTTCACCCAAATCTTAACCCATTTCCCTAAACAAACTTCCTGTCTAAAATGTTTAATACATTATGCCTAATCTTCTCTTCTCTATAAACTAATTGTGATGAATGCATGTACAAGGCACTTCAAAATGACAAGAAAATACTATCAGTGAAATCCATCCATTGATCTCATTTCCACTTATACTCAACAGTCAATAGACAGACATGCAGTTGCATAATGCACCAACAAATCTGGGTCTATACTTCTACTCAGGATTTTTAAGGATGATAAAATGTAAAGTGCTGGAATGTTTATTTTTTTATATATTACAAAATCATACATTTACATAGCTATGGTTCCAAGCAATCCAATGTATAGGTCTAGGTGCATGTTCTTGCATTCAACTTACCTAAGTATCAGTCCCAAGTATCAATCATTACATTATCAACATTAATGTGCCCTGTCACTAATTGCCCATAATATTAATAGCTTAATGAATATTTCAAACTTCATCAAATTTGAACAGGCTGAAGATCACAGACTCCTCTTAACAAATACACTAAGAAAAGTAGCTATGTTGGGTAGGTTTGGTATGAAATTCAAGTAAAGATACATTTGGATGACAATAGACTTAAATATAAAAAAAAACTGCTGGCACTCAAAATTTCTTTAGCATGCATCCTACATAATGGATAGCCATGGTAGCTGAGCATCAGTCAAAATCCAATGGTGAGGATTAGATACCCAGCCTGCCAGCCCTGGTCAACTACCTCAGTGTGTCCTTCTGAAAGGCTCTTTACTCCATTTTCTCAGTATTTTGTTCTTTTCATAAATTCTATTGCATTACCAATTATTGTGTTTAAGATACCTACAAATGTTGGTGCATATATTACCTGCCTCTGATATGTATGCGAATTATTAAATTACAGTAAATGCAATAGGTTTTTATGTTAAAATAGAAGTGGGTAAAAAAACTTTGCACCTATGGGTGTCAGCAAGACAACTTCTTTATAGGAGTGGGCAAGACAACCTCTCAACAGGAGTGCAAGATGAATTCTCAAAAACAACAAGGAAAACTTCAATGGATGTATGTGCTGATATAAATGAGTGACATTCACCTCTTCCAAAAGGTCAATTTCATTCTCATCTCCTAAGCAGATTACATGCCATGTTACAATTGGTCAAATAATGACTACAGGTGTATACAGGCATGGATGAACAAAAACATTACATTCTATATAACACAACATGCTTGACAAGGTTAATAATACTACAGTATGAAACTGAATAAATGGGTATTTATTTTATTCAATGATTTATAAATTATGTGCATTTTATTGTACTTTTCATAGACTGTTATGTGCAACCATCATTTTTCTCTTATTTACAATTACATATTTTAATGCAGGCAAGAAAACATGGACATAAGCATTAAATAGTTCTATACTACCACACACAATACACACATGGACATCAGCATTAAATAGTTCAATACTGGCACACACAATACACACATGAACATGAGCATCAAATAGTTTTATATGATGCACACATGGACATGAGCATTAACTGATTCTATACTGCCAAAAAAGACATGTACACAGACATGAGCATTAACTGATTCTATACTGCCAAAAAAGACATGTACACAGACATGAGCATTAACTGATTCTATACTGCCAAAAAAGACATGTACACAGACATAAGCATTAACTAATTCTATGCTGCTCCACATGACACATACACAGAAATAAGCATTAAATAATTCTATCTTGCCCCATATAATGCAATGAGACATGTACATTAACTAATTCTATATTGTCCAAAAATAATGCATACATGGATATGAGTATTAGCTAAGTCTATATTGCCCAAATGAAGCATACTCATTCTTGGTTTATTACACACCCAAAATTCCAAGTCCATGTTGTCATCTTAGTCTAAAACTTGTTCAAAACTTCCAGTGGGATGTGGTTGTTTAGACATGTTTCTATGATAAAACTCTCACCAAATTGAAAATAAAAGCTCTGGCAAAACATGCAACTTGTTTGTTTAAGTGAAATAAAGTTTTTGTACATTAAGAAATTCTTTCACAGCAACATACTAGCTTTTATGATAAAAGGAATACCACTGCAGCAAGGAAATGGAGGTTTAGGCAAAGATGGCCTCCTGACCTTAGATAAAAGTGTACCTGTCTGAGATTGGTACAAATCCATTTACCTGTTCACTGAAAAGACTCCTTCAAATCACTTTGAGTGCCAAAATCATCACAGATTACTTCTATTTCAATTTACCCAAATAAGACATCCAATGGAAGAGTGTTATATACATTTTATGACTTGTTCTGGATAGATCAATTCTTCCATACAAAACTGTTGGAAAAGATGCAAATTTCACAATTCCCCAAATTAATCATTCTCTTTCCTTTCTAATCAATTTAAATATCAATTTCTATACAACTAAAAGAATTTCTGCATACTTTGCAAGAATGAATCTACTGCACAATTTCTGAAAGTAATCATTTTCTATTTATCAAGATCAAACTTGTGAAAGCAGATATAAGAAGAAAGCCAAGAGAATAGCTGTTACCTCTGCAACATGCTACATGCATTTTAAAAAAGAACAACTGGTGTAGTACATTTCAGATCCTTTTTCTGAAAGGTTTTTCTTTTGAAGAAATTACCCAACAAATGCCTCTGCATTACACATTATTAAAGTGGTACATGCATACTTTTTAGAAGCCAACCTCAAAGGTCCGCTGAAAAAAAATGTAGTGGGGTGGAAATATGAAGACATGAACCTGCTACTTAGCAGCAGATATTTTGGAAACAATACATACTTAATATCTTCAAATGTATAAATATCATGATGCAATCACACCAATATGAAAATAAAAGAAACTGAATGAATAAGGAAGTTTCTTGAAACAATTACTACTAATATGACGAGAACCCTATTATTGAAAAAGGAAACAAAAACTGGGTTCTTGGTAAAATTTTCATAAACTAGCAACATAATTCTAAAAACTAAAAAAACTGGAAATTCCCAAGACTGATGAAACCCCCACCCAAACGGTGTATTAATTTGGTAAACAACATGTCTACAATGTATAACATGCAAATTACCCCCTCATTATAATGCCATCTATGGGAGCTATACTGCCTTATAATGAGATCACCTTATAATTAAACATCATACAATTTTACTACCACTAATTGAAATGGGATCCATGACCATATACACATTATAACAGAAGCTTTGTTATAATGTAGGGTTGTACAGCAAGGAAGTGGGCTATGTTGCTCCTACATGTATTTGGTATGAATTGCAAAGAAGTTTCTTTCAGTTGTGCCTTATGAAACTGTGAAATTCAAACATCAACTGTGCTCAAACTTAATGATATACCACCAGCAAAGCAAGACCATATGAAACAATATTTTCATCAATATACTCAAATTTTCCATAATATATAAAATCATCTACCTAAGATTACTGTTTCTTGTCCTTCTTGTAAAGAAAAAAATATTTTCTTATAACCATTATGTTTGAGACCACAAATGAATATTGCTTTTGCTAATCGTAAATAAAATCTGAATAACATGCATGAAATTCAATCAGGGCAATTGGTCTGTAAGATTAGGGGTGAGGTAGAATTGCAAACTGAAGAGTTCCTGCCCAATAACCATACACAACATGTAACACTGGCAGGTCCAAGACAAGAAATAACAAAATGTTGCAGACTGAAACTGAAATATTTGTAAAAGAAAAATAAATTTTGATAATTTTGATACAATATCACCATAGTGATAGTCAGAACCTGAATGAAATATTACAAGACCAGAAGCTTTCATTTGTGCTAAACTTGGTCTTATGCTTAAAAAGCTTTTGTGAACTCCATGCCTGAGCCTGGGTACCTTGAAGGCCAAAACTGTGTTAGGAGTGGGCCAGATAACATCATACATTTACACAAGCCTTTTACAAGTCCATTCTAGGGGACCTTAGCAACCCAGGCAACTGTATTGATAAATCGCTGACAATACTTATTCCCCCTGTCACTTATCACATCAAACCTCCTTGGCAACTAAAAGTTGCCATACTATTCAGAGATAAGGAGAAAATTGGGTGACATGCCAAGACCAACATAGGACTTAAAATGTAACTGATTAGATTGGGCTGACATGATGATTCATCGCAACTCAACCTTTGATGGCAGAAAAGCTGCAAAGCATGCTTGCTAAGCATTCATAAAATATCAACAAATTTTCTTGACATTTTCAAGAAAGAATGATTGCACTTAAAATCCATTAAAAAATTTTGACACTGCATGCCTAATATATTGACAATAATTTTCTTTGGCTAAATCAAAAGAGTATAGTTTTAGTCCATGTTTTAAAAGTATTTAAATATTCTTGACAAATAATAATGGCTAATGTTCCATAATGTAATTAGTGACAATAAATATGCATATGCATCTTAAATAAAAGCCTGCATTAATTGTATTCAGCTTCAATTCTATAATATGTTAATTTAATTACAGCTGCACCAAATCCTTTTATTATCAAGGTCATTTTATGCTTGTTTTCACAAGTTTTGCCAATTATGTCCAGTAAGAATGTAGAGCAGGGATCTTGACAGCTTCCAAATTACAACCCTGGGGTAATACCACCATTTCCTGCTGACAGCTTCCAAATTACAACCCTGGGGTAATACCACCATTTCCTGCTGACAGCTTCCAAATTACAACCCTGGGGTAATACCACCATTCCCTGCTGACAGCTTCCAAATTACATCCCTGGGGTAATACTACCATTCCCTGCTGACAGCTTCCAAATTACAACCCTGGGGTAATACCACCATTCCCTGCTGACA
Source organism: Potamilus streckersoni (assembly GCA_016746295.1). Lineage (NCBI taxonomy): Eukaryota > Metazoa > Mollusca > Bivalvia > Unionida > Unionidae > Potamilus > Potamilus streckersoni. The sequence goes on along the minus strand of JAEAOA010000520.1, from coordinate 1,553,482 downwards.
GCTTCCAAATTACAACCCTGGTGTAATACCACCATTCCCAGCTGACAGCTTCCAAATTACAACTGGGGTAATTCCACCATTCCATGCTGACAGCTTCCAAATTACAACCCTGGGGTAATACCACCATTCCCTGCTGACAACTTCCAAATTACAACCCTGGGGTAATACCACCATTCCCTGCTGACATCTTCCAAATTACAACCCTGGGGTAGAACCACCATTCCCTGCTGACAGCTTCCAAATTAGAACCCTGGGGTAATACCACCATTCCCTGCTGACAGCTTTCAAATTACATCCCTGGGTAACACCACCATTCCCTGCCACATTATGCATCTTTTAGATATGTGTGTCTAGTCATCTTTCAGGTCAAGTAAATGTATAGTTTTTGGAAGGGTCACTCTTTAATTGACAATGTCTCAAGCCCATCCCATTGCCCACAAAGGAGCCAGTCTTGAAAGCATTAAATCTTTCATGTGGAATAAATGTATGTATAGTTAAACAATGGTAATCTCAATAATTTTACCTGACCCAAAACTTATGCCTTAGGTAATCAATTTAAGCACCTTACAAGTTGCAATATTTGTGGTAAATGGTAAACATTAGGATAGATGTCCATATTAAATTTAACAAATTAATTCACATGTTTTACTCTGGGTTCCACTCTACTGTACATGCACTTTATCTACATATCATCTCCAATTTTATCTCAGAATAGTGCATGTGGAGTTGGAAAGCTTTTCAAAAACATTCATGTACTTCTGGATGCTCTCAATACTGTTACAAATATTCATTTATTAGGGAATTGAAGAGATACATGAGCAACATGGTTAAATACAAAAACTTCAGAGTTGTGTGCAACTTTTGTAAATGTGAAATCTGAGGCCTGTTTTTAATGTCAAGGCACATCTTAACATTGATAGACTCCTAGATCACAACCAGAATGAGCTGGTTTCTGCAGGAATCAAACTGGTTACAACTTGGCTGATAAGAATTTTGATAAATCTGATTACTATGAGATTTGTTAAAGGACACATTTTTAAAAAAGTTTTTGTGTGTTTTTGGCACGTTTGGTTTAATGCTTTCACTTCTTCAAAAAGGTTATTGAATGGGATAGCATTGCATAACATTAATAATTTACATAACTAAATCAAACTGTCAACAGTGCACAAATTAAAGTACCACAACCAATTCTTGAACTAAATTTATCATTTCTGAGAAACTGTAAATTTTTCAAGTGAAATAATTTTGCCAGGTCTAGATACCAAAATCTGCATTTTTTAAAAACTTTATAGAAAACTGTTCCTCTGCCAGGGCCTAGAGTTTGTTTCTTTTCTAGGATCCTCAGTTATAATCCTGGACATGCACCTAACCGTCCCCAATGTCATCAAGTGTTTTATCACTAAAATCTTTATTTTAATAGGACATCAGCAATTTTCAAAATCTAGTTCAGTTAAAAGTCTCTTGAAATTTCTGCTTTGAAAATAAAACTGAAAGAATAGTATTCATACCTTGTTTTTGGCAAGATTCTTCCAGTGTCGACATTCCCCTTGCAATCTTTGGACTTCAGTTCGTAGCCTGTTGACCTCATGCTGAAGATTAATATTGTCTCCAAAATCATGTTCATCACCATGGTAACCAGGTCCATCAACTCCTAAAACCACAATAAAAATCTAACATAAAAAATCTTGTACAACATAATAAAGCAGACTGAGTTTACAATTCAAACAGTTCATCGCTATATAAGATCTTTCAAACAAAAGAGTGTTAAAGTGAATATGCTGTAAAATTGTGCACAAATTCCAAATCAAAATAATCCAATGAACATTTTGTTTTTAAGATAACCTGAACTACATAAACTTCTCCAAAAGTTGCTTCAGAATTAGAAAGAAAATTAGACATCAGCCGAAATACAACTTCCCAACTTCTCAATGTCTGAACAACAGACAACTGAGTTATCTGTAGGCATAACTATAGTGGGGTCGTAGATAGTGAACGTTTGAAAATTTGAATCTGATTGGCTGATTCAAATATTGTACTATCAAGATTATCCAGTACTATTCAAACCTTGCCAAGTTAAGAATTAGATAGCTGTCAAAAGATAATATGATTTCGGCAATAAATGCCTCTGCTGCAGACATTTTAATCCAAATTCCTCTACTACTTGGTATGGTTGCAATAATTTTATGCATGGCATTATTTCATTCTGAAAAATATTTGATAACAGTTGCAAGACTCAGAATGGAGCTATCAATGCTTTTAACCTTTGATCAACTCTGCAATTCTATCAATTAGAAGCCACTATCTGAATTTGCAGAAAAGGTGATTCACTTTGTGTTACTTCCTTTTAGTTCCTTTAGTTTTAATAAAAAATCAGATACCATTTTGTATTCTGACGATGGTAAAAATCATTTTGGGCCCATTATTTCCAGTTATAAGAATTTCTATGATAAAAGAAGTTTACCATGTTCAGGTTGTATATAAGATAGGTCTTTAATAACTTTGACATTTATCCCTAACAAAAATGGTGCACTTATGTCCATTTGTTGTTTAACTCCTGGTGTGTGACCATAACCATGTAAAATTAATATTTTCAATCAGCTCACCTAAAACTTCATACTGTCAAAGTTAAAAATCTCTTAAATCGTATATCCAGTTTAAATTCTGAACCACAAGATGCCAGACATAATTTCAAGGGAAATTACTCTGAATGATTAAAGGAACTCTGAGAAAGGAAGTAAAAGCCTTAAGAAATCACTGTCAAAAGTAATGTTAACTGCAGAAGATGTTGCATGTGCATTACATGACAGTGAAGAGATGCTATGACTCTCCAATATGAAGGAACAATTAAATGAAAAACTAAATGTTAGTAAATGAGTAAAAACATTATCCTAAAGACAGACTGAAACCCATTCTTTAGTACATGTTACACCAAAACTCTAAAACCCCCTGAAGCATTCATTTTTAGCAAAAAATACTCCAAACATTCGACCTAATGTGATGAAACTGCTGACAGTGCTACATTGTCCCAAATTTCTGCCCATTGATAACAAGGCACTGACTTTTCCAAATCAATACATAACTGTCTAATAGTGGACCTTGATAGTACTGCACAACGAGTGCTTGCTTTGGATCTTTACTGACTGGCAATAGATTCAAAGTTCTGACATAATAGGCCCATGCAGGGTCACATGCAGTTTTCTCCAGGCTTGAGAACATTTTTTCTATGCTTTAAATTGTGATTGAGATTTTGTGTCAATCATTTTAAGAGTTATACTTTTGCAATACCACTTTTGACTGGTTGAAAGCAAAATTTGAATCCCAAAATTAGGCTAACAGTTTTATGATATTCTGGCCAGGTTCTCTAGCTTACTCCATCTTACACCAATATCTGAGACATCAAAAGTAAATGTCCAAAATTAAGTGTAATTCCTGCATGTACCTTAATATACAGACACACCTCATCTGTAAAACTTGATTGCTGACAACTACATGTCTGACCCATCCCACCTGGAAAATAATTGTGTGGGCATCCCTGTCTGGTGTATAGTCAACTTTGGGAATAAAATCTGTCTGAAGAATAGATTTTATATCTGTTAGATTGGGCACAACCATTCTAGGAGAGAAACTTAAAACTCCAAAGCAAACATTCCCCAAAATAATGAAAGCTAATATTTTCAATATGTACATATATGTATAAGATTTGTTACTGTTTATATCATTGTTAGTGTTCATTTAATGACAAGCTTATCATAATGAAATTTATATATACAGAGTACAAACATTATGCCAAAATAGAATACACTAAGTTTCTAAATTTACTATGAGACAAAAGTAAACTAAATAGTAACAATTCAAATTTAATCTACAAAACTTAACAACATATACATGTAAATGTAAATGAATGGGTGAACAAAAGTATCTTCTTTACAACCTGTTTTGAAGGAAGAAATCTTGCAACCTACAGACAATCTCAGTATTAAATAAAGCATGATACTCATCAAGTCATTATAAATATTGCCATTTGAAATAATACAAAAGATAAAGTTCAATATTATGTGGAGATATTTAAAATGGCAAATGTTTCTCTGGGCCTCTCAAAAAAAGACTTTTTTTCAATTATACCTGCAATCCACTTCATGTGCTATTTAAGAATTTGATATATTTATCAGAGTTAATAGTTTTAATCAAACTTTATCTATCATCATTCTTAAATTTTAGCCAACCTACAACACGAAATGACATGAATGACTTTGCCCTTGGAAGATCTGGAGTATTGGCCATGAAAAGTAAACTGCTATTCATTTCTTCATATCAAAGACTCTGAATGTTGCAAAATTGATTGCAATATTATCTGAAGTTCATGTAATTACATGCTCTACATGTTGAGTAATATTTCATCTTTGGCAAAAATGAACGTAACAACCTTCAACAGGCATTCAAAAGTGCTTTAAATAGAAGTTAAATTGGCTCATATAAGGCAAACATTTTTAGATAATAAACTGAAGTTGTATTTTGCATCTTTATTAATTCTGTTTTCAGAAAAATAAACATATTCAAACTTTAAACTTCCGGTCCATTTCTCAAATGTGAAATATTCTTAAAAGAATTAAAAAAGACCTTTGTCACAGTCAAATATTTAAAGAAAAAATACTTCATTGTTTTGGTTTGGATTGCTTTACTTTGTATGGTAAATCAATACTTGCAGGTTATATCTTGCCAAAACAATAACAATGAGTAAATTGATGCACCATGGTAACTGACCCATGCTAATCTGATGGTGTGAATACAATATGCACCCTTCTGGTCATGAGACCAACCCCCTTTAACCACTGCCTTGTGACTCCCTTCAAGATCCTGAATTATAAATGAATCCTCCAGTTTTAATTTATACATAATTAACAGTCATTAACTAGTCCCCAGGGTACTGTAAGGACAGTGTAGAATCCTTTGTTTCAGAGTATGTGACACTTTATTCATCATAGGCCTGACCCACATGTATTGTTTATGATAAATCCACTTGTATTGAAATTTGTGTCAAAAAAGAGAAGAGTAAATTTTAAGCTTTTCAACAAAGTTCAGTGGGGAGTTGAGACAGAATGAATAATATTCAATTCTCTTTAACTCACTATGATTCATATATGTTTTGTGCACCATAACTAAATACCCTCAGTACTTGTTTATATCCTTGATCAGTTACTTTTGCATGGAAAATCTATAAATATTATCCTCCATTTAATTTTAATTTCATTTTGGATTTAACAAGCATTTACTTTCCATTCAAACTTTGGATCTGAAAATGTTAAAAGCAGAACATTTTTGGTTAATACATGTAGGAATATCATTTCAATTTTGGGAATACTTTTCAGTGTAATAACCATAATGAGTTAAATCTAGTATTGTTTTTTCTTTCTGATGTTCAATATTTTTAATAAGGACTGATTAAGATAAAATTTCAACTAATTCAAATATAAGGTAAATTATCTTAAAATGTAAACAGTGAAATTATTAATTACCAGTACACTAATATAGTATAGCAGGAAAGCAAGTCAAGCATCTTGACTTAATGAGCAAGTCATGTTAGTTTTTTTTGACATTTATTAAAATTAAATTGTTCTCATTTTTGGTTTGGTCATCTTTCCAAATAATAAATACAACAACAAATATAAAATGTATTTTAATTTATTTAGACAATAATTTGTTAAAATTAAATTGTTGTCTTGTTTTTTATTTGGTCAACTATCCCAATAATAAATACAATAACAAAAATGTAACTTCTATTTTAATTTTAGACACATAAATGACAATATTGCAAATTATTAACAATTACAGATTCTTTTATTACAGGAAGAAACAATGATCAATAATAAATCATACACTTAATGTCATGATATTTTACTAACATGTCCTGAATGTTTTCTGTATTGTCCTAAAATTTGGCTTAAACTGTGTTCCTAATGATTCAGACTGGGTCTAATCTGAACTATCAGGAACACAGGTTAAAAGCTAAATATATTTTTAGACAATCAATTTTTCAGTGTAGAAATAACTGTTCATTAGAGTCACAATTATAGACTGGGTCAAGGTCTTTATATTTGCAAATTATATTAAATCTTAAAATGCCCAACCTTTACAGTCACAGATTAAATGTGACAGGATACTGACCTTTGTCCTCTAAGGACACCGTGTCCTAAACTAATCTCTATGGACAATCAATACTGAAAAACCACACCTTCAAACCTTGAGTAGCAGATGCAGTTTCTTTCCACTCAATTGAAACCTCTAGTTCCTATTAGTATAAGCAAGTCACAGGTCTTTATTATGATATTGTTCTTTCAATATCTTAAGAAAGATAAAATCTGGCAGTAGAATAAAAAAGAATATCCAGTTGAATGAAAAGAATAGTAGTAATCAGCTCTGTATTTTAATCTATGATGACAAGTCAAGTTTTCGCTTTCCAACATTTGCCAAAAGCCATGGTAGCTCAGTTGGTGTTGTGTCAGACATGTAGTTCAAGGTTCACAAGTTTGATACCCTTCCATGCCAGCTGTTTCCCAATTTCCATGGCAATATATAGCTAATGTTATAAATGTTGTCAAAACCAACAAAACCAAACCAACATTTGCCACATTAAGTAGCTTTTATACTGGATACAACCACCATGGGGAAGTAAGTACAGTATCCTCTGAAAACAGATAATTATTTATTAGAAATATATTTATACAATGAATTGGTTCACTGGACCTTGAAAACTGGCTGTTTATTTGATCTGTTGTTTTAGGTACACAAAAACAAGTAGGTTTCCTAATGCTGATGCAATTGAAGTAAAGTGCCTTGCCAAATGACACACCACAAGAGCCAACCAAGGCAAATCTAATGATGGGATTTCAACTCATAACCCTTAAAATTGCAAAACCAGCATGCTAATCACTGATCCACCAAGATTCCTCAATATACTGGCTGTTAAATGAGATAGGCCCTTGCTTAATGCTAAACTGAGATATCTTTTATGGTAGGTTTGACCATATTATGCATTTGCACCTAACAATAAAATAAAAAGTTTTTGGCAACTTTCAACAAAATTAAATTGCACAATAAACTGGCCCACTGGACCATTAAAAAACGGGGTTTTTTTTGTTGTTTTATGGCACAGCAACACAAGCAGGATTTTTTAAAATACCAAATCCAAAGCACATTAAATAAAACATCTTGCCCAAGACCCTGGCAGATGACCCATTCTGACACAGGATTACAACCCAACCCATGACAATTATAAGTGCAGCATACTAAACTGCTGCAGCATAATGGCTGGAAAACCTGGCTCTTAAGGACACAGGCCATTACATAATGGTACATTTAACTGTATATACATTACCACCCAATAAAATAAAAAACTTGAAGACTTTCAGTCAGGAATTTTCAGACAAATGAAATATGCCACAAAGAATACCGTGATAATCTGCAAGTAGTATAACTACCTATTCCTTTCAAAGATATGAACTCCATAATGGAATTCAAATTTTTGCCAGGTCAACTAATTAACCATATATTATTGTAGAATATTTACTTACATAACACTACTTTGGCCTGTGACATAACAGGTCAAGTCAAGTGAAAAGATAGCATCCACATGGCTAAATTTGTTTGTTCACTGTAATATCTTCATCAAAGTTTGGCACCAGATTCAAATCCCTCTTCTTTTCAGAACTATACACTCCACAATGGAAAATGGCAGCCCAACCTCTATCATTGCTATGATATCGAACATAGCACTCAACACCAGGGTGTGCAAATATGGTTGGAGTCTTGAGTAAATAGTGTGAACAAACATTTGGTCTCCCTCAACAGACATGTACAAGTTTTACAGGTAAAGCTAACTTAGAGCATACATTCTCAAACTTTGCAGTATCATTGAATTTTAAAGAATAGATTGACATTTGAAAAAGTGAACAGGAAATTATATTATAATTCACATAAATGTATGGTATATATTTTTCTTTAAAACATTCTGAGAATTCAACAAGTGAGAGTAGAGCAACTCGAGAAAAAACATCACAAAAATTGTTCTTGAAAGAGATACTTTTTAGGTACTTATAACAGCAGGAATTATTATTTTATTATAGTAGGAATTATCTGCTATTACAGAAGGAAGTGTTAGATATTACAATATAGCTGCAAATTTTTGCAATGTAGAAATTTTAACAGCAAAGCTCTTTCAATGTGAGACCATAACAATAAAATTCACCAAATGTTAACAACTTAAATATCAAATCATCTCTAGATCCATAATCACTAAAATATAACTAGAGTAAATCCAGTTTTTGACCCTAAATCACCAAACTGTACACCTGTGAAAATACCTGCTACCACATGTAAACTTTATACAAGGTACTTGTTAACTGTCACTTTAATTCATAAATTACTTGTAGAGTTATTTCCCATGCATTGTATCTGAATGAAACATAGACACACAAGAAAATGCCAAACACCATCATCAGAAAGCCTGATGTCTAATATTTTTAATAGTAAAGCTTGATTGCAGAAGATATTCTCCAAAAACTAACTGGAAACACATCACTCTATACATACATATAATTCACAGATATAGTGATACACAGACAATCCGATATGAACATAACTTTGCTGTGAAATTCATGAATCAAGATGAATATCATAAAGTAGTATGCAGCAAACAGTATATGATCTTATTCTATAAGTTTCATAATTTTCATGGCAAATAAACTAATGTAAGATTCATTTTATCACATTACATTAAAGACTTTTCATTGTCTGGAAATGTTTTGTGACACTGCTAAATGCTGTTATGTACAGAAAAGCAAATAATTTTTATATAATGTCATGAAAGGTACCATATCTACTCACTTATACATCCAACTGTAAACAATACAGCCTTGGATCTTCCATCACATAATGTGCTGGCAGACCTGGATCTATGCAGTTTGTTAGGAGTAATCAGTAGGAAAAAATGATCTGCTGGTGCATTAAGGAATGGCAGATCAGTCTTTGTTGTTTGCTATTGGACTTGTGAGTATATACTTAGAAATGACAAATTTTTTGAGGATGCAAACATTTTAATGTGGAAACCAGAATGGTGAAGATGATCAGGATTATGGTACATCAGTAAGTGTGAGACATACAATGGGAAATAGTCCTATTTTGTGCTGCAAATGTCCAGTTGTTAAATGTGTATCTGTATAATGTCAAATGACAGTGCATACAGTATTGTTAACCAACCAATTGCTTAGTTTAAAAGTAAAAGCAACAAATAATAATGAATATTGACTACCAGTAAATAACTTGTAACATAAACGCTATAAGCTGTAAAAAATTTCTTTTACTGCACAAGCCTGGGTCAAATGTATCAGTGTATCCTTGGAAAAGACACTTAGCTCCCATTTCTTCTAGCATTATACAATCAATAATGTGTTAAAGTGCCATAAAAAAAAACAATCAAAAATATTCAAGAAATTACTGCAATAATGATTTTTTTAAAATCAGATTTTGAGTTTTCTGTGATGCACCAAAAGTGCCACATCACCTCTTTCCACATCCCAAGGTGTTCCTATATAATATACATGTCATTAGTAACTAACAATTTTGAAATACAAGATCTACATGTCACTTAAATGTTGATTTATTCTTCTTTCAATTGTAAATGCAAACACTGCTCTTAAAATAAATATTGACACATGCCTCATAAACAGAACAAATTGTAAAAGCCTGCAAGATTATTGAATGCAGCTGCACAATGAACTCCATAATTTCCTTTCTACATGACAAGCCCCAGATCCAGGGCCATATCAAAATGCCCTATTTTAAACCCGAACTTTCAAAAGCTCTTCTTGGAAAGGAAGTTAGCTCTACAAGTTTTGGTTGTTAGAGTGGTACTCAGGTACATGTTCAAGAAGATACAAACACTGCATGGACTTTGTCACCTGAAGAACTGACAAAAATTTACAGTGATAACATTGAACAGGAAATTGGAGCTGAGGCAATGGGGCAAATTTTAAATAACTAATTTTAATATCCATAAACCTGATTGTTTAAACAAAATTTTGCCTAATGGAGGACATTTTTATGTTATTATCTGACAGATTTAGTTGGATCTTATTTGTAACTTGCTTATAGTAGTTTTTGGCCTGGGTCACAAAGCTGGCTTTAGTTTTCAATGCTAAATCAGGGTCTGTGGAAAAATTGAAATTAACAAAAACAACTTGAGCACAAGACAGTGCTGTAAATGTTTATTAAGATAAACTGAATTAATAACAAACAAAAACATGCTAATTCACACCTTTAAGATAGAGAAAAAGTTCAATTTATATGAGTCAGGAAGAATGTTGAATTCTATTTGGCTGAATACAAAAAAAGAATCATTTTTGATGCCATGTACAAATTTATGAGATCATATTCTCAATGATGTCAACACTTTCTGAAAGAGACATGAGATGAACAAACTGCAAGGGGTCCTGGTTTTTGAAATTTATTCCTGAGACAGACATCTGCAAATGATTTGTGTCAATCAAGTCTGGGTGGACTTAGTCTTAGTCTTAAGAAGCCAGCTTGAGGCAGAAGAAAAATCTGTCTTCTAAAATCTGGTGACTGCTTAATATAGGTTTATTTCTTCTTTTTAGTAGGAATCCTAAGAGTGTGGCTATTTAGGACAATCAATTTCTTAACAGTGGTGACCTTTAAGGAAGGGTTGACTGTATTGTATGTCTATAAAATAGTGGCAAAATAAGATTTTCAAGATGTCCACTGAGGTAGCCATACCAGAGGTCAGACTAATACTAATTTCATTGTGGCCAATGTCATACAAAATCACTTAGTGAAAATCTGGTGTTCATATGACTTTACATTCTGAAGGAGTAGCAATAACAAGATTTTTAAGATAACTCCTATCATGGTCATATCGAATGTCTGAGTGTTACCATTTTAATTTGAGACCAAGCAAACATCACAACAAGTTTTCTGATGGAAACTGTATGCTGATATGACATTCCACTCAAGAAGAATAGCAATAACAATATTTTTTTCATAGTTGACATCGCAGACATATTGGATCTCAGATTGGCACCATTTTCATTCAGGACCAACTACACAGTCTTTTAGTGAAAACCTCATGTTGATATATTGCTATATCAATAATAAGATATTAAAGTTAACCACTATGGTAGCTAGAATGTGTCCAAGCAGCACTTTCTTCATGTAGGACCAACTAGATCAAAGGATGAATATGTTTCTAGGCAATCCTCCAAATACCAGTATTTTAGGAGTAACAGCAACAAACAACAGTCCATCCTATTCAGGATTTGGACCAGGAGGGTCACACTTCCCAAACATCTATAATTACAACTGTATATAGGTGTCTGGATTAAAAAGTTTACTGTAACTTATAATTTTATCCATTTAATTTGGAACCAAATTAAAATCTCTGATTGAGAGTTTTTTTCTTTTTTAATTTCCATCACATAAAAGAAATGACCTTATTTGACCTCGTATACAAAATGTTTAACAATCCCAACATTGATGTGCTGCCTTAGAATGCTTAGATTCTTATTCAAATTTACACTGTATGTTTATATTGTTTGATCAAATGGTTTTACTACATGTACAGGACAAAACTTAAGGAGCCAATAAAAAACAAACATGAGTGATTATTTTTAGAATTTATCTTTATATATCTTATCTTGGATATTGACAACTGTCTTGATGGTTCTTTTAACTCTGCATTGCCTCAAAAGGTTTCCAGACCTTTGGTGGACCAAATATCAGTTTACATAATTCATTTCTGTGTTACACTGTATACAATGGAATGAAAAAATTGTTTTTGGTTTTCTAAGCTAAAGGGGCTTCGTGTGTATTGAGCTACAATTTTTTCTTAAGTTTAAAAAAGGAAAACTTGGAGAGTTGGACATTTATCATCATGTAGTGGCAATTTTTTTAGAAGTGGAGAAATCTGAGTAATTAAGTAATCTCAAAGTGAAAATCCAAAAGTAAATCCCATGAAAATTTGTCAACTTATATAACCACTCCCTCGATAACTCACGCACAGTGGGGTCCAAAAACATCGACCGCGTTATAAGCGAGGGCGTGAGATATCGAGGGACCTATAAAAAACAAACGGATCGATGTACACAGGCAAAAGGGGTGGGAGGGTTGTTTTGGCATGTTAGTATTGAATACTCAATAATCGTGCTATGATTAACTATGATTAAATATTTCTTTATAGCGGTATACTTTGTTTACTTTTGTTATCACAGAGTAACATTAATTTCAGGATAACTTACAAGATATTGAGGAGATCATCAAAACAATAATCCACACTTTTTCCATTGGCTTAACACATGTATGATTTCGCACATTGTTTACTGTGTCACAAATCATTGTGTTGAATTGGATAAATTCTTGTTTGATCAAAGTAGAATTTTTATACACATGATTGACACCCATTTAAAAAAAAACACAATGGTGATCAAACGACAGGTCAATTTGATTGTGGTAGAAGTAAAATGATTTTTTTTTACAAGGGTTAGCCATTACCAACATCAATTTAATGGGTCTACAAATTTAAAATAACGTAAATTAGAACACGATAATGCTTGCAGTTTGTGACACGTTTGACACATATCACTACACATTTTCAAAACATCTCATTTTTTTTACTTTTTGATTTCTCTGCCATCTCTGTGTATTGTTCACAGGTGATTTTCTCTCTGAGCTGGTCTGGATAATTACATGCGGCTTCCTGATTTGCTGAGCGTATTTCTCCCGACAATGAATTTTGTTTAATTCTATGTCAGCGCTGGAATCTCCAAAAGTGGTAAAAATATTTTAAAAATATCACATAAAAATGTGAAACCATTTTCAACTGATCAAATAAAATGAATTTTGAGAACGATAATGACCTCAAGAACTTATGCTGCTATCGGCATGCTTTCTTTGATTTTTTTTTATTGTACTTCCCTTGCTTGATTTGATACAAAAGACATATTCAAAGTGATAAAACAACACAGATGTCATTTAATTGATTTTTGTTTAATGCAACAAACACTTCCCCGAGCTGTTGATCAAACCAAAGCTTGCATTTAGGTTCTCAGAGAAGTACTCACGGGTTTCGATGTGACGGACGATTGACTATTTTCATGTTTTAATAGAAGAGAATATGTTGCAATTCTAGTGTTTACACTGAAGCGAAATTAAAGGAGTAGAACATGAATTTCACATAGCAAGACATTTAAGTGGTGTTTATTTTATTATCTGTTGCCACCTCTTAGCACAATATTTCATTGATCCTGTTTCACCTGACTGATTATTTACAGAGTATTAACAACTTTTTCTCTAAAAAATCCCCAAACATAATAGGAGACATATAATTAGAACCTGAAAAGTTAATGATATGGAGTATATCTTTACAGCAGTAATCACCATTTTTGATGATATAATGAGCTACTGTATTTCATGTAATATTTTGTACCTTTTAATTTTTCGTACACAATCCAGGTATCAAAATAATAATTATTTAAATGTATCATAATTATTCGTATAGATTTTTTTTGTATTTGAAAAATTGGTTAAGTTATCGGACATAAAATTTCCACTAAGAAGATTTATGTTTGCAAAAAGGATTGAAAATACTGTATTCCCATTTTATTTTCACAAAAATTAATGATTTATAATTACTTTTTGTGTATGAAAATTTACATAATATACAGTATGTAACAAGGATCAATATACTAATTCTTATCACATATTTTTTTCAAGTTTAACACATTTTAAAATATATTTCCTTTGAAAAAAATCTGGAGCCATGACAGACACCACGTTATAAGCTGGTTCGCGAGATAACCAGGTGCAAGTTATCAAGGGAGTGGTGTAACTGCTTTAGATCATCAACAGCTAAAATCAGCATAGTCAAAATATCTTTAAAATAAAATTATCAAAGTTTATTTCTGAAAAAAAAGTTCTCACAATTGTCAGTTTCATGAGATTATGACTTTTTAAAGTTTCAGTCTTGAATCTTGAAAGGTTTCACTACCATATTTACCTGAAGCTAAACCTATGTCTGCTGATAAGCGCACCACTTACTTTTTCATAATTTTATCAGGCTGGTCTCTTGGTCTCATCATTGGAATTTATTTTTTGTTTATGTTGTGTTACTGACCATATTATGCTGAGGAAATAATACTGTATGACACACAGAATGTGTACAGTAAATACCCAGCCTATCTAGTTCTTTTGGAGACCGTGTTTACTTTTTAACCAGCTGAGATAATATTATTTGTACTGTTCCAGATATATGAGCAGTATCATTTAGAGAAGAAATTTAGAGAAGATAGTTCATCTGTGATCTGCCATCACCCACCAGCAGATCTGGGTCTATGCTTTTTGTTATACACTAAGCATGGACAGACCTGGGTCTGTGTAGTTTGCAGTTGGACTCCACTTGTGAGTATATCATTATCAATCCCTTAAGCAAAATGGTCAATGGGGCACCACAGTTGACTTTACAACCAATTCTCTCCATCTTTTCCTGTTCTCATCTTGCCAGTCCACAATGTTGTCTTCCCACTGTCTTTTTATGTCTGCCTCTTCTTCTGCACCCTTACACTGTCTCTTGCAAGATTAATTTTGCCAGTCCAGTTATCTTCAGACATGGCCATACCACTTTAGTTCATACATTTTTTCCAGTGGTTAGAGATCTTCAAAGGATCTGATAGATCATTGGATCTTGTTGTTGACTTCTTCATTGGTTACTCGGTCAATGTATGAGATGCCCAAGATCTTGTGGTAGCATCTCATTTTGAAGGTCTGAATCTTCTTTGTAAATGTGAGTGTCCATGTTTCACAAGCATACAGAAAGATGGATATGACAAAGGAGTGCATCAGCCTTATTTTAGAACCAAAAGCAGCAGTGGTATCTTTCTATATTGGTTCCAACCTTGTTATTGTTACTGTTGGCTGGGCAATCCTGCACAGTAGTTCTGGTTTGGAGCCCTCATCTGTGAAAATTGATTTTAACTCTATCCAGCTTATGTCCACTGACCTTTATTTCTGCACTAATACCATTGGTATTGTTTGTCATCAGTTTGGGGTTTTTTTGCACTAATCTCCATACAGTATGCTGTGGAGGTTGTGTCAAGACACTCAACCAAGTCACCCATTTCTTTTTTTCATCTCCTGCTAAACCATCAATATCATCTGAGAAGCAAAGGTTCAGATTGTTCTTCCTCTGATACTGACAGTGCCCTTGTGGTCATGCAAGGCATCCTCCATGATCTTATCCAGGAAAATGTTGAAGAGATTAGGTGATAGTATACATCCCTGTCTGATTATCCAGCTGTTGTTCAAAATCAATCCCATCTGCTGCCATTGATGAGGACAGCACTGGTGGAGGTGTTCAAAAACCTGCACCAGGTTTGAGTTGAAGTTGTACTTCTTCGTAGTTGCCCATAAGGCTGCATGCCATACCCTATCAAAGGCCTTTTTGAAATCTATAAAGATGTGGTACAGATTCTTCTGATGCTGAAGGTATTTCTCACAAATGAGTCTGAGATTGAAGATTTATTCTGTGGTGCTCCTTCATGCTCAGAAAGCCTGCCTGCTCTTCAGGAATAATTTTCTCTGCTTGAGGCTTTAGTCTGTTGAAAATTATCTTCAGCATCACTTTGCTCAGGTGACTGATCAAATTGATGGTTCTGTATCTCTGGTATAGCTGTAGGTTTCCTTTCCTGGGTAGCACGATGACCAAGGATTTAGTACATGTGGTGAGCACAGTTGTTACACATTTTTGTTACAACTGTGAGTATCTCTTCTCCTCCAGCCTAAATGAGCTCTGCTGGTATGTTGTCAACGCTGGTTGACTTTCCATTTTTTTATTGACCTAATTACAATTTAGCATTTCTGGATCTCCTTGGTTCTTATCATTGGACAATTCTGAGCAGTGTTCTGTCCATCACTTGAGGATCTCTTGATCTTCTGTGAGGCATTTTCTTGATTTGTCTTGGATGGTGGTAGTTTTCCACTGTTTATTGGTTGTGAGATCTTTCACCAGTTTATATACCATTTTGCTGTCAATTCTACTCAGACTGTCTTCAATTTTGCAGCATAGTCTTTCTATCCAGGATTTCTTTTCCTTTTTCATGCTTTTCCTGATCATATTTTTTTTATTTCTATATTTTCTATTTTATTTCTATATTTTCTAATTCCTTCATGATCTCTTTTACCCTTTTTCAGTTCTCTTCTTTTGTCGCATAGTTCAAGGACATATGTTGTGACCCTGGGTCTCTTTGGTTGATATTTGCTAATGATCTCCCAAGCTGTGTTGAATGTGGTTGTGAAGGTCAGTGTCTTGGCTGTTCAGGGTCATCAAAGGTGCAAATTTACTACCTATTATTGCTTGGAGGATTCTATGACTTTTGGATCTTTATATTTTTTTAGGTCAAATCTGATTCTTTGTTGGTTAGGCTTTTTGATCATTTTCAGGTGGAGGTGAAATGCTGTCATTAATAAATTATGGTCTCTTCCAATATCTGCTCCTGGAAAACTTTGTATTCTGTCAATATTCAGTCCTGTGCAGAATCATTTTTATCACCAAGATGTAGTCAGTCTGGTTGTGATGGTGTCCATCTGGACTGTGTCAGATCCATCTTCTTGTGAGGGCCGAATATGTTGGCTAGCACAAGATTCTTATAGGCAGCAAACTCCAAGAGCCCAAGTCCTCTTACATTTATTTATGCATTGCAGAAGGGTCCACAGGTGCTTTAATAGTTTGTGAATCAACTACCACCTTTGCATTCTAGTCTCCTTGTACAAACAGAATGACATTCTTGGGTTAGTTTTCATGACAACTTGCAGTTGGCTATAAAAATTCTCCAGTTTGTTGTCATCATAATTAGATATGAGTATATACAGTGTGCTATTAGAATCTGTTCAAAGATGTTTATAAATCAAAATCATGTGAAAATGCTTGATTTACAATCCATATTTAGAAATCTAGCTTTTCTTTCTTTGAGGCAATGGCCAAGTCATCCATTCATATTTATTAATTCAAATACATTACTATGCAGCATTTTTGCATTTTCTCTTAAACTACTACTCGTACCTACCATAAAACTTGTTTGCCAAAGTTAAATTTTCTGAGTTTCTCTAGCCTACTCAAGTCCAATCTTCTCCAAAAGTGAACAATATAAACTGTTGATTTATAGCTTTCAATGTCACTTCAACAACCCTTCAGCCCACATAAAATTCACAATTTGTTGCACCTGTTATGAACACAGTAAATAAACCCACACCCCAATGTACATGTCAAATGTCCAAGTTGCAATTTTAAAATATTACAAAGAACAGAAAATGTTGTTTTTTTTCCATTTGCCTAAGTAAAGGGACAGGAAAATATAGATCATACAATGAAATTGGTGTACAAAAGTTAATATGGATCATCCAATTAAACTGATGTCTAATGGAAAACATGGGTCACCCAATTAAATTGAAGTCTAATGGAAAATACTGATCATTCAAAATAAATTGGTGTCTGATGGAAAATATGAATCATCCAGTTAAAATGGTGTCAGATGGAACTTATTAATCATCCACTTAAACTGGTGTTTAATGGGTATTACCATGAAGTTTGCAAGTATTACACAATCTGCAGTCAGTTATTTTCCTTTAGCTTATTAACAAAATCTTTCAAACACTGAGTAAGATTCACATCTAGATTCAGACATCTGAAACCCTTCGCACTGGAAAATGATATAGGAAAAGAAAAAGAAATAATGCAAATGAAAACAAGAGAAAAAAGTCAAGCCCATCCAGAAGAGTAAAGAATATTAAACCAAAGTTCATTTCTGCATTTTAATCTTGCATATCCCAGTAACCAAGGAGACAAAAAAGTGTTCTTTCAGTCATTAACAAAAAATATTCAACAAAAATCAACTACCTTTTATATAAAACAAATGACCTATGAGCAATTTTGAGTAAAATTTAAAATTTATTGATATTACATACTTTCACTATACATATAATCTTC
Source organism: Potamilus streckersoni (assembly GCA_016746295.1). NCBI lineage: Eukaryota > Metazoa > Mollusca > Bivalvia > Unionida > Unionidae > Potamilus > Potamilus streckersoni. The sequence goes on along the minus strand of JAEAOA010000520.1, from coordinate 1,535,439 downwards.
TTTTCAAGAACATTAGCATGTGGCAGTAAGCTAGCTATACACTAACAAACTGACCAATGTAATAAGACCAGATGTAATTCAACTGGTTCTCCTTTATATACAATCAACTTTATAGCTCAGTCATGCAAAAATCCTAAACTTATTAAACAGACTGTCTTACAAGAGCAAAAAAATATAATTTGCAAGATGGCAATGTTGCACAAATTTCCAAGAAAGCAATATTGCACAAATCTGGCAATCCTGATAGAAAATGCAAAACACGCATCCTATCTGTACTTAAGTACACAAGTACTATGTCCTGATATATACTGATTCCATTCAAAGATCAAACTGGTCACAAAAAGCAAAAGTAAAGCAATAGGTAAGTAGCCATACCCATTGGACCAATGAGGCTTAATGGGAATATACTTGTCTTATAGGGAGTAACATCTTGAACTTTAGCAGGAAAAAGAGTATATTACAGTCCAACCCAGGTTCATAAAAACTGGTAACATAATTTTTAAGCAGTCCTTGACCATTATTCCAGTTTCTTGCTCTTGTGTTTAACGGGAATCCCCTTGCACTGCATGTTACAATAAAATACACAAAATGCTTAATTGATAATAAAATGAAAGAAACTAACCTGGTGTTGTTAATATTTATTCCTTTTTTGTCATAATTTGCAATTTATTAAAAACAATTTTATTAACTCCTTTTATCACATGTAGTGTATGCATTCATACTGTGGTGTACATCACTTATGACATATAATACATGATGCATTGAAAAACAAATAATGTTTGGCAGTACTCGGAGGTTTGAATATATTATCATGACTGAAGAAAAAAAAAGGATTCAGAAAAACAACAAACGAGAGAGAGAGAGAGAATGCTTTCAGGCACCTGCCATTCTCAAATAACAGTGTTAGCTGCAAAATAACCAAGATTGTATTATATCTAGGTTAATATATGACAGTATCTTGCAAATAAAGATCAATATGTTTTTGAAAATACATGTACATTTACTGTGAGTGCAAATGACAATTCTTTCCCTAGCATGGATTACAAAGAGTATTATTAAAGCAAGTTGAAGTTGATTATACTACTTAACCTGCAGGCATCAATGGGAGTTTGTATCAATTATGATTCTAGATGACAAATAGATGCCAGGGTGGCAAATAAACATTATCAGGTAGCTAGCTTTAAACTCATTCTTTGAACATACTGACAGAATATCAAATACAAAGGTTATTTTATTGCAAAGCAAACCAACCCTAGAAACTGACTTTGGATTTTTTTATTGTGCCAATTCCTTTTTTCATTTTGGGGCTTTTTTTCTTCAGCTAACTGTGGTTTCCTTTTTCAATGGAATTTTGAAAATAAATTAAAACAATGGAAGCTAATTTTTCTGCCAAACCAAAAGAATAGATATTACAAATAAGATAACAAAACAAAATTAAGAAGAGCTCAAACCTGAAAACTAAATTATGGGGCCTCGACTATAAAAGCTAAGTTCCCGAGATTATTCATCCCAGTGTGTGTGTGTGTGTGTGTGTGTGTGTGTATATATATATATATATATATATATATATATATATACATACATACATACAAGCGTGTATAGGGGGATATTCTGCCTAGTGCTACATTTCTTCTGTTTATTTTCTGTTGACAGGTAGATGTATATGCCGTTTCATGATATGGCTGAATGCATTAAAATATGCTGAGCATATGTAAGAAAACAAGTGTTTTTTAATATTTTTTACAAATTAATGTCGGATTAAACAAAAGCAGACTGATATTACTTCATATTTACTAATATAATGCAGTGCATATTATGATATGTTTATAATTTCTAGCTATTTTGAAAATATTGCTGGTATGTTTGGCTATTTTGTAATAAAATGCAATAAAATAAATTGTCATGATATTACACACATATGGAACTATTTCATGACTTTTGAATATATAGCCGTCAGCAATGTTCCATCTGCACATTGATTATTAATTTAATTACTTGCATTTCCTCGATTGTTGTTTGATTAAACTACTCTTAGGAATCAAAAATAGAAAGAATACTAGATAAACATGTGACTACCGCCATAGCTTACCCAAATTGTGTGTGAAAATCAATCGCTTTTGCTGACCATTTCTTGTATAATTTCTGCAAGATTGACATTAAAAAGTTGCATTTCGTTTAATTAAGTGGGTCCACATCACTTTGGACCAAAATTTATGCCCGACATAACCAGGTCATCAAGTTAACAGAGGTCGAGATAAGAACAAAAAAAATAGCATAATAATGAAGGATTTTTTTTGGGACAGGACCAAAAGGCTCGACATATGCAGGCTGTTCAAATAACCGAAGTCGAGATAAGTGGGTTTGACTGTAAATGAACTACAGCCTGCTCCCCAATGGTTAGAACAGTTTTTTGTTAACAAACAGTACTAGTCAGAGTTCTTAAAAAAACAAACCTTTTCTGGGATTGAAAAATTTCAAAAAAATCCACTCACCAAGTCAGGCAAGTACTAACAATATTCACTTGCTCAGAATAAACTCTTATTAGACCAGCTACACTGTATTACAAAAAAAAAAGTTAATGATTTGGTTTATATGTGAAGATAGCTTTCTGGAACTCATTTTGTAACCTAACACGACAAGGCCAGTGTACTCTCCCTATGGTAAAGTTTACTGTAATATTTGCAAACCCCTCTGTCAGTTTAAAAATGAAAAGCCTCAAGAATAAAAAATGCACAAAACTTGATCATTTCATTTCATTAATTTCTCATTTCTAATTGACTTTTGCCAGAGGATCCTTAACACTATCTTCCTGTTCATATTTCGAGCCAATTGGATTCTTTACTTACATTACAACCATATTTTCATGGGCAAGTCTATTCTTTTAGACAACAGGAATGATTGATTCATCACCTTTGATGAGCTCAAATAATTCCAAAAACTAGTGTAACTATAAAAGTTACATCCCTCTAAATCCATATACATAAGATTCACACCAGTTTCCCTTTCATTTATGTTGAGAAACATTAACACTAGATATTCCAAATACTGGATGCAGATAATGCAGTGTTACTTTCTAAGTCAATATCCAAAAGTTCACACCCCTACACTAAAAACTGACTTTCATGAAACAAAAAGCAACAGTGAGCAGTCTCACTGTTTACACTCAATACTCTCTTTGGTTTGAAATGTGAATAAGATAATAGTGTTAAGGACCTCCTGGCAACAATCAGGTAAGAAATAAATTAATGAATGAAAGAGCTTTTTATATCACTGATGCAATTCACTTGGTTGATACAAACTGTAAGGGGACTGGAAATAGTATAGTACTGAAGACTGGGTGTTGAGTGCTTGTATGGGCTTGATCAAACCAAATGGAAAACAAACTCCTGGTAAAATGTATGGTCTTTCTAGGAACAAACTATTCTTAGTCTCAACAGAACAGCCATTTCATTAATGATAAACACAATCAGCTCTAAATAGGTGAATAAAAAATTCACTAAATTATAAAAAAAATTTCACCCATAATTTGAAGTTGGAATAGTAAAATTTCCACAATATATTTTGAAGTTTGATTTACTTCTGCATCTTTTAACCTTAAAATACCTTTAAAATTAAGTATATATTAAAAAAAATATATAAAAATGGGTTGTGAATGTATTTCTTCAATTTGTAAACATGAATAGCAGAGCATCAGTCTTGTGTACACTGCTGAGAAAGTACACATCTAATTTGCACAGGACAATAATTTCATTATTGATGCATGTGATGTTTGATAAAAAAAAAACAACACATGCATGCATTAAGGAATTAAATGTTAGGTTCTGAATATGATCAACTGATAACATTAAATGTGCATTACTCTGAGATTGGCTGGTTTGGAAAAATTGCACATCCATAAATCAATAGTGCATCCTGAAATGATAAATAATTTTTGAAATGCAAGGTATATGCATATTTTTAAAAAATGCTTTTGTAAAGTCAAACAATCACTCAAGGGATATAACAAAGTCCCATAAAGTTAGATGCAAAATACTGTACCTGCAGGTCAGGATATCTGCCCCAAATTTGGGATAATATTTGAAATAACGTAAGCAGCCAATTATTTTAAAAGAAAAGCTTTGATGATAATTTGTGATTAATGAAGAGATAAAGTAACTACGTTTTAATGATAAAAAGTGAACTGAAAGGTGAAATAATGTAGGCACTGAGAATAGGAATGTGGTTTGCTCTTGTGGTGCACATACTGGATGTGAAATTTGCACCATTTTCATTTAACATCAAGTACACATCGGAAGTCTTTTGGAGAAAAACCCATGTCATTATGATCATCTCTTCAGGAAATAAGAAGTTCACAACAGCCATCATGGCAGTCATATGTGATGGATGATTGGCACCTGTTCCAACTAGGTATCACACTACACTCCATGATGATATAACTCATCCATTCTAGAAGACATAACAATATTTTCATGATGGCCAAATAATATTTTCAAGATGGGCAACTTTGATGAAAACCACATTTCAAAATGACTTTCCATACAGGCTAGCTACATGTATAACAGGATGTTTAAGATGGTTACCATCATCACCATCTTGGATGTCACGTTAATACCATTTTGATTAGGACCAACATGACAATATAAGAAGCCTTCTGGTGAAAACTCCATGTTGATATGACTTTCTGTTTTGGAGGAGTAATAATAACACGATTTCAAAATGGCTGCTTTAGTGGCTATATTGGCAGATGTGTACCTTTTTCACTTAGGATCAACTTGACAAGAAGCTATCTAGGACAAGAAGCCATCAAATTATTTTCCAGATAGCTATTGCAGTAGCCATCTTGGAGGTCAGACTGGCACAACTTTAATTTAGGAAAAACAAGATATCATAAGAAGTCTTTCAGAGATAACATCATGTTGATATAAATACAGCAAATAAAAAAAAACAAAAAAAAATAGCTCTAATTGTCTTGTACAGCCCAATACACAGAAAAAAGGTTACAGAACCTTGTGAAGGTTTACATATGCATCATGAATCTAATTAAGTTCATTTTTTCCACATCTAAAATCAGGCAAAAGCTGACATTGCAAAACATCATGATCTGCCATAAAAATAAAAAAACAAAACAAATCTTGATGTTCCTTTTTTTAATATATACATTATTCATCATTATTTACACAAATCACAAATACTTAATGATACATGTATGCAAGCATATTTTAATTTATACACATGTCTGAAAAAGAGATGACAGAAAATAGATAAATACAGTTACAAGGCAACTCACTATTGTCTGTGGACATGCCCTTGTATTAAGTATTTCAGTTTTAAAAAAAATCAATTGAATGCTAGTAGGATTTCATGCATAAAAATTTATGTTTGATCATCTGTAATATTTTCCCATCTTCAAAATTTTCATACACTCTAATTTCTGATACATCATTAACCCATAAAAAGTTTAATTATTATTTAAAACTAACCCTTTGCACAGAGACTCTACTTCTATTAAAATTTACTAAATTTTATACTTGAGAATATAATTATTTTCTTACCAAAAAACTATCTGTAAATCTGAAAGAAATAATTACTAAAAAGTGTATGGAAAATACTAGATTATACAGCAGTCTCAAGATAATGATTGTGTGTTTATTTACTGCATTATTAATGTCCTGAAGTATACAGGTCAAACTTACCAGAATAAAGTTCTGCCCCCGAGTCTGGTTGTTCATCTGATGAAGCCAAGAGGACTGATGTCTTAGCCTGGTGTTCTAGGAACTCATGCTGCTGCTTCTTCAGGGCTTTTAGCTCTTGCTAAAAACAAAGGAAAACAAAACTTCTTTTAATATTTCTGGTCACACATTCTCAAATTCACACAAAACTGGAAGTCGGGCTCTAAACACATAAATCTGATAAAGCTTTCACAGTATGTCTATGTAATTTATTGTGATACAAAGCATCACATTGATAAATTGAGGATATTATACAAATATTTTGGCCACAAGAAATATATCTCAACTCTCCCATATCATGATATGATGCTACTGTTTATTAACAAAAGCACATTTTATCAATCACCTACTCCGGAAAATGTGAATATATACAGGCTTCTATAGTCATTACTATTTGTATGGCATGCATAAACATAATTAAATGTGAGAACAAAATAATTAATTTTGTTGTTCCTAATTTTAAGATAATATTATTATACTATTTCAATAAAAATTTATCTTCAAGACATGTTTTTTCTTTAAACAGAGTATTATGGCAATGCATGCCATAGTGGGAGAATTGTTTATTGAGATGTACTGTATCAAGACAATACACCCCTCCCCCCAAATTTAGCATCCTCACTGAGGAATCAATACTGATAAATTTCTTGACCTGAGGGTTTTGTTCCTAAATAGGAAGATAGTGTAGAATCTGAACAAAATACATACAAATGGACATTTTACAGTAAAAGATGTTGTACATGCAGATAGCACATCAGACAGAAATCTTGTTCATCTTCACTACATGTATTACAAGTGAACCATGATAACTGCTAATTCTTTACATATGATATACATGTGTTAAGACACAATGGCAGTATTGTAGAAACATAAAATGTTTAATCACTGATAAAAGATATCAAGACAATTCGTAGGACAACGCTAATAATTTCTACAATAATTCTTCATTTTTGTATTTAAAAAATATTCTCAGCAAAAACATTCTCACATTGACAAATAGAACATCGGAACTGTCATGGGGTTCAATATTTGTAGAAAGCAAAATTGAAACTAGATGGAAGTGGTATAAATTTGATCATTCTCCATAAATTGCTTGAGCAAAAATGGGTTAAATGGTCACAAAAGCTCACTCCTTCATCTCACAGAAGCTAAGGCAAGCCAAAACACCCTCTATTAGGTAAGAATCTTGATGGAGATAATAAAAGACACTGCAAAATTGTTGTTGTTGTAGGGTTTAATGCAGTTTTCAGCACAAGATAGGCTATACATGGCAGCCAGTATAACTGCTAGAGGAAGAACCCTGGAAAACCCTGGGAAGAACCACCAAACCACAAGAAGCTACTGGCAGGCTTTCTCATGTACCCAGTTAGCCAAGTCTAATACTCAAACTCACCCAGATAGAGGTGAGATGGCAGTGATCAGACCACTCTGCCACTCAGGGCCCCAGCACTGCAAGATGAAAAATGTTTGAACAGATCTGCTAAGTAAGGCTCTAACTCAAATTGCTTCAAACTGTTGATGTGGAGGGTAGATTCTTTCCAAAACTAAGAACCCTTAAGAATCAGTCTTTTTGACCCTTGATGAGTGCCCCACCACATTGTAGGGTTCAATGCCATTTTTCAGTACAAGATAGACTATACATGACAGCCAATATAAATGGTAGAGGAAGAACCTGGTAAAACTCTGGAAAGAACTGACCCACAAGAAGCTACTGGCAAAATTTCTCATATACCCACATTGGCTGAACCTGAGATTTGAACCCATGCATACAGAGGTGAGATGGCAATAATCTGTAACATTGAGTGCTTTAGACCACTTGACCATCTGCAATGAATCTAATGCATCTGCAAAAAGGCAGGAGTTGGGTTCAGGATTCCAATTGACCTTAAATAAGCTACAGCTACTTCTATGACCCCACCCACCCACCCCAACAAAAATCATGGTGCAGGGGTTAGGCAGAACAGCAAAGCTTGAAATTGGATAGACCAACTAATTATTAGGTCTCAGGGTATTCCTGACTGAAGTTGTGTGGTTTCTATTCTGAATTGTTCCTCCTGCAGAAATGCCTCTATAGTAAACTTCAATAATTAGATTGGATTTTCACTATTTCAATGGAACCAGGAAAATCATGGAATCAAAGACCAGAGTTTGTTTGCTTAACACCCTCTCTACAGTACCATTCTGAAGTAAGAGATAAATCTCTTCCTTTAAGTACACCAGATTCAAATGATGGAGAAAAAAAATGAAAAAAAATGAAAGACCAAACTTTGGGAGGCAGATTCAGTCATTAACCATCTGTGAAGTAAAGAGATTTAGTCTGGTGCATAGAAAGAGGTTCACTCTGCAAGAGAGGCAGCAAATCCTAAAGGGCTGTCCACTGATGTGATCAGATCGATGATGATATACTGATTATGCTACTTCGTGGTTTAAATGAGATCTCAAAAGGTTTAGAATATCAGGCATGAATTAATGTGATCAGACTCTCTACCAAATACTTCATTAAGATAAAGGATACTGTATACTCAATTCAATAGGAAACTTACACAAAATATAAGGAATGAAATATTTGTACTGGACTACAGACCAATTGGGATGCTATTTTTAATTTTAAAAAATTTGGTGCAATTTTACTTTCAAATGTTGAAACATATATTTACTCTGTAGTTATATTTTTAAAAAAATTTACAAGCAGAATCATATTGTAATCTATCTATTTGGTAGCTATATTAATATTAGTCTGCTATTACAAGTAATTGAGAAGACTTTATAAGTAATGAATCATGATCTCTCACCATGTCATATCAAGGTCAAATTACACTTCAACCAGAAGGCTTTTGTCATTTTCCCTTTTACATTTAAATTGTGCAAAGTATGATGAATAGTTTAAATCCAGATATAAATAGGCACATAGCATTAGAAAACACTTCCTTTGTTGAATGCCAATCATTCATTATAATAATTGCAGGCAAACCTGGTATATAATTTGAAGGACAGGTACCAAAGCATTTTTTTATCTTTGGGGTCTATTTTCTCTCAGCAATAGTAGCCAATGGAACAATTGCAATTTATTCTGATAAGACCATCAAAATTTTGCCACCAATTTGCAAGGTGTTAGGGTTTTTAAATGGAGAGGTGGAGGAGTTCTGTTATCAGAAATATTGTAGCTAACCCTAAATCCAAGTCTTCCACTTTTCAATATTTAGTAGGTCTACCTGATAAGATAAGGCCCAGATCAATGACCATATCCTAGCAGCTAATCCCTGCCATCTACTGGTCTCTTAATTTAGTTCTACAGAGGTATGAACTAAGGGTACTTTAAGAATGGGTTGTGTCTGATAAGGGAAATAGGAAAGTCAAGCAAATGAAGTACCATATACAACTGTAAATAAGTGCAACTGCAAAGCACCACAGATCCATAACTACAATTGCATGACGGATCTGTGTCTATGCACTTTGTTAGGAGTAATCAGCACAGACCCTGATCTGCCAGCACATTATGCAATGATATTTATGTTGTATGCAGTTAGGCTAAACTTGTATGTAATTATAGACAGTACAAATGGTACAATGGACAAATCCACAGCTGGACAAGGGTGAAATTACCAACAATTTTTATATTTATCAAGAAGCATAAAATACAAAATTAGGAAAACTGACACCATTACAAAACCAAAGCTAAAGGAAAATTTGGATGTGAATGACCTGTATACAAAACTAACTAGGCAAGCAGACAGAAAGACATATGGACAAGAGTAAAACTGTGCACCCCTTTTACATTTGAGACAAAACAAAAAAATACATGTAACTGGGTTTCAAAAATGAATTTTAAGGCCAATGACAACACGTGACAATGCATTTTTATTATACTTTTGTAACTAACCATGCTACAAGTTATGTCCTTGATGTTGTCTGCATGGTCCAACAATAGCAACTTCTGAAAATATTTATGTGGCATGCTTTTGTACTTGGTGTTTTTGAACACTTGTGAATCATGCTAAATTCTCACTATTTATAAAGAATAACACAAATACCAGAAAGAAGATAAGATACACCCATCTCCTGACCTTTCTGCTACTAATAACCTTTTCTGTTAGGAACTTGACTACTGTATAATAAGATGTGGACCTGGGTAAAATTTCATCACAATATCTGTAGGGGCTATAAAGTCTCTGCCTGAATATGGAATCAAGACCACTGCTCTGAGCAAGTCAAGATACATTAAATGCCAGTTTCATTAAAATATCTTCATTGGTTCAAAAGTTCTAAATGGACAGATGTCACAGATGATTGTTTTCCAATGTCATGACTTTGAGGATGGAGATATGGTTATGGTATATGGCACACTGTTTTGTCATGATTTACAACTGTTAAAGTTTCAATAAAATAACTTAAATGGTGTAAAAGTTATACTCTGCACAAAGATAATGTATATGTCACACTGTTTATACATGATATATACTTGGCTAAAGTTTTATTTTAAAACAACATAAGTGGTTCAAAATTTACACACTGAACAATAATTCAGAAATACATCTTATCCTGCCATGAAATTGAGGCAGAAGGGCATAGCTGTGGTATGCAAAACCATTTAGTCAAGATTTATACATGGGCCAAGTTTCTTGAAAATCTTTCCAACCATTACATTACAAAGTTATGAGCCAGACAAGTAAATGTTAATGGATTAGCAATCATGCAACATAATATTTCCAACTTCAAATAGCATATTAAATTCATAATAAATCATCTTTTTAAAGTGGACATGTTGCAATACCATCAAATTGAATTAATTAAATTAAAAGACAAAATGCATATATGCAGCTAACATTTGTTCCTGGGTCCATCCTGTACTCACGAACTCTGCTAAAAGGCTCAAATTTACTGAGGTGGATAATAAATTTTAATTGTCATGATTTGTCTAAGTCAAGACTTAAAGTTTGCTGTTTTTGTCCTCTAACATACCCATCAATATTGTTTAAGATTTTCCTCAATAAATCTCTGAATCATTTTGTGTGCAGAAATGTTTGTGTGAAATGTTTACATTTTTTACAAAACCATACAACAGGCAAACAAACCTAACCAGTTTTTTTTTTCTAAAATGCTCATTACTAAATTCTCAAGGGTCATGGTTGATCAAACAATGAATTTTTTTTAAAGTATGGACACATTACTAAAACTAGCACTCACTCATCTCTTTTTCTGCTCTTTTATTTTCAATTGGCTAACATTACATCTATGATTAAAGGATTTTACGTGCCACCTTTGAAATTTGAACTACACAGTGATATTTTAAGCAAAATGTCATTTAGATCCAAGTAGATTTTACACAGCCAACAAATAATAAAGTGAGTTGCTGAATCTAATCAATCGAGTCAGATTGTAATTATAAGCCAATGGGCTAATTATCAAATGAAAGTGATACAATTATACCTCAGAGAGCGACACTTCAATATTTTAACATGCAACATGCATTAGATAATACAGGCAACCTAGAATCTATTAGAATCACAAATGACACCTATCACTTAAAAATTCTTTGAAAACATAAGCAACTTGACATGTACTTGCACATGTTTATACCATATTCATTATGAGCAATTACATCTAAAGTTAATGAAAAGGCTCAAATATACAAGATAATGAACTTGACTACAAGTTTTTCATATGAAAATCATCAAGAAACAGTTACACTGGACACACTTTCAGTTTTTATATGCAAGTGTATTGTTGGGAAAGTTTGGAAATGTGTCAGTAACACATGAAAAATATACTGTGAAAACTACTTATTGTGACAAGTCTGACTGTAACAAATATTTCACCTTCAAAAAGAGGTATACCTCTCAGTGTGCATGTACAACAACACTAATATGCATATGCTTTGCATCTTTGTGAAACAATATATTAGGTAAAATGTATTGAGTTATCTCTCCTTACCTCCCTCTCCTCCAAAACAGTTCGATATTGGCTGGATATACTCTTAATCTGCAACTCTGAGGCCTCTGCTTTTTCTTCTAGCTCTTGGATAAGCTTCTTATGCCTCTCATTCTATAAACAATATGAAACTGCTTAATACAAAGACCAAATACTTTTCACTGTTGATGTACACATGGCAGAGCTCTCTGTAAATCTTAAAAACAGATGTCCACAGTGATTTTCAAAACCTCACAGTCTGTTATACAGAAAGCTGCAGATCCAATCTAAATGACACTTTGATACTGATTACAGTAACTAAATATATATTTCATATGTATATTGAATACTGACAATATGCATCACACAATAGGACACAAACTGTTGGTACTGTTGACAGTGATACTCACCTGGAAGGCAGAATAATAACTATTACAATTAAATGGCTAAGGTCTAATGATTTAGCCACTGGAGGGTGCTATAAGATTCCATAGCAACAGTTATTTGCCAGTGTTTAAAACAGGACATAACATAAACTTCACTAACTTTCTTTACTGTCATTTTGGCCTATCTGTCCATTATTCAACCTATCCCTCCTCCTATCTGTCCACACTTGTTTCATTAAGATCACCAGGGAAACAGATCTTATGTAACCAGGGCTGAGCAAATCCCTTAGCCTGACTTCCCAGACTAGTAATTTTCAAAGTCGGACAAATAAAATTTTTCAAGTAGCTAGTCCGGGACAGGTACTTTTTAAAAAAAGTCAGGCTAGTCTTATTTTCTTGCTTTAATCACTATATCTAACTTTATTTGACCAATCATGCCAATACTTGATTCTAGCCCCTCTTCATGTAAACATTTACATCCTGTTACCGATTGACTGCATATTGGACTAAGTGACCAAATCGGCAAATCAAATTATGTCAAACAAAAGAAAACCAGTATGATCAATTAACAGTTATAAGTGGTTTTGTTGGAATGAGTTTACTCAATCTAGATCATAACGAGTAACTCATTATGATTTTAATTCAGTGAGTCAGTGGAATTAAATCAATGATAGGTATTTTACTGACATCAGTGTCAGTTTCTTTTATGAACTGATTAAATGACAAAAATAATTCTTTAATTTATAACTGATTATACAGATGATTTACTTCATGTGCTATATTGTGTTTGAAGCAAAACAATTACGCTAAATAATGAGCAGTTTCAGTTTGTATTTAAAAGAGAAAATTGATGTTATGATCACTTTAGAAGTAGTTATTAAACAAACTGGTAGATACTCTGTGGATAAAATGAGTTTATGAAACTATTTTCATAAGGAAGGTAATAATGGCGATTTGGAGAATTTGTTTGAAAAAAGGGGGATAAAACGTAAGATGGATACCAAGTGTGTGGTAGCTATTTCTACAAAGAGACATAAGCAACAGTGATGGCAAAAATGTCAAATATGATACTACTATGAAACAGAGACATTTTCAGCCTCATTGGCTGATTGTTATTCAAGGCTTGAATATACTGTGTCGGAAAGAAAAATGTTTTGCAGTTACCACAAACAATATCCCAAACTGGTACATGAAGGAAATTCACCCAGATGAACATTTCTGCAAATGGACCAGAGCTTGATGATTTAACCCAGACACAGCTATCAACTGCTGGCTTAGTACTGAAGCAGGTGGCAGACATATACATGGACATATTTTCAAATCCATTAACTAAAACATATATACAACAACCTGAAGAAGCCTAACTTATAACAGCCAATGTTTTTGAAAAATTAAATTCTTTTAAGAAATAAATATATTGTATATTATTTTGTTTGTTTTGTTTTCTATGGTTTAAGTTAATATATTTCATCAAATCTTGGCAAGTGATTACCGTTTTGGGACCAGTGAAAAGTAAGATGGGACTAGAAAAAAGTAATGTGGGACTAGTGAAGAGAAAGGTGGGACTAGTGAATTTTCTGAAACCACTTGTCCTGGATTAGTGGTTAAAAAATATTTTGCTTAGCTCTGGTAACTAAAAAGATTTTAAAGTTTTATGATCTTCTCAAGTAATTAAGATATGAGATGTCTTCAAAGAAAAACTTAGCAATTGAAAATATTTTCAATGAAGGAGATGATATGGGGGAAGATATAAATTTATATTTGTGCACTAAGGATACTAGTACTTATCATACACCTGTCCTTTTGACATAACTGTAATATGCAGATATAATGGGTTCAAGAATATCCAATTTTCCATTGTACCAACCACAGTAGTCTTAAAATAAGACCACTTGCTTATAAACAGTTTATAGAAAACCGCAGATTCTGTCAAAGTAACTCATTCCTGCTTTGTTTCTTGAGCTAACATGAAATGTTTTTTAATTTCTGTTATAGAGCTAGCTTGGGGGTTTTGTTAGGAACTGAAAGATTTATGCTAATTTCTTCAAACACTGGAAAATTAGATTAACCAATACCTGATAATCATGGATCACATTTGTTAAATCTTCCACACATGCCTGTATTTAGAAAAGTACCTTTTTGTTCTAGTGAGGGAGTGACTGATTTTAGTTAACAATATATGCTAATAAACGGACATGGTCTTCTTGGCTTTTGGTGATTTGTCAAGTTATATAATTAGACCTTTCCAGGAACCTTACCTGAGATATTTCTAAAATTGCTAGAGAATGATAAATAATGCTAATTTCCTACACCTTATGAAACAAAATAATGTCTCCCCAACCTGCTATTCTCCTCAATTACATACATTTTTAAAATCCAGCACAAAAGAGTCTTAAATTCCGTAAAAGATAAGTGTGTGCTTACAAAAAAAAAAGGACTAAACTGTTCTAAAACTATTCAGACAGGAAAATGGTGAGTGTCATCAGAAGTATTCCTCTGTCTTTGATATGAAGAGAAGTTCACTCAATTTTTAAAAACAGGAACATTTTGCAAAACACAAAAAAAAATCATCTCCAATGTAATATTTTCTGAATCTGAAATGCTTAAAATAATGTCTCCAGCAAAGGCATATTGTATATGCCATATGTACTTGCTAACAATTCAGAAAACATAGATACTGATCTGTCATTGCCAAATGCACCAGCAGAATCAGTATCTATAACATTTATTCTACTGATTACTCCTAACAAACATCACAGACCCAGATCTGCCATCACATTATGTGACAGCTAGTCTGAATCTCTTCAGTTTACAGTTGGACTTATACTGAGTATATTATAAGAAAAATGCTCTAAATAAAACATATTTTTTTCAAATTGTATCTAAAATCCTCTTTCTGGCAACAATTTGATTCCAGTCATAAAAATGTAGTAGATTTAAAGCAATTTTGTCAAGAACCACTTTCCTAACTTTAATTAAATTTGACAGAAAAGGCATTATATACCATGGTGGGGCTGGAAAATTCCTGTTTGGCAACTTGTGCAAATTAAATATCTACATGCAAATTAAATTTTGTGTGATTTTCAAAATGCAGAAAGGATGAAAAAAACAAACCTTTTCAATTTCACTCTACAATACAAAAGAAGAGTGAGATATTTCAGTTACCTAAAATTATGTCTGAATGTACAATGGCATAAACAAAGAATCATATATATGAAAAAACTATAGGGAATTTACAATGCTATGCATGTGAAATCATCATGAGGGAAAAACAGCAAAGATTATTCAAATCTATTATATATGTATCAACTAATTATAGATTACCTGAACTTCTTAGAAACTTCACTATCAAATGAAAGAATAATATGTAATTATACAACCCAAGCAAATTACTGTCATGATACATGTATTCTGGGAATTTGTCAATCTGCAGATGCATACAATACAAAAATGTAACAATAACCAAGCAAGAGAGAAAATGTTTTTTTTTTAATTACAATGAAAAAGACATCAATTTGAAAATTCTGATCTTCATGATATGACAATTTCAACATCAAGAACAATGAACAAGTCTAAAAAAACATGGATCCAGCCTGACGTAGACTGGCTGCTTTGGCATGTCTGTGGTATGACAATTTGTTCCACTTGTCTCAGCATGATAAAACCTTGCATGTATTGATGTACCATTATAAACCACTCAATCATACAATTATTCAAACATATTAATGCCTTTAGACTTGTACATTAATTAAAACAGAAACGGTGATCCAAATAACAGAACAAAAAATTAAAGAATCTGAAGCCATGCATTCTTGCAAAAGTGAACCATTCAAGATCTGAATATATATCATAATTGAAAAAATTTCAAAAGCCTATGAATATAATCTGGAGAAAATTTCTGAGCACATATATTCATATAGCAAAATGAGTTATAAACTTTCATTCAAAATGGTAGCTAGTACAAAAATTATGCATATACATGGTTTATTATGGTTTTATACAAGCTCAATAAAATGATGACTTGCACCAGTCATGTAAATATGAATAATCAGGTCAAGGCCTTGAATTTTCTGCAATTTTCATGCTCTTCGAAGAGACAAAAAGCAGCATCAAAATGGCAGAGGTCATGCAAGGTCACGGCTTATCTAATATGGTGTGCAGCTGAATGAAATCAGCATCTTGGATGTAGGATAAATTTGACAAAAATCTTCATAAATCTTAAAAGTAAATAGATGTCAAATTCAAAATACAGATGTATTCACTTAAAAGCACATCAATCCAAAGTTACAAAGGTTTTATCCCTAACTGACAAGTTATTTACTCAAGGATTGCTAATTCCAAGTATTAACATTTCATATTGTCCAGCCATTGTATGTATGACCAAGCATCATCAATTTATGCAAACATTTTAATTGCACACTTACCTCTGTCTTTTGAGTTCCGCAAATAAATTCTAGCTGGTTGATTTTCTCTTTTGCAAGCTGCAGCTCTGTGGCATGATCTGAAAGGCAAACAAATAACACTTGAAAGACCTCTGGCGGGCACAATCATCTGTCCACCTGGCAAAACTTCCTTATTTGGAAAGTAAGATAAGACAGGCAACTATTCTCTTGTCTTTGATTGGATGAGTTGCACTACTCCCAGGGGGTAACTGAGGGGATAAAAATTCTCATTCTTAAGCTACCACTACTGAGATAGGCACCTATATTCTGGAACACATAGGGTCATGGAGTGGAAAAAACTCCAAATATGGGAGTTTATCTAAATGTTCCTGGAGGCTTATCTAAAGTACTGCCGGTATTAACAGCCATGGTAGCAAATTTGTACATGAACAGCTCTTATGGTGATAACCTGCATATTATTTTCAAGTTCATGCACACTAAGACAATATCATAATTTTATATGACAGAAAAGCAAAAAGCATTTAAATTATTTGATGTAATCACAAAAGTGGATTCACAAATGGGTGCTTTAAAACAGGCTGAGGTATACCATCCAGTTTATACTGTTTATCTTTACCTCATAATTTAAAATGACTTAACACAAAATTAGGTCTTCTCATCTCCATCACAGTGATGTCTTATTTGGCCCCAAGTTAAATTTAGTTCTCATGTTCATGCAAACTAAAACAACACCATAATTTTATATCATAGAAGCCAAAAACATTCAAATTCTTTTACTCAGTTATGAAGGTGAATTTACAAAATTACTTAGGCTATAGAATGTTTTAAACTCTGATGGTCTAGGATCTTATGAAAGAATGTCCTGAAAGCAGGAACTCTCATACCAAGCAAGGCCATCATGGTCAGTATAGCATGTACAGTCAAAAATTTGAAAACATGCAATTCTACATGGAAATTTAGGGGTTTGGGGTTCAGCTGTATCTTTGTGGGTTTAAAGGCATTTTTAGCACAGAATAAGAATATGTGGAAGCCAATATATTTGATGGATGATGAACCCTGGAAGACACTAGGAAGAACCAATGAGCCATGGGAAGCTACTGGCAAGCTTTCTCACATTCCCACAATGGTTTAGAAGAGACTTTTATCCATGCAGACTGAGGTGAGATGTGAGTGATCTATCAAGCAAGTACTTGAGACCACATGAGCAACCTGATTAAAATAAGATCTCAACTGTCCTATGCGAAGATCTGACAGTGACCACATAAGGGTCATGTTCTTGTAACCTATGAATTAGCCAATTGAAATACTGCTGTCAGAAATCTGAAAGTGAATCCGATTGGTTGGCACACACTAATGCTCTTCAACCACACATCTCAGATTTCCAAATGTGAAGATCTAGGCTAATAAATTATCTATAATGGTGATAACATGTGTCACTAGAACAGCCCTTAAAGCATTCAATGTCAGATATTCACATAGGCCAGTCACGAGATCTGATTTTAATCATACTGACAACTAGGACACCTGGTAGTCTTCATAAAAATTCAAAGACAAATTTCCCATTTACAAATCATTTCTGATAGGAAATTAGCAGTAATGGCCATGTCAAGAGCTCTTGCAATTATATACTGGTTAATATTTTGATATGGACTACCAAAATCTTCAAACAATAAATCTGGCTTTACACCAAGAACTGAAGCCCGGCTTACTATAACTTTAGAAACTAGCAGTTTGATCAAAAATTGACCAATCAATTTTCTCCAGTCTAGACTTAACTTTTGACTTGTGCTGAGAAAAAATGACCTTGATCTAAATTTATTTATATACTGGACTTCCAGTTTTCCAAGAAATCAGATAATTTTTTTGATAAATGAATGACATGATTGTCAACACACCATGCACATGGGATGCAGGGCCATATCATGAAGTGACTAGACCTTACAGTGGGTGAACTAAAAATCAATGAACTGGATACATAGGTACACTCCTTTAGATGACACATACTTCCTGATAAATAAAAAATCAATGGGGGTGGGGAGATAATCAAGATAGTGATTGAAATAAATGTTTCAACCCTTCCCAATGCCAGGATTTTTTACCTTCATTTTATGCTCTTGATAATTTTATTTTTGTTGTAAAGATGGTAATGACCACATATGATAACTTCAAAAACAAATTCTGCATGATCTTCTAAAATTGCACAAGGTACAGAATGTTGACATAATGATCTAAAGCTGACAGAAATCAAGTTTCAGATCAACATTCTTACACTCACATGGTCTGACAAAAATCTGCTACATCATGTTTCATTCTGGAAAAAAATCTTTAAAATCACACCATGTATTTGCTTAATAAAACCACTGTGTGGTGTTTTATGATAAATTTACTGCATACCTCTGGAATGTAAAAAAAATTTTATCACATAGGACTGGAAAATATTTTTAAAAAATGCCTTCCACCTGTTCAAAATAAGAATTTCATGAAAATATCATCCAAAATTTTCTTCTTCATTTTTGTAACTTTAAATATGTGCAAGTGAAACTGATCATTTTACTTCATCAATTTTTTTTTTACCAAGACACAACCTTGCTGAATACAACAGTTCCATTACCAAAATCTCCCATGACTGGCCCAAATACCAATTTTTTTCAGAATTGCTTTTGTTTAAAAAAATAAGAAAGCTTTTATCAATTACAATTTCCCCTAAAAAAAATTAACAATGTCAACGAGCTTCTCATAAGATACATACTGTAATCCTTAAGAACTGGACAATATAATTAACTTTCTTATTTAAAACACTGGTAGATACTCTGAGGATCTTGTATGCAAGACACTGGCAGATTCTGGGGGTATCTTGTTTGCAGGGCACTGAGCTCATCAGGGTATCTTGCATGCAAGACACTGATAGATACTGGGGATAATCTGTATGCAAGACTGACAGATCCTTGGGGTCTTGTATGCATGACAACGACATATCCTCCAAGCATCTTGTATATAAGAATATGATGGATCCTTGGAGCTTGTATGCACCACAAAGATTCTCAGAGATACCCTGTATACAAGATACCGACATATCCTCCATGTATCTTGTATGCAAGACTATGATGGATCCTTGGAGTTTGCATGCAAAGACACTAACATATCCTCTAGGCATCTTGTATACAATACAATGATGGATCCTTGGAGCTTGCATGCTTTACACAGATTCTCAGTGGTATCTTGTATTCAAGATACTGACTCAATCTCACAGGGCTAACATGGTATGACTGTTTTTCCAGTAAGTTCTTCTCTGATTCTTGATTTCTCTTCACTAGATATGCAACAGCATTACAAAGCATTAAAATAAAGCATGATGTAGTTCCATACCATTATGTTTGTATATGAGCTGTAGTATTTTATTTCACCTCAGTACAATAGTGACTATATTGTGCCAATACTTTTATGTTTCAAAAAATGAAAAATATTGAACTGCACAAAAATTTATGAAGATAAACCCTTCCAAGTAATGTAAATATGAAGTACACAAGATAAAATATAAAATGTAACTATGATAAAATTCCATAAAATGTATATAAAACAAAAGATACAGGTAACTTGTTTAAAATCCTTAAAAAATATGCCCAAAATTTGTTATAAAAGTCCTAGATTATATTGGGTTAAACATTATCATAAAGTTTCTTCATGCAGTTCACCTCAAAATGCTTCTGTCTCCCAGTGTTTACTTGACACTTTACAAGAATGTGTTTCACTGTTAGTTTTCTGGTATGGCATCCACTCAGTTGAGGTTCACCATTTACAAGTATGCATGAGTCAGATGTGTGTTAATTATGTGACCAGCAAAATACCACCTCATCTCTGCAATTTATTATATACAAAGGATGCCATTCTCCAAGTGGGCTTGTTTGTTGAGTTTTCATTCCACATATTTTGGCTGCTTAATCCATCTTTTCATTTAACTTTATACTAATTTGGCTTAACAACCAAAATCTTCTACCCAAGTACATCATGTTTCTGTAATGTCGGGGATAATAAAGGCTTGCCTTATTTGAGATTATACAAGGTTTTCAAGGTAGAAAGATTATAACATTTGTTTCTGAGAGGAATCAATGCAGTTCAAAACTTTTAGTATGTAACTTCTAAAGTATAAACTGAGGTTTTATCTGGTAACTAGTTTGAGATGGTGCCATGGGTTGTTGCAACACCAGCTCCAACTCTATCTCCATTTTTTTAACCATCTGTATACAGTGACATATGGCTATAACAGTACACTCTGATTTCACTGAATTTACTCTGAAAAAATGGATAGGACTTATTGTATTGGCAAAGATCAAATATAAGTTTGGAGCTGTTGTTAAATAAGGTGATGATTTAAGACCACTGAATTTATCAGTATTTCAAACATTAATTTCTATTGTTTTAAACTGATGGTGTGTTTCCATTTACCCTCATCTGTGCATCAGAGACCCCAAAATTTTCAACTGAGCCTCAGTTTTGACACCAAGGTTTGGTTTTTACTCAATGAGTACCTCCCCTTTCTAAAACTGAGATAAAGTAATAGTTCATTAGTCTGAGGGTGAAGTTCTAAATGCAACTAAAGTATTACTTCCCTGACTGTGTATTGGCTCAAGCATCTGGAAGTAAGATTTACAGTAATGAGCAGTACACAACTGAACCATAGTCAAGTCTAGATCTTACTTAAAAAACCCATGTATCTGTATTTGCCAGAAATCTTATAAAATCCAGCTTTCCTATGTTTGCCCCTGATTGTGATGAAGGAAAGTTAGTTTATGATCTAAAATAAACCCTAAATATTTGGTTTCCTCCCATAAAAGCAGTGTTGTTCATGTGATTCCAAAAGCAAGAGGAAGGGCACTGTCTCACTGACCCTCCAAATTGGGGGGGGGGGGCAAATGATATTTTTAAGGTACAAATAAGACATTTAAGTAACTAATGTACTAGAGGTGCTAAACAAATTAATAATCCTTTTTGCTTTGACAGATTTGCATCAAATATTTCACATATTTACTATGGACACTCATGTCATTGCAATAAAAAAAAAATTACACATGATCATATGTAATTCATGAAAACATTAACATTTGATCTGGCTACTCTGAAATGAGTAGCACCATCAAATTTTTCATTCTGGACCATGCTCTCATTAACTTGAGTGCTGACTCCTTATCAACCTGCACTTATTATAATAAATAAGCATTTTTTTCTTAATTACTTTTCATTTCATTAATAAAATCACAAATTGTGTATGTGCACAAAATTAGTCTCATTTATAATTAATTCAGCCTCTAAACAAATTGAATCTTCCATGCCATATGTGTGACTTCAAATCAAAAATATGTTACATTAGCAGTGGTCAGACTTAGAAACTCAGCTGACCAACACAAATCTTAAATGTTTTCATTTCCATTGTTTTGAAATGTATATTCAGTTTGTATCACCTTTAGCAAAATTAGTGATTGTCAGGGCCAACATACAGGTGTATGTACATCAATAAACAAAAATTTTAGACATATTTTACTTTTAAAAAATGTCCTGACAAAAAGCTTATGCCCAAGGGGCAGAGAGAGGGAATATCTGGGGAAATGAAACCAACAATTGCATTATACCAGCAAACACTTGCTCAATGTGCAAGGAATAAGACAACCAAAGAGACAGAGTCCAGGGTTATCATGAATCAGCTGAAGTGCATACAAAGCATTTTAGATTTCCATTTCAAAAGTTGAACCCTTTTTCTTCAGCACATTTCTGAACTTTGTTCAAGCTTATCTGTAGTTGATGATCAATATACAAATACTTCAACTTGCTGAGCTATAGAAGATCAAAAAAATCAAGGAATATGACAAACAGTTATACAAAATAATGGAACACCACATGCAATGGTACCTGAGAAAATAAGCTAATCAATGGTTAAACAAAATACCTGGACCATGATATACATACAAGTCAATATCACAACTTAGGTGCTTCTATGTGTAATAGTTTCAGAAACAATTATCTAAATGAGAAAACCCTAACATAGAGGAACTCACTGCCAAACTAAGGTAAGCAAAGACCAGTGAACCATGAAATATAAGTAAAAGTAACCTAATTTTCATTGCTGGCTATAGTATTTCTCATGATACAATTACTATGCCATGTGACTCTGAAAGCAATGGTACCTTAGAAAATGCAAAGGTTAAAAAAGTACTTTATCATGAAATAAAGGTCACAATGACACACTTTTCACTAAGCTGTTGTACTCCAAATGACATCTAATTACCAACTTAAGTGACTCTACAAGTATCAAAGACAACGACTTGAATGCAAACCCTAACTTCAAGAAACTGCTTAAACCAAAGGTAAGCATAAATAATATTATTGCATTCTAATTTTTCAATTTTGAATGCAGTACACCTCAGGATGCAATAATACACAAAGTTATTTGATTCCACTGATAATAGTACCTGAAAAAGTTACACAAAGTCATTGAAGCATGAAATATAGATCAGTTACTTAATTTTCAATACATATAAACAGTACTCCACAAGGCACATCTCAAAACCAACCTGGATGACTGCATGTAGTGTTGGCTCAAAAAATGACCCCAGAAAAAACCCAAATGTTTATTCCAGGATGGACAACATGAAGATATCATCAATCCATAAATCAGATTTGATAAGCAAACCAGTCAACAAAATGTGAGGATGGTGGCAGAAAACCAAATTTTGTATTGATGTATTTTTCATCCCTCAATACCTTTCAAACTTTTGACATTCATTATGTAAACCAAAAATTAATTTGAGAATAGTTTATGGGAGTTGGGTCGGAAATACTTGCCTTTACCAACCTGATGATCATACAAGTGAATTTCATTTTTAGCCTTGCTAATATATGCAAGGAAAGTGTTCCACCAGCCAGGTAAATCAAGGCCTGAGAATTCCCCTTACTCACTGACTCACCCAAACCAAAACTTGAACCTGTAAAATGAATGAATCAAGGTCCAGGTGAATGATACATATAGCTACTTTGCAATGGCAAAGATCATTCATATACAAGGGGGAAAAAGTGATTCAGTTCTGAATAAAAGTCTAATTTGTTTTAACAACTTGTATACTGTTATTCTTATTCTTATTTATTGCATTACAACTGTGTTACTTATGTTACTTCATCCAAACATAGAAAACAACACCTCATAGCATCACAAATGATATGTGCCTATTTCAAATATTTCCTTGACCTATTTTCTGCATTGGTATTGAAGCATTCACATTAGGTCACTGTGACCTATATTTGGTAAAATGGCATTGCACTCACCAAGTTGTATCTATATAAGAAAGTTGCATGAATGACTGAAAAACTTACTGAACTACAAATGAAACTACCCAAGTGTGACCTACTTTTGGCAAGATGGTTTCACCATAATACATCACATACATGACTACATAGCTCTATATTTACAATGCCTGAGAAAATGCCATGAACACAATTATTCCTGATGTGACAGATGTATCATGGGTAAACTAATTTACCCTTTCATATTCAAGGTGAAGCATAAATGTTCATTAATAAAACTCCATTCACAGCTTAAACAAGTTTAATTTACTTAATAAATTCAACAGGTCTCTAAAACATTTGTAATAAAATCAGGAAACGAAAAATGCAGAATTTAGTCTTTTATACATCTGCTGAACCATCTTCTTCCCAAGCTAGTTTGTTGGTGAAAATAAAGTATTGCATTCTTTTGTCTCATGGGCACTAGAATCTGCCTGTCTTAAACTTACAGAAAACCTGTGAACATGCAATTTGCAGATCATATTTATGGATAACTAATGCTCAAATCTTTCCTTTCTTGTGCAGTTGTTGAAAGTAGGATAAAGTAAACAAACTGAGCTTAATTATGTGTACACACCTATCCAGTATAATGTCTACTTTGATGTGATTTGTTTGAGTCCTAATAAAAACTTAAAAGTCACAAGTCCAAGCAGGCTACTTGAGTCCCAGTGCAGAATTTGAAAATCACAGGTACATGTATTTAAGCCCTAATGCAAAACTTGAAAATCATAAGTACATGAAGACATTTTAAAAAAAACTTTGCGAAATTTTTCAGTACATCATATATAGCTCTCACTATTTGACAGCTATGAAAGAGCTGACTAGACAGTTCCTTTAATGTTTTAGATGAGAGATTTTGAATGAGCTATCCTATAAAACTCAATAAATTATCTCATATTCCAAATCTAATTTTATGTATAATTTCTGTGATAATAATGTCATATGCACAAGAGAATCTGAAACTCTATGCCTTATTCTGTTACTTGCTGACAACTTCATCATTTTGTCAAAAGAATGGAATGTTTGTACTTTTTTGCTCATGACCACCATGGCAATGTGATTCTAAAAAGTAATCACTGCAGTTTATGGAAGGTTTCCAAATCAGCCATTATGGGAATGACATCACTGCTGTGCAAGTTATATCATGGACTAACCAATCAGGAGATGAACAGTTTGATTACTGGAAGATGATACTTACTTGAAAATTAAAGCCTGGTACTAGCAAAAACTCCCTTACAACCCAAAAGCATTATTTCAACAAAGATCAGATAAATTAAAACCAGCTCTGAAATTTGAAGTCTTGAATAACAAGTTCTGAAATTCGGCAAAACCTCTTTAGACCTGTCATTTTAAATTCCATTTCCTCAAAGATAACCTAGTATTTAGCAAAATTCAAAATTATTATATTGGTCCTCTCAAAAAATATTCATATAAAAAATTATAATGGCCTGATGAAAAAAAAAATCTTTCTGAATTTATGTGATCCAATATTAGGTTACAACAGTTGTAGAAATGAATGGCAAGCCTAGAGAAAATTATAAGTGTACATCTAAAGTATGACTAAATGTAGGTTAATTGAGTAAGTCAAACTAACTCAAAAACTAATAAAAATGCAAAATACTGACAATGGAAGTGTATACATATGCAGTGAATACAATTATTTTTAATATACCATAATGATTGTCCTTTAAGTGGAAAACTCAAAAATGTACAAATTAGCTATTTCAAAAAGCTGTTTAATGACAAATGTTTTAAGCACCTGAGTTTAAAAGAAGGATTTGAATGGAACATGTCACCTATGCTCGCTTTCAAAGCCAACAGCTACCTAAAGCACTGGCAGATCAGGGTCTATGTTGTATTTTTACTGATTACTTCCTAACAAACAGCATAGACCCAGATCTGCCAGTGCATTATCACATAGCATATCTAAATCTGTGATGTTCGAAGTTGAACTTGGCTGATAAGTATTTACAGATGGTGGACAGATACAACATGTCCCATATCCTTAAATTAAATATACTGTATAAACTTGCTCATGAGTCAAAATGCAAACTGCACAGACCCAGACATGCCATTGCATAATGCACAAGCAATTTCTGTGTCTATGCAGCTTGAGTAATCAGTAGAGCATAAATATAGACAATGATCTGCTCACACATTATGCAGTACCAGATCATGGTCTATGTTGCTTGCAGTTGATCCCAACTTATAAATAAATATATATGATGTTCATGCTATCTGGGGAATTAGCTGCAGTGTATCAATTAGCATGCTGGACTAGCAATCAGTGGACTGTGGATTATAATCCTTTCTGCATGAACCATCAATGGGATCACTGCCACGGTCAGACCCTGGACATGCTGGACTAGGAATCAGTGGACTGTGATTTCAATCCTGCCCACACCAGCAATGGTCACTGCCATGGCCTGACCCTGGACATGCTGGACTAGTAATCAGTGGACTGTAGTCCAATTTTGCCAGACCAGCAATGATCACTGCCATGGTCTGAGCCTGGACAGGGCACTTCATTCATTTCCTCAGATTTATTTGCTGAGGTGCCATACAATCAATAAATCAATTATTTGATGACTTTCTTATGAAATGTAATGTTATAATCTGTCAGAACCATCCTTTAGTTCTATTTATTAACCCTTGTTCCACTGCACTGAACATGCTATAACTTGGTACCATGCAGTGGCTGTCTACATGCCAAAATCTCCACTGGGCTCCATGTACTTTGTTGCCTATTCAAACAAACACAATCAGGATAGCATTATGAATATAAACCTCTAAATCATGGATCCTAGCAGCCCTGACAAGGATGGTTATAAATTTGCTCATATCTTGGTAACCAGTAACACATACGATCTGACTAATGCATAGAGACCCCTTCAACAAAAACGAACAGAACAACTTCATACCAATAGATAACACCCAACCTTTAGATCTCTATCATTGACTCAATGCTAGGGTGGGACATGGCTACACATATGATATTGAAGTGAATCTTTTTTTCTGATACATTCCCTAAATTAATTCTACCAATCAGATATTATGTTTTATGACCTCAACAAGGAATAAGCCCTCTTGCCTACAAACAGGATAGTTTCTAAATTTCTATCCCCAACCATTTCTTTTTTACTATTTGGAAAGATATTTTAAAAAATTAATTCTCCAAGAAAATAAATCAGGTAATATTGCTTATTATGGTTAGTCTCTCATAATATGTCTATGATTCATGTTAAGCCAATCTCCTACATATACACAAATTGATAAGTGTTTTCAACTGTACAGTAAGAAGCTCTTTTCCAATCATAAGTAACCTACCCACTTCTAGAGGTGGACCACCTGGGTTTATCAAAGAAGAACAGCTCATACAATAAGCTCTAATGTTGATTCTTGCTCAAATAAAATAATATGACCAAAAGAATTTCTAACAGACAAATATAATGATGATATGGTTAATTTTGTCTCTTTTTTTCAACACAAAGCTTTTATCTCAATCACAATTTCACTGAGCAGAACCAATAAAATCCAAACAGATGAAAAGATATGAAAAATGCATCCAAATGTAACAAGATTTAACTTTGCTCAAATGTGTATAATCTAATTTCAAAAACATTCAAATTTTAATGCTAAGAATATGTCATTCTTTGGGAATCCTACTTGGTAAATAAGGACAAGAAAAAGCAATTTAAAAGCAATTTTGCTATTACTGTAATTAGTTTTTCTTTGGAGTGGAATCTAACTCCTAAAATATGTGAGCTAAGAAACCATTTTTTAAAAACTTACTTACAAATTTCAGCTGACAATTGCAAGTATTATAAGTAAACTGTGAAGTCATCTTTCATAAAATTATTGCAAGCCTATGGAAACAACCCTTGAATATTAAAATTCAATATGTTTTAACAGGCATTTTGACTTAATTTACTTTTGTGTTTGTGCCTTGTTGTTTTTAAACTATAATGAACTAAAATTAACTTGGTGTGGCATACTACATACTATGTTTTAACCAACCAGAGAATAATATTGATGAAAAGTATCTCAGACTTCTAGTCTTATATCATTAAACCAATATATATATATATGGACCGAAAGAGAGAAAGTGATATCAATTTTTTAAAAATGCATCTTTGCAACTTAAGGTACCCCGTTTAATAAATATGCATCAGCAGAAAACACATTGTTTTAAATAAATATGAATATAAAGACAGGCACATATATTTCAAAGTTCCCAACCTCATTCTTCATGTGTACTAATGTATAAGAAATTACTGGTCATTCAAAAAGGATTTGCCTTTTATCTCATAAAAGGTGTAACCTAAACTACTGTAATACAATGATGTGCTTCCATCAAGGGAGGCAAATCTAACCATCATATATTAAAATTATAATGCAGATATTCAAAAGAACATTTAAGAATGTACTGTGTTATTAAATTATACCATTATTGCTGTGTAACTGGAAGCTTGCAATTTCTGGGAGCAGTGTCTTTACTAGAATCTGAGAAGAGGCAGGATCTCATCCTCTTACAAACAATCAGAAAACACAGAAATTTCTTAAAGGCTTTGGTAGTCAGTCAACCTGAGCCACTTTTCTTGCCAAACAGTAACATGCTAGCACACAACAATTACTGACCAACAAGAGGCCTAAGAGCCCTACAAGCAACCTGACAGATGACCATGTCATTAAATAGACTTATGTAGAAGTAGATCAAAAGAACTAAAAAATGAAAAATATTCCCCAACCTTAATTCCATGCTCATTTGACCTATTTTACTACATCCTGATAAAGAATGCTTACTAAGATAAGGGGCTAATTGATATGCATAACCTCATAACTAAAGTCAAACACCAAAGATACTGATGATCTATTCACCATGTTTGGTAAGAATTGGATAGGAAATACATTCTCTAGATCTAGAGACAAAACAAGCTCAGCAGATCCGACGGAGATATTTAATTAATATGCAGAATCATCTATTCTAAAAACTGTTTGGAACAATGACAATGTAAGATTATTTACCAACATGTCTAAAAAAAATCAGATTGAATTTGGAATCCAGATTGGTATTAAACGTAGCCAATCAGATACAAGACTATCTCATTAATACCTAAAGATCTTGCTTAAGGGGGCTAATCAAGGTTGATAGTGGGGGAAAGAGCTGGAAAAAACACTCACCCCCTCAAAAAATGAGCATAATACAACCAGATCATTTCCTAGACTGAATTTTATTTGTACATTAATGGTTAAATTTATATCCTGGCAACACCTAATGCTGGAGTTTCCAGGGATTTCAATCTCTTGGACCCCACTAAGAGTTCCATCCCTTGGATCCCACTAAGAGTTCCATCCCTTGGATCCCACTAAGGGTTCCATCCCTCTGATCCCTAATGTTTACACTGCAACTAAACAATATTTCTGATCTGCCCCACTGCTCTTAAACTTATCCCAGCTAATCATACTTGACCTAGATCTTAATGGTTCAGGGGATGTACTAAAACTACTATAAAATACTAAGACTAGAGAGTGGTAGGAAAAACTCAGATGCAAGACCACCTCATGAGTATGCATAGGTCTAATAATAACATACTAATACTTTATTTTCAGTGGATACAACTTGTGTGGATAAATTTTAATTGATGTCACACCAAGCCCTCAGGGGCATACACTATTTGATATCAATACACCTTTTTTGTTAAAGAAATGATTAAGAATATATTTGTGGGTCAATGTTACATGAGTATTTCATTTAAAAGGTGCACATGTACAGCATACACATGTGCATTATTGTAACAACTTGGACCCAGTTACAAGAAAACTATGAAGGGACTATTTACCCCAATAATACTGAGGTGATCAGAGTACATATTTAAAAAAATGGGTATAATACAGTCTATGAGGGTTCAACGATAGATAGCACACAGAGGCAATGTTGCCTTAATCAAACAGATTTATAAGTCCAAGATGTTCCAAAATGAAAATTAGTTGACTCAAAACTCAAAGTTTTCACAAGCTGATGGTCCAAGTTGTCTTGTTTCATGGTCACACTAACAGTCATCTATCAAACAATAGTACATGCTAGCTCTTCACATCAATGATATAATAGCAATCAAAATGATTAATGAATCATGAACAGTCAACCTGATTCTGTCAAACCTCATTAAACTAATGCATTTATACAATGAAATATAATTAATGATTTATTTCCTTACTTAAATTAAAAGATGGCTAACAGTTGGATATTCCAATTTGGACATGTTCATTTAGTAATTAAAAATACAAATATATGCATTCCCCATTCATTAATTTGATACTATTTTTATCTACATGTACTGCATCATTGTGTAGACAGTGGAGGCTGGTGAGGCTCTGTTGCTATGCAAAGTGGTCATAAAACAGACTGATCAACCTGTATCATGAGCAATGATCTTTGAATACTGCATTTATTTCATGCTATTTACACCTTATACATTCTCCATTTAATTGTCTTGTGCACATGCAAACCTGAATATTCAGTGCAAAATAATTAGTCAATATTTATTTATCCCACAGCTAGGTTTACCTCATGAAGCAACCAGAGTAGACTGTATGGTGAGAAAAAATACCTAGATCCACCTACCAAGCTAAAAATGCTCAAACACTACAGGTAAGGCTTCATATAAAAATCATGCTGAAGCTGTCTACCCTAATTCCTATACTCATTCACATGTATAATACACTGCTAACATTATGGTGGTAACTTATCACAAAATACAATCTTAAATCAAAACTTTGTAAAGTTTACTATTGAATAAACAACACATATATCATTCATCTGCTTTTGTAAGTAAGGTCCTCCTCAAAAGGGTTGGATATGTATAGGCCATTGTGATCCATGTTAATAATGGATAAAATGTAGGTTACAGTGACCTTTGGCTTTAAAGATGTATTAGTACAGAGATACATTCAATTGTCAAGTTTTGCAGCAGAGAGGTTTAAGAGACCACTTTGCTGGAGACCTTATTTATGAAAAATAAACCTTCCTATCAAAATGAAACCTTGAGGTCAATAACATAAACCAAAACCTCTAACTGACCCATATTTCTCTAGAGTTAGATCATCTCTTACTTTTATCTAATATAAAAAAAATTATTTTAAGTGCTGGTCACTCAATATTGGTTGTTCACTCTCTCTGCTGCTATAATTAACCAAAGATTTTATCCAAGCCTACACAATTCCTGATCTTGGTTCATGTAAATTTATTGTACTTTTGAAAAGAAATTTTTAAATTTATTCATATCCATGTTCCCTGAACACCAAGTATAATAAATATTTTGTAAAGTATAATTATTTACACCATTAAACACAACTAAAATATTACAGTTGTCTCTGATTACCTTTAATCCCTGCAAAATGATCATGAATAATTCATGAACTGGCATGAACCATTCTTGAACAGTTCATGAACCCAGTTCATAAAAAAGCATTACTTCAAGTTGTGTTTTTCTCTGTTGTATCAGCAATTAGAAAATTGAGTTCAGCATTGTCAATAATTAATCTTGTACATGCTTGTTTTATGATTTTATAATCCTTGTGTAAATTTACTTATTTTTTTCTGCAGAGATCTTTTGCAAATTTCTCATTGTGTTCTCTTCTGCATTCACATATTACATTAGTAATTTTAACAATATCCTGATCAGGATTAGGAAAATCTCTTCTAGCATCATTAATATCAAATATGTCAGGTTCTGGCAACAATCTTGTTTCTGCACGTGGTATGATATAATTGCTTCACTTACATGTAACAATATTAAAATTCCAGCATCAATCATGTACTACAATAGTGCTAATGGAGTCCAACAGTTTTCTGAAAAATGTCTTCCAAGCCATGCATAAACAATTGAATGGAGATCTGAGTATAACTTTAATGACTCTATACAGGCAAATCCCGTTAAGTCAAAATCTGGAAGGAGTCCATTTACTGCAACTCTAATCATTTCCAGTATAGGATGTCCAAATCTCTTAAAATATTCATAACATTCTCTCTATCCAAGAAAACTTCCAGGATAACATGCTACCATATGAACTGAGATAACATCGTTGTAATCATATTTAGTATTCCACAATCCACCATGTCCATATTCAATACAACTTATCTGGACATTTTGAAGAAATTCCAATCATGTAGTTTTCCATTAATTTTTCTCCTGAACAGCTTGAGCAGCAACTGATGGAATGGTAAAGCAATTATATAGTAACTGTTCATCTCTGACATCATCAGAGGAATATTCACACCAAAGGTGTTGAGCAAGATTTTTCATTTCCTCATGGAGAGATTCTGGATGATAAATATCACTATTAGATATTATAAATAGATCATGATGATAATATTCTGAACTTTGAAACAGCCAAACAGAAACAGGGTCACTTTTACTGATATCACCGATAGAATCGAATACATGACCATTATAAAATGTAACCATTCTATCTCATGGAAATATTGCTACTGCCACAGTCAATGCATGTGTGTTATTATCAATATTATCTATTGAAGCTCCTTTTGATTCATATTTTGGTTTGTACAAAACCTCTCTGATTAACGTCTTCACTGTTATTGGGAATTTAAATTTCTTTCCCAGCTCTGCAATATCGCTGATAGACGCTATGGTATTTATAACTGTTTCTGCCCATGTATTTATTTTTTATGTCATAAATCTGTTAAACCATTTCCTCTTATTGCGCTTGTGAAGTGTTCTAGAACTCATTCAGCTACATAATTTATCCTTGACAATTTCATAAGTTTGAGGTTGCCAATGTTAGGTTTATCATTTAATGGATATAATGTGTACATGCACAATCGCAGTAACAGGATAAGCTCATTCATAATACGGTTGACAATACCAGTCAGTATTCCTGGTTTTGAATTTTCACCAAGGACAATATTATTCCCTGACTTTTGGATAGAATCATGCTTGTCTCAAATAATCCAAATATCATCATCAGTCTTTATAATAAATTTTATTAAAATATATCTCTGAACATCAAGGTAGTCAACAATCTATCTTACTTGTTTGTCATTCATTATATTGACACTATTTTCAATTATGAATGTTGACAACACATGAGCTACACCATTGTCGAGAAATTACTTCTTGGCTTCACAGATATGTTTAGCTATATCTGCATTTGTTAAGCTAGATTCTGCATCAAAAAGTTAAATTTGTATTTCGCTAGGCTGTCAAGATCAAATCTGGCAGCAGCAGGTTCAATTGCGGATAATTCCTGCATTATTATAATTAAGACAAACATGTTTTTAAATTGAATTTTAATTTCTTGTATATGATTAAAACAAATCATTGCCACTGGATTACAATCGGAGATACACCTCCATGTAACAAAACTTGCATAAACAAATTATGTGGCCACTATATGCAATGCATCAGACACGTGCGACCAGGACCAAAACCTTGTGTTGGAGTTAGAGGAAAAAATCAACTGTGTGTGCAATGCAATTGTAAAAAATAGAGTTGAAATAATATTACAAAAAAAAATAACACCTTAACTGAATCTCCTATAAAAACTGAAGATTATCTTGCTTGATTTTCAAAATAATGATTTAAACAAATAATATTAGTATATAAATGTAGCAAAATGAATTTGTGAAGCATCCAATTATCAAAATTTATGAAGCGTCTTGTGATGGCACTAACAGAAATTGTACATTGAAAAAATATTCAGTATTGTTAAAGGAAATAAAAATTGTATATCACATAGATTTGTGTTGGAATGTTTTTTTGACTAATAAAAGACGAATTTGTAATGATCACATCAGTGGTGATAAGCATGATAACTCACTTGGTAACCTGCAAAATCTTACCAAATTGCAAGTCTGGAAATTCTGGTGGTGCATGATATGCATGTGCTGTTAAGTCTGTAAATACAGAGACTGGCCAAGAAATTATATATTTAAGTCAATTAATTCTGCTGGTAAATATTATATATAACATGACCTATCCCTTGGTAAAATGCATTGCAGATATTATCACAAAATCTGTATTTTTATAAAAGTATAATCAGCTAATCACATTTCAGTATGTTCTAATGGTATCAGATGATTAAGCAAAACAACTCCATCAAGATTAAGTTGGTAAATCTTGCAGTTGTCATACTTGTAATAATTGGAACCCACATAAGCAATAAGATATATATTTCAAAGTACATATATCACATTCTCTGATTTGTCTGTAAAAACTTTGTAAAAATATTCCATGAATGTAGTTAAGTATCGACAATTTTGCAAATAAAATTATCTTTATAAGGCTAGTATTTGTATTATTTTACTGATTTTTGATCAAAATTTCTTTTTTTTTTATCAGTTTTTGGCAAGTCATTGTCAAATTTATCAAAAAATCAATTAGAGAACCCTTGGGGGTTTGACCCTACAAAAGTTGCAAGTTAAGTTTCCAATAATTTCACTGTTGTATAAATAATGAAGTATATTGCACAATATGTTTATATAGTCTCAGCATGTTTCAGCAGCCCATCAGTAATACATGAGGGTTTTTTTTTGACATTAAGCCTGGTAAGTGTGATTATGTATAACTGATTAATCATATCCTTTGCAATGGTTGATCTAAGCAGTGCGCTATAAAGACTCAGTATTCTGGATTTTTTGTTTTTATACAGATTTATTTAAAATCAAAAAATCATGTATTTTTTGGTTTATAAAGCTTTGAGAATTAGAAAATATAAACATAAAATTGTTTTAAAATCAAAAAATGTAATACTGTAAATGTCTGCACAATATTAAGCACACATACACAAGAAATTCAGTGGTCGATTGTTAACACATTGAGTTCCCATACTTATGGTCTGTGGTTCGAATCTTGCGACTGGCACAATGCCCGCAAATGCGATGTTATGCCAAAATTTTTAATTTATTGGGGAGTCCAGAGCAATCCTCAACATCCAACAAACAAAAGTACACTCTTTCACCATGTAAACACATGGTGAATGCTTTTTGCACTCCCAGGTGTTGCCCTGGTGGGAGAGTGTATGACATTTGTTGGATATAGATAAGGACCCTGTTTATATTATGTGTCTGTGCCATCAAAAAATAAACAGCGGGATGATGTCAAATATCATTATACTTTCATCTTGAACATTTTCTCATGCAGCATTTTGTAATGCAATATGTGTCTTGGTGCAGAAACACCTTGCTGAGAAGCTATTTGCCATGTAAATAAATCATGTAAATATTAACTATTACTTTGGATAGCATCTGTGGTCACTATCAACCATGATAACATTGATTTACCGCCTTGACTCAAAAAGATAGCAACCAGTCTTCTTCAGATATTGACGGAGTCATCACTAGCATCCACAATGAATGTTTTGTTTGTACTACTATACCAGCATCAACTGCACCAGGTCATTAGATTGCATCATTATCAGTGCCTTTTCACACAAGTACATGTGTGATAATGGAATCGCACAAAAAAATGCTCTCCTATTACCCTTTAACAAAGATTTACGTACTGCAAATCCTAAGTTAAAATTTGCATTCATTGATAATACTGCAGGACCATCTGCAGCTCCTCCTGCAGCTAGAACATTATTAATAATCACATTTCTATTTTCTGGAATATCAGTTGTATCCTTGGCAAACATCATTGATGGACCAGCTGATATTGAATAATCATCGCTTTACTGTGTTAGACCCAATATCCTCGTGGCAATGCCAATGTCTTTCTGAATTGATTCAATATTTTTTTCTGTCAATCATGTATGTCGTGCTGTCAAAAAATGCCATAATACTATTATTAACAAAACCAACACTAACATTAGTGGTGTATTCAGTATTATCTCTCTTAAAATTTCACACACTACTTCAATAAACGCCTCAGCGGTCAGAAAAGATCTACTGGTATCCTGAACTTGCAGTTCAACCCTTTGATCTAAAACTCATGCTTCGTAAGAATAATACTGATAATCACACACAGACTCATCCTTGAGTACTGGTGCATCAATGTCGAATGCTGGATCAGTTATATGTTTGAACATCTTTTCTATATTTATTATCATCTAACATTTAAGACCACTTTGGGAATTGATGCCTTTACCAGCCATCCGACTAGCAGTTAAATTTTCTTCTTTTTCTGACATTGGTATGTCAACCAACTCTACTAGCTTTCGATTAGCAGCTTGATTTATTATTTTACTAACATTTGCAGCCATTACTTTAGTACTAGGTAATTTTACAGGTTGAGGTTTTCAGGGCATTAATCGTGCTAGTCTATCTTTGATTGCTAAGTATGCTTTACTAGCATACTTACCAACAGCACCAATATCTTTTTCACAAAAAACATCAATAGCTTTCATTCCCAGTTGCTTTGCAATCAGTATTGCATATGGGACTATATATCTTTTTAAACAGATCCTGAACAACATCACCTAATCCATCTCCATAGGTTATTTAATATACTGGTAATCAAGAGTTCATTACCCTGACTATGGTTTACTTTGAGTACTATCTATAATCATCTTTTTATAGTCATTAAATCTTATTATATCTAATCACTGAGGTAGTCATTGGCGATTTCATTAATGAGAGACTGATACACACTAATATCCATGATACCACCTGTAAATAAACATTTACAAATATCTGCTGCTTCATTAATGATTTCTGGGGAATTTTTACCAGCTCGTTTTCCTCCAATGAGGATTTCTAGTTAATCAACATCAGCAATAACGTTATTGGGACAACTAATAAAACCACTTCCTTGTGTACTAAAACCACATCCAGTAGAAGGCTCTAAAAGTCTTAATTCTTCCAAATCTTTTGTGATTTTTCTTCTTTCTCTCTCTTCATGCTGTCTCCACCATTCATCTGTAGTGATGGTAGTGTTTTGCTATTCTTCCTCTTTCCTTTTGATTGGTTTAGGAGATGAAATTAGTATTTGTGATTTGGGAGAGTTTTGTTGTTTACATTCTCTGGTTTCCTTTTTTGCTGGCTTTTCTAATTCTTTGGTTGTATTTTTTCTGTTTTTCACTTTGTTTATTTTTCTTTCTTCATTGGATTAAATTATCAATTTCCCTATCCTAATTCTGATATAATGGAACATCTGCTCTAGCTTGTTCAACATTCATATGTATGTGTTATAATGCTTTTTGCAATTGTTAACAGGTTTCAATATCTTTAGCTTATTCAGTTTTCATTAAATTACCTCTGACCAAAACCATGCACAGCAAATTCAACCAATTGTTGTAGGTTTTTAACGTTCTTAATTGCCTTAACAACATTTTCATTAAATTTATTTATCAATCCAGTATTGCTTATTGCAACTCTTCTGTTTATGGGCTGGTACTTCAGCACCTTCATGTTAAGCAGTAGCAGCTATATCAACTGAAAATCCTTGTAAAACCTCTTTTGTTTTTTTTTAATTCACTTAACTATTTTTCCAGTTGCTTCAGAGGTTTTTCTAACACAGATAGAAGACCTTTAGTCGTTTCTGTGATAAGGTTTAAATAATTGTTTGGTATCCTCTTCAAATTCAGCTTGATATTCCTGATATGACTGTAGTTGTTACTTAACAGAATCATGAACAGGTAAATATTTTGTAATTGCCTCTAGTCGTTCTCAAGCTAATCTAGCTGAATGAGGTTCTCATTATTGATAATATTTAGACTGGCTGTTTAATTTATAGCAAAGGAGAGGGTGAACAACAATACTGAATGACCAGAACTTAAAATAAATATACCTAAAATTTCAAAAAAATTATGTCAAATAAAAGTAACAAGATGAGCTAACCCTAGAGAAATCTCGGTCGGTTAGAGATTTTGGTTTAATGCTATTGACCTTGTGATTTCATTTTCATTGGAAGGTTTATTTTTCATTAATGAGGTCTCCAGCAACATGGTTTGTTCACCCTCTCTGCTGCTAGTTTTGTGAAACATAAACAGCACCCAATAAAGAACTTCTAAAGCATACAACTCAATAAAGTCACCAAAGCATGAAATATACCTTATATGGACCAATTTTAAAAAAATAATAGAGTTTCATGATTCTTGGAAAAACAGTATCAATAAAACATGAAAAAAAAATCATGTAGACATTACAGTGGCAAAATGCAAAAACTTTGCTATTTAGCCAGTAATAGATGAAATACTGGTCATGACAAGCCAAGTTGCAAGGGTGTGGTAATACATGTGCACCATCCTCAATTTCAAGATTCTAGTATGAACAGTGATTGAGAAATGAACATCAACACAAAATTTAGCACAAGTGTTCAAAACATGAATTATGGGTCACAATGACCTAATGTTGAAATGTGCAAGTTTTGCTCATCAAAATGCACCCCCTAAGTCTGATACTTCTTGACAGAATAGAGTCTGTACATGGCATGTCAACAACCAATGCAGCCACAAGCTAAATGCAAAAGCATAACCAACAGCTCAGGTGGCCTAGTGGTTAGAGCATCCACCTCAGTTGTGGAAGGTTGTGGGTTTAATTCAGGGTAGAGTCATACCAAAGACTTACAAAAATGGTACTAACAGCTGCCTCGATTGATGCTCAACATTAAGACCTTAGTGTTAGGACTGGTTGGCCTGGTGTCAGGATAATGTGACTTGGTGGGACATCATACTACATGTCTGTGGCATGATGACCCAGTGCTGGAGCTCACTATAAACTGCCACCCTGCTGCAGACATCCTAGTGATGTGACTGAAAAATTGCTAAAGCAACTTAAAAATCATAATCACACCATATCAAAAGCATAACCTACCTTAGTATTATGTAATATAGATCACAGTAACCTTGTACAGCATGGGTGCAGTACTGACAGAGATGTATACAATCATATATCACCATTTAAAAGCATGCACACTAAAATCATCAAATTGAACAAGGAAGTGAAGCAGGAAATATGGGTCACAGTAACAACCTTTTAAAATGGGAGAGTAGTACTCATCATAATGCATAATCTTGCATACTTGTACAATCCCAGGTAAAACAGTTTTATAGAGTAAATCGAAGTCCAAAGTGTTCATGAGCTAAACAAAACTTAACATTCATGTAAAAATGAAATACAGGTCACAATGACCTATTTTTGTGATAAGGATGTAGTTTCACCAAATGTAGTACATCACTATATATATATATATATATATATATATATATATATATATATATATATATATATATATATATATATATATATATATATATATATATATATATATATAGGGTGATGAAAACATTAGGTTATGAGCTCAATGCAAAAATGTAGCCTTAGTAACATTTAAGGCAAAATTAAGATATGTTTCCAGTTAGATGACCATCCATTTTGCAAGACTGACCTATTGCACTCCCCCACCATTAAATTTTGTTTTTCAAAATTGTGCATCTAATTGAGTTTGTGTAGCTTAGTACTGAAGTGCTTAGTACATTATATATACTATTCATTATAATATATATGTCTAAAAACAACCAGCAATTAAAAATAATTTTTTTTTAAATTCTCAAAATTTAAAATTTATTTATGAATCTAATTCAACTGGTTTTATATATATATATATATATATATATATATATATATATATATATATATATATATATATATATATATATATATATATATATATATGATTTAGTTTGAAAAATGAAATTTAAACAGAACTGAACACAAGTAGTGAAATATGGGTCATAGTGGCCAACTTTTGTGATAAAAGTGTAATGCTCATCAAGCTCCATCCTCTAACTAAAATTTCAAATTTCATAGTACAACAATATGTATACATGATGCTGAAAACCTAATTTTCTCAGTTCAGTGCATACATTTTATCTCAGCCATTATGTTGTGAGAAGGTCTTTTGTTGTAAAAGTGAGATAGTATTAAAGAGATGTGAACAATCATCTTGTTCAATGACTCTACCATTAAGCAAGCTTGAGAAATAAACTTAAGCACAAAATTTAAAAATTTAACCAAGGTCAGTGAAGCATAAAATATTTGTAACAGTAACTTATTTTTTTATGAAGGTGAAGTACTTATCAAAGTGCACCACCCCCACCAAATTTCATGACTCCAATAATAAGTCTTTATACAGTGAACAAAGAAATTGAAAGCTAAATGCAAAAACTTAACAGTGATCAACAAAAAATTCTGGTAAATGCTAACAGGTGGCAGCAGAGAATGAATTAAACACCAATTAAATGTCTTGCTAGGTGAAATTCACATTATAATCCTTTCATTTCACCTGGACACTATAATCGAAACATACATTCTATGAAGACATGAAAAAAGTTTATCACATTGAAACCTGTGAGTACTTCCATGGGAACCTAATTACATGCCAGCTTTGTTTCAATCAACAGCTTGGGGAAGTGTTTGTTGCAATAAAAGAATCAATTAAAAGAGACTTATTGTTTTATCGATTTGAATATGTCATTTGTATCAAATCAAACAAGGTAAGTACAATACAATAAAGTTCAAAAGGCATGCCATTAGGAGCATAAGTTCTTGTATTCATTACTGTTCTCAAATTAGATTTTATTTGACCAATCGAAAAAATTTAACATTTTTATGTTTTAACATCATTAAAGTATATATCAGTAATGTATCCTAATCATTTGTAAATGTGACCATGGAGAACAAAGGAATTAAGCGAAAGGCATACTCAGTGACTGAAAAGCTGTGCATCATAGATAGGGTTCATAATGGCAAAGCGAGATAAAAAATTTGCAATGAACTAAAAATTGCAGAGTCGACATTTAGAGGCTGGCTTAAGGATGAGACAAAACTTTGAAATTACTTACATGATATTGATTCCAATAAAGGGATGAAAAGAAAATGAGCACAGACTGCAAACAATACTGAATTAGATGATGCTGTGTATTCATGGTTCACACAGCAACGTGAACAAGGTGTTCCCATTTCTGGAACAATTTTCAAGGCCCAGGCAGAAAAAAATGGCAAAAAATATGGAGAATGAATCTCAATTTAGGGCAAGCCATGGATGGCTTTGAAGATTTCAGCGCCGACATGGAATTAAACACAATTTATTGTCAGGAGAGATATACTCAGCAAATCAGGAAGCCACAAGTAATTATCCAAACCAGCTCAGAGAGATAATAATTTGTTAAAAATACACAGAGGACCAGATTTACAATTGCAATGAGGCTGGTCTTTGCTACAGAATGATGCCTGACAAAACTCTTGCTACCAGAGATGACCCACACAAAAAAGGAGGGCTTCAAGCAGAACAAAGAACAATTAACGCTTTTGTTTTTTGTGAACAAGACTGGTACACACAAAATGAAACCATTATTTATTGGCAAATACAAGTCCCCATGCTGTTTCCATCATATGAACATGGACAACCTTAAAATTTGTGTACAGAAACAGTGGAAACGCGTGGATGACTTCGACTATATTTACGGAGTGGTTCTTCAAGATATTTGT
This sequence comes from Potamilus streckersoni, assembly GCA_016746295.1. NCBI lineage: Eukaryota > Metazoa > Mollusca > Bivalvia > Unionida > Unionidae > Potamilus > Potamilus streckersoni. The sequence goes on along the minus strand of JAEAOA010000520.1, from coordinate 1,494,239 downwards.
CCCAGCGGTCAGAAACACATGCGATCCAGGGGCTTAGAAGAGAAAGCTCTACTTTTATTAGACAATTGTCCGGCCCACCCCCCCCAGCTGATGCACTCGTAACAAGCAATGGAAAGATCCTGGTGGAATACCTACCCAAAAATACTACATCTATAATCCATCCCCTGGATCAAGGAATTATCAGTACTTTTAAACAGAATTACCATAGGCTGTTAATACAATCAATGCTTGACAGTGGAGAAGGTGTTTTGACCTTTCTCAAGAGCCTGAATTTAAAAAAGGTTATATTCATGGGTTGGAAAGCAATCACACCTAAGAACATAGAGGGTTGCTGGATTAAGGGCCTTGGAGATGCCTTTGACATAAAGCAAATCTGTGACAAACAGTGATGATGGTAGTGACTTGGAAGGATTCAGTAAAACTGGTGTCACTAATGCTGAGGCTGTTTGGGAGAAATTTGCACAGGCACATGGACCTGAGATGGGTGTTTCTCTTGATAATATTGATGAGTGTATTTGTGCTGACAATGACTGTCCCACAGCAGAATACATGTCAGATGAACAAACTATTAATTCAATAAGAAACAAATGTGCAGCAGATGATAATTCCACAAGTGTTGAAAGTGATGCAGATGCCAATGCTGCACCACCTCCCCCCTCTGCAGAGACAGCAATCAAATCTTTTGATATTGCTATTCGGTGGCTGGAGACCCAAAATGTTGACTACATAAAGATCATGCAATTGAGAAATATGAAAGATTTTGCAAGGAGCAGAGAAATCAAAGAGTAACACAAAAAAACAATAACAGATTTTTTCAAAATGTTAAATGATATTTCTCAAGCGTGTCACAAACTGCAAGTGTTATCGTATTCTAATTTATGTTGTTTTAAATTTTTAGACCAATTAATTCATGTTGGTAATGGTTAACCCTTGTGAATTTAATTTTTTTTTTCTATTTTACTTCTACTGCAATCAAAATCTACACATCATTCGATCGACATTGTTTTTCGAAATGTGTCAATCTTTTGTATTTTAAAAAAAATCTACTTTGGATCAAACAATAAAATTAAAATGTATACCATTCACAACAAAAATAAGTGATGTAATACACATGTGAAGTCGTACATGTGCTAAGCAAATAGAAACCAGGAGGAATAATGTTTTGATGATTTTCTCAATATACTATAAGTTATCCTGAAATTAATGTTACTCTGTGAGGAAAAACTAAACAAAGTACACCAATATGATAAGATATTTATCCACTGTTAATCTTAGTGTGATTATTAATTCAGTATTCAGTGTGATTATTAATTCAGTATTCAACATGCCAAGCCACCCCACAACCTTTTCCTTCTGTGTCGATCCCATTGTTATTTTTGTTGTTTGTTATAGGTCCCTCGATAACTCGCGCCCTCGCTTTTATCGCGGTTGATGTTTTTGGACCCAAATGTCTGCAAGTTATTGAGGGAATGGTGTAATTAGCATGAATGAACATTAAAGTTCAAAAACTAGAAAATGCAACTTATCAATTTACTAAGAAGATTGTAATTTTTCACAAAAGGTAAGGAACTACATTTTGAAGCGGACAAACTGGACCGGGCTATCCAGAGTTCATTCATCCTCTCTATAGCATTTGTGGTCACTCAATGATTTACACAGGGCTTGCTTAATGACTACAATAAACATGATTCCATCTGGACATAAGAAAGTGGAAGACAGGTCTCTGGAACCCAAAACACTAGATAAGAGCATCAAGATGACCGAAGCTTGATAGCCCTTGAAAGTGGGAATCGAACATCCTTTGGTCTTACAATGGAAGAAAAGGAAATCAGGAATGAAGTTAGGGGGGAGCAAAGAGGATCAATGTCTTCCTACTGCACCAAATGCAGAAAATTCTCCACCAGGCATCTTAGACCTTGAAGCAGAAGCTCTTTTGACCGGAATGATGAAACTAGCAACTCAGCCAGAAAAGCTGTTCTGGCAGTGAGAACACTAGAGATAAGCTAGGCAAGAGGATGGAGAATGTGTGGGTTGTTGTGGAGGAATACCCAGTGTTGTAACAGAGATTCTCCTGTGAAGTAGAAACCTGGGTTGATTGGTCAACAGGTCAAGGAGATCAATGGACTATGATCACTGAGGCGACAATGGGGCAATAATAATGATCTAACAGAAGTTTAGCATATGCAAATAGGTGATCCTACTGAAGCTGAATATACTGACTGCCCATGTTCTCTGATCTGGGACAGATATGTAAAAGGAAAGTTTGTTGTGCAGCTTGGTTGCAAACTGGTCCACTAGAGGTCTTCACCTGAGGGAAAACAAGGACTTTGCCACTGAGTAGTAAAGCAACCATTCTGTGATGAAAGCTCAGTCCGTTCTAGATAGAATGTCTGCTAATTCATTTATGTTGCCCAAAATGAGGATAACATGGATTGTGTCATTCCCTGAGGCTGCCCAGATGATGAGACTAATAACCTCCATTTACAATGGTGAGGACCACTAATGTTTGATTAAGCCCCTAAGAGGCATGGGCAAGCACCTACTGGGATCTGCATGAAGGGGATGCATTGATGGAGAGGGGTTAATTTGCTAAAGCTATCCTAGACTTTCCCACCAATAGGAAAGGAAGAAGGATCAGAGAACTTCCTCACAGATCTGGAGTGACCTGGGTGCCATGGACCTGATGAAGAAGTGGACAAGCAGAACTGGACTGGGCTTGCACCTGTTTTAAGTATTTGTAGATGGCCCTGAAGGCAATTTGCCTGATCTCATTTCTTGGTTGACTGCAATGGACTGGGAGTGGAGAGAAAGATCAATGTTGGTGATCCTGCATGGCTAGAGAAACCAGGGTAGGAATGATGCCTCAAGAGTCTTGGCTTCTAGATGAGCAGACCTTAGAATGTTTTTACTGAGGATAAGCAACATCTTCAATGAGTCCAATACAGCATCACTGCAGATGTGCATCAAGCCCACTAATAATGATGTGGTAACAGAGCGCATGCCAAGATATTTGGTCCCAGCATCCTGCACACATAGTAATCCAGCTGGATTCAAAAAGCGGTCTCTCTCATACTAAAGGAAGTAGCTGATAATAGGTTGGCATGCAAAACTATGATTACAAGGAACTGGTTTTCTGCTCCATGGCATCAACAGTATTGATGGGAAAGGCATGCCAAGGCTCCCATAGAAATACCCACTTAGGCTGCACTGGCGCCCAAAGGAGGCTTGATAGGTCACTTCAGGGAATGAACTTTGTATATGTAACTGGAAGAAATGGGGATCTTAACATTGATGGAAGAAATGGGGATCTTAACATTGATGGAGGCACATAGCATCCTTTATGTTGTCAACCTACATTGGCCTTGTGAATACCTCCATATTTCCTCAATTGTGGATGAATTAAGAGGTCTAGTACCCTAGAGATCTTTTCCAAGATGGAAAGGATCCTTATGGACTGTGTTCCAGAGGATGGGGAAAAGCCTGGGGATAACAGATGATAAACCATAGGTATAGTTGGGAACAGAGGAACTCTGATGTGGTCATTGTCCCTATTCTTACTGTGTTTAGACTGTGAATCTTGCACAGGTTGGGAGTTAAAATGGGGTGAGAAAAGCTTGGTTCTTGTCCTGTCCCACACTTTGAGGCCTATGAGTCATTGATAGGAAAGACCTCATCTTCAACTGATTTATCACTGTGTGCTTCATGGGTGAAGTGTTTTGTTCCCTTAATAGAAACGAGGCAACATTCTGCCAGAAGCACATTCTGCATTGTGATGCCCTACTTCCCTAACTGTCATGAACTTCAGTGAATCTTTTCTTCACGAAGATGAATGAAATGTTCTAAATAGTATGGAATAAAATAATTCTATTTCTAGTATTTTGGTCCAAATTTGAAGTTTCTGGCACTGTTAGTCCAAAAATTATAATAATTTTACTAAAACTGCACAACAAAACACTTGGAACAATTTGTTGAGTTCACAATCAAGAACATGTACTTCAGAAGAAAACTTGTCCCCAAATTAATCCTAGAAATCTTTCAATAAGATGAATGTAATTAATCATTACAATTTTTATCCAAATTTTGAAGTCCACATCATCACTAGGTCAGTAATAATAATATTACTTTAATGGTAAATAAACATGTCCACATCACATTGCAAAAATGTACTTCATTTTTAAACCTGACAATTACACATCATTTGTTTTCTACACATCAGCTTTTAAGCATTCATACACCTAGTAATGTGTATTCACTGGCATTCTAAATGAACAGCGACATTGCATTCCCTGCAACCAAATTTTGTCACCCCTCTTCTCTCTCCAGGTTGAGTGACCAGTGAACATTCATAACAGGTATTTTTGCAATCAAACTTTTTTTTCAAAAGCATGTTGCACTGTTACTCTGGTAGGCTCTAGAATTAGTGCTGCAGCCTTTCCAGCTCTAGTGTCACCAACCAGACATGCAACTAAGTCCTCCAGATAGCTCTGAAATGTTGGCCACATACTTTTAACTATCTCTGGATTTGTGTCCCGTGCAATGACACATGCACTATACTCTGAAGCTTCCACCTGGTAAAAGAGAATTTGATGCCTGCCACCATTGTTTTGATCCATGATAATGAAAGTACCCAATCATCTAGTCACAGAGATCTACTCCTTTCATGTTTTGCTGGTAATCTGACAGCATTTTTGGTACTTAAACCTGTCGATGAACAGGATTACCAGAATGTCTGTTTACAAAGCCAACTGATAATGGGTCATGAAACAGCCTTTGTATCTTGCCAAACACAAAAGGTAAGTTCCTCCTTCTGTGCGACTTTGTATTTGTATTTGTTTATTTTCAGCTGTTTTGGCAGCAAATCTTTTGGCAATCCCTTCCTGTTGGTACAACTGTTCCACAGGCTATCACCTGTCTAGTACACAAGTCACACAAGTCTTTCAGTAAATCTGTGCCTGTAAAAGTTGTCAAAATAGACAGTCAGATTTTTTCCCAACAAATGTGAGCACTGATCCATTACCACTCTGTAAGCCAGTCTCTTTTCTTGCCCATCATCTTTGCCAATGTTTACCTGTAATCTATGCATGTAGCCAGTTGCGCTGTTAGCAAGTTTTCCATAGTTTCACCCCCCATTTAGATGGTTTTGCTGGGAGATACTTTCTAAAGGCTAGTCTTCCTTTGAATTTGATCATGCTTTCATCAATTGTGGCATTTGTTTTGGGGATGAAATTTGATGAAAATCTCTGGTCTAAATTTAATCCAGGTATCATCTAATTTTTTTTAGTTTATCTGGTCTTCCTTCTGGTTGAGGCTCTGCAGCTTGCTCATTGTCATGGAGATGCAAGTATCTCCAAATCAAATCTGTCACGAGACATGAATTTATTAGACGATGTGACAAACATATACTTATTTTGTCGCCAATAATTATGTCTTGATGGAAGGCCTTCATTGTGGGAATATCGACTGGCGTCCATTTTTGTGACTTTGGTGGTGGTGGGGGTTCTATGCTCCTCTTCAGCATAAGGGTTTGTCTCAACAACAAGTCTTTCCCAGATTAAATCATCCTAAAGCAATTCAAAGTAATGTTGTCATTGGCTTCCTCTGGATGTTGAACAGTTGCCCCTTCAATCAATTTAAATCAAGATTGTAACAGAGGAGAAAAATTATCTGAACCCATTTGTCTTGAAATCCTTCAAAGTTAGCTTTATTGTCTGAATCGCTGTTAAAAAGTGCATGTAGCCATGCACCATCTCTTTCATCAACTTCACTTACAGCTAAACCATCAAGTAAATCAAGATTATCTTCAGAATCATCAAAATCTTCAACTTCAATGTCACTACCTTCATTATCAATATCCATGTTTACATCCGAGTTGTTGTCCATCATTTAATCAATCGATTTTCAAATCAGCTCTTTCTTTTCCAACGTTTTTTTTTTCAAATTTTTCTGTGCACGCATGCTTTAACCATTTCCTGTTGTGGGTGAAGAATTTACACAAGTATTTGTGAGGTATAACACATGTTTCTAAAGACTCTACATACACACCCAGTGAACTACTGCTAAAAGTATATTCCGGATACAATGGGAGTCTACAATCAGAGTTGTATTCTGCATACAATGGGAGTCTATGACCAGAGGTGTATTCAGGATAGAATGTTAATATGTTCATGTGTGCAAAGAAATATAATTCCAAACTGAACATTATGGCAACTTAAGGAATTACCTGGCAGTTACTGAATATGATGAATTACATCATTATGGTGTCAAATGGAAATAAACTGCCCTACAGTGTACAGAATATAGCGCCATGTTATTATGGTTATTTTTGTTAGTGTCAGTTATTATGTACTTTTGAGAGAGTGATGTATGTAAGGTGAAGTTGTTTGCATTTTAAACATGCACAGTGCAGAGAATGTTGGCATACCTATATACTACTTTCATGTAATGTGGATGAAATTTCTTTGGATATTGTACTTTTGGAAATTTTAAATGATCTTGGGACACTGCTAACTAAAATGACTGCTCCCTTGTGCTCCAAAAATCAACCTAAATTTGTCTAAAGTACACTATTCTTGGCAGCTATTAAAATATGGAAAATGAATTTTGTCAAACTATATAATACCAGCTTCTAAAAGTGCAATGACTGAAATACCAAATACATAAAATGTAAAAAAAGTTATCAGCTCTTTTTTTTTACAATTTACCTCTGAAGTTCGAGAAGTAAAAATGAGCAAGTAGAGCTAGCATGTTTTTTAAAGGTGCACATCTGGAGTAAGGCCAAGCTGTATATTCTCTAACCCATATTACACCCATCAATCATACATCAAAATAAAGGGAATTAAAGGTTCTTTGAACAACACCTAAGATATACAAAGTCTCTTTTAAATAACCAGTATAACTAGTGAGGCAACCCGGGGAAACTCTTTTTCTTTAAAATTTTAACTCTATGCTAATTACGAAACTGTAGAGCGCCACCTCTGGGGCTTAATGCCATTTTTCAGCACACGATAGGCTATACATGGCAGCCAGTATTAATGGTGGAAGAAGAAACAGGAAATCTGCAGAAAGAACCACGACCCATGAGAAGCTACTGGCAAGCTTTCTCACATATCCACATTCACCAAATCTTAGACTGGAACCCACGCAGACAGAGGTGAGATGGCAGTGATCTGTAACAGAGAGCTTTTTAGACCACTTGGTCACTCTAGGCCCCCTTGTTAGTATGGTAAGTTCAATAAGCATGAAAGGTGCAAGGATATGCCAGTATTAGTGTCATTCTGGTCACAGTCAGGTAAGAAATTATAAATCAATGATTCAATTGATTTAGCTCTGTGCACTTTTTATCACATTAAATGTTTTAATTATTGAAATCGGTAGGGGGTACAAACAAACAGGGATGTAGCATTAGACTATAATTAATGAGCAATTTCAGTTCATATTAAAAAGAGGAATTTGATGTTATGATCACTTTAGAAGTAGTTACCAAGCAAGTTGATAGATACTCTGTGGATAAAATGAGTCTGCTAAACTATTTTCATATATGGAAGGTAATAACGGCTATTTGGAGAATGTAAATTTGATTGAAAATGGAGGAATAAAACATAAGATGGATACTGAGTTTGCGATAGCTATTTCTCAAAAGAGACACAAGCAACAATCAGTGATGGCAAAAAATGTAAAATATGACAATACTTAAAGAAATAGACATTTTCAGCCGCATTTGGGTTGATTGTTATCCCTGGATTGAATATATTGACTTGGAAGGAAAGATGTTTTGCAGTTACTGCAAACAATATTCAAAACTGGCACAGATAGGAAATTCACCCAGATAAACATTTCTGCAAATGGACCGGAGCTTGAGGACTTTAACTCGAGACACAGCTTTCAACTGCTGGCATAGTACTCTTGCCAGTGGCAGAGATATACATGGACATAATTTTCAAATCCATCAGCTAAATAATATATATGTGAACCTGAAGAAGCCAAAAGAATGACAGCCAATGTTTTTGAAAACTTAAATTCTTTTAAGAAATAATTGTGTTGTATTGTAATTTGTTTGTTTTTTTTCTATGGATTACATACATTTCATCAAATCTTAGCAAGTGATTACCATTTTGAGACCAGTGAAAAGTAAGATGGGACTAAAAAAAAAGTAAGGTGGGACTAGTGAAGAGAAAGGTGGGACTAGTGAATTTTTCTGAAACCACTCGTCCTGGACTAGTGGTTAAAAAAATATATACATTATTTTAATTATGTGCTCTATTTCTCAGTATGCCTTCAAGTTTTGAGCAAAGTCTTATTTTCATGTCAAAAAATATGTTATATGTTTATTATCAACACATTTTGTATGTGTATAAAAATTATTATATTAATACCATTCTATTCATACTTAAGGTAATATGTGTTTGTACTGACACAAATGCAGTGTATTTTGGCCATGACCTAAAAAGTACAGTGGAAGCTATACACTGTAATTAATTTTTTCTGATATCAATAACAAGATTTAAGAGTCTTGTATTTGCAAGTTGTTCAAAATGCTTAATGAACTACCACTTAATTATTTTATTTGCCTCAAGTTTTGTGTAGATTTCTAGCATTCTTTGAAACAACCTTAATAAATGTACATAGGAATAAATGTACAAGTATCTTCAAACCATACTCTTCATCCTGATTTAACTGTTCCCAATAAAACATTTCTGTAACTATTCATAGACAACACACTAAACCACTATGTAACTACTGGACCCTTTCTTTTCCCCCAACCGAAACATTCAAGAGCACATCCTGCATCATGTGAGTGCATCTATTTTTAGAAGAAGGGTTTTTCTTAATATAACTACTAATTTTCTTACTTCACTACAAAAAATTAATGTGAATGCATGTTTGTATTATATATCTAACTACTGGTAATAATGATATACACTGGTTAAATAGTATTTGCATCACTACTAAATATTTTTTTCATGAAAATTACAGCAAGATAGAAATCATCCTTGACCTTGCAGAATTGTTTCGAATTCCACAACAAAGATTGGCAAATGTTTCTGACCTACATTATTAAATATTTAGGCTAAATCTCTTATCAGATAATGTTTAAATTATCTTTTCATTATATTATTTATTTTCCTGAATCTATTTGCCCAATTATTTATGAATACAGACAGTTTAATGAAGTAGTATATCCTATATGCAACAATATCTGCCATTAAAAGTTCATATACCGTTTCAAACTCATTTTAAAAAAAATATACCCAAATACAGCCATTAAAATTCCCATTTTTAAAAATAGAAATAAATTAGAAAATGCACTTTGAGCATATTTTTAAAAGTAAATTGTTTATAGATTGAATGTTTCAATTTTGAAACAGAATTGGTTAAGTTTTCATCATAGTAGGTACAGTAGGCCCAACTTCATGAAATCAAGCTGTGATATCTTGCTCCAGAAACGGCTGATGGTCAGATGGCTATTAAAACTTGGATGTGAATGTGCAAGAATTTTGTTGTCTCTGCAAGCTGACTGGTATCAACACCACGTAAATACATTTCGCCTTGGGTTACAACCATGCCAGAATTTACTGGCTAAAGCGAGGGGGCATCTCAAAAGTTAAAATCTACAGCTATTTTACATCTGAAATAAAGATATGGCAAAGTAGTTTTCACCTTCCTAACAGAAGAAGGTGAAGTTTACAGTTCTCAAGTGACTTTTTCGCTCACTTCACTAAGTAGTGTGAACCCTGCATTAAAGTACTAGCCAAAAGAGCTTGTATCACTGTGTAAAATTTACCTACAAAAATATATGAACTATTTAATAGCATAAAAGAGTACAATTTTCTCACTTCTCACATAACTACAGTGGAACCCACTTTTACTTTACCTCGCCAACCCTATTAAGTCAAAGTTTTTGAAGTGCAACCACCAAATTATCTCTTTATCTTAGCATTTTCTCAGGTCGATTCTTTTATGTCTACAAACCTTAATATCTTGAGCACAAAAGAGGGCCAAATTTGCCAATTAACGTTGTTTATCTTGATCCCCATGACCAATCAATGGCAATTTTTTTCCCCTTATTGGTGACAAAAATGTCCCATCTGGAGACAGACTTTTTGGTTATTTAATTTGTACAAACAATCGTGGCTTTCAACTGGATAAATAAAAGGGAGAAAGGAAGAAAGCTACAGACTTTACTAAGTAATGAATTGAAATCAATCAGTACACAAATAAACCTTTGTTTGTATCCACAACCCCATCTTAGCTGTGCATTGTTACATCATAATCTGCTTATGCTGACTTATGGCCGAGTACTATATGTTTTGGCTGAGTACTGTATGTTTTGACAGTCAATTATGCTACTGTACTATACCTACAACTGACCAACTAGAACATATAAAATTAATGGAATGGCTAATCCTTCTGTTTGTTGGATGTTACAGATACTTAAACTCAGCAAGGAAAAATAGAACAACAAATAAATAACTTTTGCATAATTAAAAATAATTATTTATTTCTCAAAATGCAGGAGTGAAAGAATCCCTATATTGGGTGTTAACTTATGCTACAGTAATATATATACAGTCCAATATTGCCAGGTGTTCACTTGTGTAAGTTTCAATCATGGGAATGAAGATACTATTTTGCAAGAATACGGTCTTTCAATTTTTTAATTTACATGTACTTCTTGCTATTCTTTACGTTTATGCTAGCTTATGACTTGCCAATAAAATTATCATACTTGGTTAACTTCGCATGTTCTGAGTTCACGTAATACATGATGATGGTCTGTATGGTCGTTCACTTCAATGACAGTTCACTCAATTTTGCTGATCTTGTCTGAAGGATAACATGCTGTAGCTATTCTGTTTATGATACTTTTCAGAGCTGTCAGAGTGAAATGACACGCAAATTTAATTTTGACACTGGTTAGCTTTTTTTAAAAATGAATTACACCCTGTACAGTTTGTTTTTTTTAAATTTTTTTTTAGCGATCTTTGTGTTTGCAATGTTGGAAAATATAATAAAGGTTTGTATTGAGAATCGACGGTGGTTTGTATTGTATACTGGTAAATCTCTGCTGTTGGTGCACATATACCTTTTGTTGTTAATAAACATGTATATTTTTTTAGCATGTCTATAGCTTCATCAAACAGATTGCTGCAATGCTGTTGTTTAAAAAAAAAACATCCAAAAATATATGCATGTACATTCTCATTTACTAACAAACATCATGTACATAATGAAATTTCAAGCACATGTTATTATAATAACGCCATATTGGTTTTCGTTTGTCTTGATCATTGGTTATCTTGATGCTTTTTGGCAATTCTCTAGGCAATATAACTGTTGGACTGTATTTAAGAACTACTATTTTAAGCTACACTTTGTATTGCATAATAAATTCAGTCTCAATGATTAGCTCTGGCATTTGACTTATCATGCCTACACAAAGTTTGACTTCATACCATATATTTAAATAATTGTCATCCAATTTGGAGGGCAGTATTTTATCCATATATAGGTAAATTGTAAGCAACAATTTGTCACCCCATGTGGAACTAGAACTAGTAATTGTATTACAAATGGCCAGAGTTATCTTTAATCAAAAGTATATAAAACCAAGGTGAGTCAGGTCTAAGTTGTCCAAAACCACAGGGGCTTGTAACATAGCTTATACTTTACCTATCAATCATACATGTACTATACAAAGCTAGGAGTAAGGACCTATGTAACATATGACCTATGTAAGAATCAATGCTGATATTTCAAACTACATTTCACATAACATAATACATTTATTGCTAGTGTTTGACTGTAAATTGTAAGCAACGATACCAGCCCCTGTGATGTAAGGCCATTATTATGGTCGTAAGACAGCATTAAAACAAAATCAACATATTCAGTCTTACATTGTCGGACTAGCCCGTATCCCAAATCGGGAATGACTTGCCTTCAACAGTTGTTCAGTTTATTTACATTCTGGGTTTGAAATTACATACAGCCAAAGTATAAAACTATTTTATGAACATGTGAAATATTAAAGGAAACGGTATTACAATGAAGCTTAATTAAATCCGAACGTACCGCTAACTTCTTCTGTACCTTCTGTCAAGATATCTTTGGTGAGATTCGAAATTTGACCAGTTAGCGAAGACAAACTGCCACCAAGCCATGACATTATTGGCAATTAAGGGTAATTTAGGGATCTAGTTTCTTAGCTGTGGGTCGCATAATGAAATAACATTGTGAAATATATAACTAATTTTAAACGATAATAAACAGATGCTAGACTTGATTGATTCTCTCTATTGCCAACCTGGCGGCCGCCATCTTTCATATCCGATCATGCGCATTTTCGTTATTCTCCGGAAGTTAGCGTCTGCTGTAGAAACGAAATATGGAACACAAAGTTTTAACATGCATTTGATATTTCCCAGTAATATGTTTTTTCTTCTGGCTATTTAAATCTTCTTTATATTGAGAGATGTTGTTGGCAAAAATACAAAAACACTGCGGTGAATTAAAGACGTAAAATAATATAGCTCTATTTTTATCATACTGACTCGAGAAAAATATTTTATCCAAGCAAGTTACCGAACTATGAAAGAATAATAGTATCAATAATGAATTAACGACTATATTCATTAATAGTTCACCAACCATCATTAATCAATTTGACCTATTGCATAACTGTGATTTACATAAATATTCTCTCACTTTCTTAATAATATTTCGCTTTTTATTCTGCTTACATATTAATACTTAAGGTGCAGGTGCTTACGACTTGGAGGGGGGGGGTGAGTTTTGAGGTCGGGGAACGGGGTATTAAAGCCATATTAGGCTTAGTATTAGATGTTAAAACTTGTATATAATATTATCCATTACAAACAGGCAGGCCCATACCACCGGAGGAGGGGTGGCCCGAACACGTCACAACTGTTCGATCCTGGTTAATCCGGCACTGAATCTGAACATTTATTGGACAAAATTTATAAAACGGGCTAAGTACACTGTATAACAAGGTTCTTAATTAGATGACATTAGACGGGAAAAAGATATCGTCAGTTGTAATATGAGTTATCGTCAGTAGTCAGTAATAATATGAGTTAGTTGGACCCATGTTATGTAGGGTCAAAAATTTATTCGCCTAAACCGGTATTTAATATTGAGGGTACGTTGTTACATTGTAAGGCGTGGTTGACCTACATTAGGTAAAAGATTATTGGAATTTATATGGCAATGATAATAAATCCAAAATAAAATTTAACATGGCCAAAGGATTATTGTTTTCAGTGGGAAATTTACAAGAGGAAGGATCATATGCCCCTATGGGAATTTAACATATGGAAGGATTATAGGACCAGCCGGAAATTTAACATGGAGAGTAAATATGTGCCCAAACAAGACTTTAACAGTGAATGTAAATGGTAACATTGTAAGAAGTATTTGACATATACTTGTGGTACACTGTTTAAATATTAGAAATGGTTTACCATATAGCGAAAATCTTTATAAGCCAAATGGCAATTTAACATGAGGAATGATTATGGGCCTAAACGGAAATTTATAATTACTGGTTAAATTAATTATATACAGTTCAGTACCTAGTTATCTGCTATACAATACCTCATATATACTTTCCCACACGATGCGTGAGTGACAAAATACCCAGTCACTAATTCAACGCCCTACAACATACAATCAACACAATAATCCATATAAATGTTTTCTCCTGAATCGATACTGAACCAATTCCTATGTCATTTACATCAAAAGACATTTTAAATGATTGTTTCATATTTGGAGCTGGGTAAACTGTTGCACTCTTAGTATGGTTTTTAATATACCAAAACTTCTTGATACTTGTTAGTACAATGAAACTTCTACTTCTTATTCAAGAAATTTTTCTTGAGTAAGGGTAGCCATTATGAAATAGTCTGAGCATACGTTCCAGTCATATCCAGCCATACCCTAAAATAGCTTCAGGTGGCTTTTACTAACAGGCACTAGGAATTCATAGATAATCTTCGCCATCGCTTCTAAAGGTACTGACCGTGTCCCACAATATATCCTACACATGCAACACAAGCATGCCAAAACTCTTTTGGATACATAATCTGTAAAATCTGTAACACTGGGTCTATCAAATAATTTCTGAATGGTCTTTCCATCTGTCATTATAGATAATCACGGATCGATGTAAGCGTCACAGTTATCTGGTCCAGATGTTATCCTATTCATTAAACACTGGAATGTTAACGGATAATTTGTCATACCGAACGTCATCACTTTATAGTGATAAAGAAAATCTGCAGTTGCAAATGTTCAATTTTCAATTCCCTTTCTATGAGTGGGATTTGGTAGAATCTTTTCAACAGTCAAATTTCGTGATATATTTTGCATTTCCATTTGTGTTGATGCGGTCACTGACTTATTGGAAAGGAATCTGTTTTGTTAAAAATGTTGACTTTTCTATAGTCATTACACATAACAAAAAAGTATTATCTGGTTTAGGCATAAGAATACACAATAAACTCCAGTTACTTTTAATTGGTTCTATGAAATTATAATCCAACAAATTTTGAATTCATTTTTATTTCAAGCATCCCTGTTTGAGAGGAATCATACTATTTTAATGCAGTTTCACAGGTGTGAAATCTACAATTTCGTGGCATATTTTATTTACTCGTGTTGGAACATAAGAAAACAAGTGTTTATATTCACATACTAGCCGTTTTAATTTACTCTTTACCTGTGTTCACCTTGTTAAATTTTAATATTGCTTTTTATATCATATCTGTTAAAATCCGTTAAAGTGTATACATTTTACAAAAACTTGTGGTATCGACCATAAATTTGTTTTGACCATTGTTCAGTCCCTTTTAACTTGTTTATTCATTTTAAGACTACTTTGAATCATATCCACTTTAGTGTTATCATCACTTGCTTCTCTTAATTTAAACTGTTAATAAAATCAGTTTAATCTAAGTCAATTTACTGCAGCATGATATGAGGTATAACCAATGCTCTTTATAACATCAGGTCACTACACTCGGTATGTTGATGTATCGTATAATGTGAGATTGGTCACTACATATCATGGTGGAGAGTTGATGACCTGATGACCGGATGTGGCTGTTGGTCACTACATAATGTGTGTTGGATATATATATATATATATATATATATATATATATATATATATATATATATATATATATATATATATATATATATATATATATATATATATATATATATATATATATATTATGTATGTGTGTGTGTGTTATTGATCACTACATACGGTTAGTTTATGGCATAGAGTCGATAAAGTATAAAGTTTGTGTTGGATAGTTGACGACCGGATGTTGTGCAGTACACAAGACGTCTTGGATAATATATACAAGGTTTTGGATAGAGTATAACTAATTATTGGGTGGTAGATAGCCAACTACTTGATAGTAGATTAATAATTTAACCATTCATGTTAAATTCCCGTTAGGGCCAACACACTTTCAGTAATTATAACAATGTAACTATGTACCATCAGTTGAAGTCAACATTTCTAACAATGCTACTATTTCCTTCAATATCAAATTTTCGTTTGCACCTATAGAGATGTTTCTATGTTAAATTACTGTATGAGTCTATCATCCTTCTATATGTTAAATTCCTGTTTTGACATTCACACCGTCCCCGTGTAAAATTCCTGTTTGGGCCTCAAGTTCATTACCATGTTAAATTCTTGTTTTGGCTTAAAAACTGTTGCCCAATGTAGGTTAGCTTCTAACACTACAACAATGTAGGAATGCACTCTCAATTGTTAAATTCTTGTTTGGTCATATAGTGACGTTGTCATTTTAAATTCCCGTTTGGGCCTATAAACCTTTACATGGTGTAGTTCAACCACTTCAACAATTTAGCAATGTACCCTCTTCAACCACTTCATGAATTTAATAATGTACCCTCTTCAGCTACTTCAACAATTTAACAATGTACCCTCTTCAACTACTTCAACAATTTAACAATTTACCCTCTATGTTAAATTCCCGTTTGAGGCAAAAGTGACGTTCACTTGTTATATTCCTAATTGAGCCTATAATATCGTTCCAATTCAGGTTTTAACCTATACCTCTTTTACCCTATTTAAGACGGAAACTCAATATGGGCCATGAGCGCATCATTTTACTAATCCTGTTTACCACACTTTAATCTTATTACCAAAAAGAAAGACTCTTAAAAATGAAATTGTTATGTCATCCATGGTGAAACTTTTGTCTTCTTGCGTGTTATCTATATCTACTATCCTTTGTAAAATAGTTCTGTATACGCATGTGGACAATAAAGAACAATTCACTATGCCATACAGTAGCCCACTGGGTTGCCTCACAGGATCCAATATATGGTACCCCAGATCCTGTATTATGGTAGACCCGGGACTCTGGACACACAAATTTGTCAAAACCCGGTATGTATGATCCAGGTCCCTAATAATAGCGCTCTCTCTCTCTCTCTCTCTCTCTCTCTCTCTCTCTCTCTCTCTCTCTCTCTCTCTCTCTCTCTCTCTCTCTCTCTCTCTCTCTCTCTCTCTCTCTCTCTCTCTATATATATATATATATATATATATATATATATATATATATATATATATATATATATGAATATTCCTATGCTATGCGAAACAGACTGTACCCAAATAAACAATTATCAGACTTAAAACAGATTTTGTCAATATCAGATATTAATTGTTAATGCTGATTTGGGTGATGGCACAAATTAAATGAGTATGAGAAAAGAATGTCAGGAATGTAAGAAGATATTTATTAACAACTATCATGATATACGGAATAAGAAAAGATTATTATTTTAGTTTTCAACAAACAAAATGACGAAGATGATATCATTGCTGACAACATCGATAATTATGGTGATGATTGATGACTTCTAAATTGATAATCAAATAACATTGATAATAATAATGTTGACTTTAATATTTACAAATTTAAACTAAATTTACTCAAAAACTTGTTAAGAGCCTTGTACGATTTTTGTATTTTCTTCATCTGATCTGAATTAGGCCAATAGGGCCATGTCGTTGGTGACTTGGCACATGTATTGGTACATAATATCTTTTCTAATGTTAATAATGGAAATAATTCGCTCGATGCTCATGTAAAAGTTTCCACCCACATGGAATGTATCCCTATTTATGGACCCCGTCACTTCTAGGGTAGATCTCTCCTGCCTATTTTCTAAATCCATATTCCTTGCCTGTGATGCTGTAATTTCATTAAGGGAATTGTCCCCATTAGGATGGACTGCATCTGTTGTGACTGGATCATTGTTCTTTTCTCCACTTTTTTTCTGCATACATTTTGTAAATATTCCTGGAATTCTGTTGATCCACGTAAAGCCTTCTCTTGTTCGATTAGATGCGTCCTCACGCTGAACACGTCCAAAAACAAGAAGTAGAAATCTAATAAAATGATTTACCACCACAGAGAAGACTATGCAGTCTTTGGGCATAAAAAGAAAAAGATACATAATATAAGATATTGTGCCCCATCCCATTCCACTGCACTGGGTAACAAAATATAGCATATGAATAAACTAGCGGCAAGAAACGTATATTTACAAATTTTAGACATGTAAATTGATTGGAAAAAAAACGAATTCAAATTATGTAATTGATGAACCTCTAAGAAATTTATTAAACAAGAAAACCATGTTTCAATGGTCTAAAAATGTCACGAGGCTTTTGATAAGTTAAAGGCCATACTTAGGAGTACACCGGTTGTTACAGCTTCAAATTTTAGTTATTCATTTAAACTGTATTTATGCAAATGATATTGAAATTGGGGTATTATTAATTCAAGATGGTAAAAGTGCTGTTAATCATCAAGTGTGCTATTTTTCTAAGAAATTAAATAAGACGGAAAAAATTATTCAGCAATAGAAAAGAAATGTTTGGCTTTGATATTGGCATTGCAACACTTTGTAGTCAACAATAGTTCAGCTATTCCGGTTTGTTGTTTTTTTTTTTTTTTGTTTAGTGATCACAACCCCCTTAATTTCATCAGCAAGATGAAAATCAAATATCAGGCATATCAAGGAAAAGACAATTTAATAGCAGATGCACTTTTAAGTGTATAGAAATATATTGTTTCATTTATACTATGTGTTATACATATTATTTCGTCATTTTATTTTAACTATATGCATATTTGGTCTATGATAAAAAGAAAGCTTTATAATATAAATCTTTATTTTTCTTTATGAGGGGAGTATCTGTTGGTTTTAAATTGTGTTCATTCCATTACATGCTATTGTAATGTAACATTGTTTATTGGACTTGACCTTGTCCTAAGCTGAGTTCCGTTCTGTTTGGCCCGATTGACACTTTTATTTTTTATATTGTATTGATGTAAACAACTTATAATAGCTCATTATCGTTGTGTAGGAGTTCATTGACCAAAATAATATGCAGGTAAATATGTTGATTTGGATCAGGGATTTGGAGATTACAAAGTGATTTTTTTAATAAACAAGGCTCATTAAAACTTTCTAGAAAGTTAGCTTCCAATAGGTAATGGTTGTTTTTAGAAAATACTAATTTGTGACCTGAGGTCAAACAGAGAACAATATTATCTTGTGACTGTCAGAATGTTGCCAGTTGTGCTGTAATATCTGGCACTTTAAATTGTATTATGTTTTGACCAGGTTGAGCTAAATTTTATTTTCTTCAAATTATTGATTTTAAGTGATTATTTTCTATGGAATACAAAAGTGCTCTGACAATTTTTGTATATGGACATTCATTGGAATTTATACTGAATTCAAACCTGGTATAATATTTCTGTGATTTAACAAGAGACTGTTTACACATCATTACGGGGCAGACCATAGCAATCACGTCATCGCCTTTAATTTTAAATTTCTCTCTGGGACTTGAACTAAATTGTATTCAGGACATTTTATTACTAGGACTTGTGTTTTTATATCTTGGATTATTTTTGGATTTGATTCACAAAACCGCAAGTTCTTTTTTTCCTATTTTCACTTTGTATTCTAGGAAAATAAATTAGATGTTAAATTTTATAACTCTTGTTGTCTTCACTCTTTTTGGTTACTTATTTTAGAAGCATAGATTCTTAAAAGCATAGATTCTTAACAACTATTATTATTGTTATTGTTATTATTATTATTATTATTATTATTATTATTATTATTATTATTATTATTATTATTATTATTATTATTATTATTTGCTAAGTACTGGAAAAATATCTGGGATATTCTTGAATAAACGCAACATAGTGAGTTTGGTCAAAATCCATTTGTGCATGTTTAAATA
This sequence comes from Potamilus streckersoni, assembly GCA_016746295.1. NCBI lineage: Eukaryota > Metazoa > Mollusca > Bivalvia > Unionida > Unionidae > Potamilus > Potamilus streckersoni. The sequence continues at coordinate 1,474,894 of JAEAOA010000520.1, read as the reverse complement.
TCCATGTTCACAAGACGAGTGTGGAACAGAAGCGCAGGAGTCATGTCATTACATATTTAGCCTATGAACAGTTAATTACGATTATATACTGGGAATTTCTGCCATAAAATCTATTCACCAGCCAATATAATTTTGTACGACAATAAACCTAAATTCGAATGTCAAAAGAGATTTATTCCTCACCTGATACATTCCTCAAAACAGGTTTGATAAAATACATTGATAATTTGGTTTTTCATTGTTGCGTTATCGAGCTCTAATGTTCACAACTTATTCAAGACATTGATGGATTATCCCCACGTACATAATTTTATCAAAATATGTTGGGTCTACATATCAACTTTAATAAAATAAACACTGCTGGTATTTCCATCAGAGGCGTCACTGAATATGTTCACTCGAGTTCCATCTTTAATTGCTCAAGCCCTAATGTTCTTAAAATTCAGTGTATTGCACAACTCTATTTTGTTTACCCTTGACACTGAATACATCCTTGGGACTAGTTTTCCCGCACTTATTATTTTAGACACGTCTGCATTTTCATTTAGTTTGACAATTATTGGATTTATTTTAAATAAATTGTATTGACACAAAGACAAATACTCCATACATGTATTGTTATATATCTTGGTACGTTATATTTAAACCATTATAAAATCATGGAGAAAATAAAAGAAACGAAGGTAATAAAGAAGGGAGAAAACTAGTGAATAGAAAAAGAAACAGTTTGCATTAATAAAGTCAAGATAATATATCAATGTATATGAAAATATTATAATTTTTACAAAATGAATGAAGGTATGCATGTATAATCATACTCATATAAAACACACACACATACACACACACATGCCAGAAAGAGAGTAAGAGAACAGGGTTCTTTTCACCGAGTCTACACTTCATATAGTAATCACATTATTCCAACTTCATAGCCACTACTCCATATACATGTACATTATGTTTTCACATGATTCTTTTCGAGTCAGACTTGCTAGCTGCAAATTTAAAATGAAATATCAAATCAAAGTAGAGCTCCTGTAGGTTTGGTTCTTGTTTTTAAATTGCTAGTAATAATACTAGATTTACAAATCTGACTGGCAAGATTCATTTAAATCTCCAAAGAAAATAAAAGTTTATAAAATCTCGAAGATCACTTCATTCTACTAAAATGCAAAACTCGACCCAAAACATGTTTCACAGGAACAAAAGTTGTATAATACATGTTTCGTTATTTCGTACTATTACGTATCTAGGCTCCTATAAAAGTAACAAGAAAAGAGTAAAGACAACACTTTGTAAAATTTTAAAAAATAATTTATTTCCCTAGAAAAGCAAGGTAAAAATGAGAAAAAGAACGTACGGTCGGTGAATCAAATCCAAAATTGATCCAAGAATTGAAAATAATAGAAGTCTTATGAATGAAAATTTATAATTGAGTCTTTGTTCGAGTCCCTATGAAATTAAAATGAACGGCGATGACGTATATTGTGACCTTCTAAGTGTTGCCGTGTGAACAGTTCCTTGTTGAATCACAAAAAGATCATCCAGTTTATAATTTCTGAATTTCTATAAATTTCCTTGTCCAAGAATTTCTGTATGAACACTATAATTTTCCAGTGAAAGAATCAATAATTCTTTAAAATAAAATTTTAACTCATATTGGTTATAACAAGACACCTTTGACTGTTGAAGATATTCAGCCCAACTGACTTGTTCTTCTCAAGGAAACGGTTATACAGTAAGTTAAGACGGAAAACAGATACCCTATGAGGGTCACGAGTTCACCTTCTGAAACAAAGTAGAATATTTTTACATGCTAATTATTACGTACTCTAGGTATGGCCTTGTTTCCACTGAATGAATCTTACTCTTAGAATGAAATTTTTTTTAAAAAAAAAGTTGTTTACAATAACTCTATCTGACTTCTGAATCAAGGTCAGAAACTAGATACAATGTTTTAACTACTGGTTGTTTATCAGGTCAAACAGAACTGAATTGAATTTCTAAGTAAAATATAAAATCTAATAAAAAAAAGTTATCATTAATATAACATATGATAAAATAAAGATCATTAAAACTAACAAACAAATAATTTAAATACATATACATAACAGTACCAACTATTTTAGAAGGAACACATTTATCAGCTACAAAACCGGTTCTGGATTTTATTTTATTTTTTTAAAAAAAGGATTTATTTTCAGTCAGTATGTTATGGTTAATTTTAAACTGGAGCCACACACTTTTATATCCGAAGTAGTCTTACACGGATTCGAATATACTTTTTTCAACCAATTCTTGTCTTTTGGAATGTTTAATAAAAAAAAAATGATTTGTTGAGCTTTGTGACATTGTAATAATGACTTTTTTTAAAATAAAAAAAACAAACTATTATATAACTCTCTGTTTCTTTTATATTCCCGAGTAGAACTTTAGTATTCTTCGGGGAAATGGGGTGCATAATTTTATTCTAATGTTGCAAAATTAATCCTTTTAAATACAGTCTGATTGCACTTATAATGCCGTAATAATTGTGTAATCTGGGGTGAAAAATCATATAGATCACAAAACCCTTCATATGATAAATATAAATCTTGTTTATCCAAATAATGGTATATAAACGTTACCCCCTTCAACAATCATGATCGTTGCAAAACTGGTCGTTATTGTGTTACTTTTCCAGACACCGTCCTGTTTTATTTCAAGGAAGTTTCTTTTTTGTTATATTAAAGTCTGCTCATGCAAAAAGAATATCGTTCCAAAATTAATTTATATTTTATTTTTGATAATCTCGATATTTGCAAATGATTTAATTGAAAAAAGGGTAAAAGGGCAAATCGTATTTGTTTTATAGGTTGTCTATTCTATTTTGTCCTTCTATTTTGTCTATTCAATTTTGCCATTCAGAATGATTAGTCAGCAAAAGCTTTACTCAAGTTATTTTTAAAGATTTGTTTGAAGATACTAAATGTTTCGTGCACAATCAACCTAATTCCATCTTATTAGTATGTGTTGTTATACTTATTTTATTAAAACCCCTTTTCCAGATAATGTTTTTAAACATGCTACAAACATCAGGCCATGAACCCACTGCGCGAATTTAGCACACACCAGTTACTCCATCAAGTCGTTTCCCCGCCACTTCCGCGGAGGTGGAATTGGTATCAACCGTCTTAACTACACTTCAACTTTATTTCGACCACACATCGTTTGAACTAGTCCAAACTACGCTCACACTAGAACAAATTCCAGTCTATTTGTTGCATCTACCGCCCTCCTCCGAGTACAAAAAACAAGTTGACAGAATATCTCTTTTTTGAAGCAGTTTCCGAATCTCCTGTAGTATGGAAATTCTATAGGTGGCAACCTAATTATTCTTGGTGATTTCAACTTTCACTGTGACAGTCCTGAAAACCCATCCACATCGAAACTCCTAAATTCCATTCACGTTTTCAACCTCAAACAGTCAGTTAGCCAATCCATCCATAAACGTGGTAACATTTTAGATTGGATTCTTTACAGACCTTACGATAATATTCTTCAATCCTCCCTGGTGTCCCACGAACTTTCATCAGATCACCTCTGCATTATATGCCATCTTAACGTATCAGTCACAAACTCGCCACCTTTATTCGCTACTCTAGAGAAACTTTCGTATGATAAACAGAACCAAATTAATGCAAGACATCCAAGCAAACCTAACAACTTGCTTACCTACTACAGCAGAACAACTTGATAACTGTCTGCGTTCATTGCTCGACAAACACGTTCCAGCAACCAAGTGCTAAGTAGCAATTCAGAAGTGTTCTCCGTAGTATAGCAGTGTTAGGGACAAGCTTCGCACTGCTAAAAGAGACCGCCGTAAAGCTGAGAGGATTTGGCTTTCCACAAGACTCACTATTCATAAGCAGATTTATGATGCCGCTAAGAATAATGTCACAAACAAAGCCCATGCAGCGAAATCGGCCCACTACAGTACCAAGATCACGGAAAATTTCAGCTGCAAAGAGCTATTTGAGATTTCTAACAAGATACTGTCAAGGAACAAATATACACCACTTCCAGCTATCTTCTCATGAGTCGAACTTTCCGACCTGTTTGCAAACTTCTTCCGTGACAAAGTACAAACTATCAGAGATAAACTTGACAACACAATTTAGTTGACTCGTCATCACCATACAGTTGCGATACAGAATTTCAGCGGCAACCATTAACAGCATTTGAACCTGTCTCTATGGATTTAGTACGTACAATCGTGATGAAGAGTGCACCAAAGTCATGTGAATTGGATCCGTTTCCTCTGGGGAATTCCCATCATTTTACAAAACTGCCATTGTAAAAACTCTGCTGAAGAAACCAACACTTGACCATAATGATCTAAAGAAATACCGCCCAGTTTTTAATCTCCCATTAATGTCAAAAATCTTAGAAAAAGTTGTTCGCCAGAATACTGAAACCGCTCTTGTGAAAGTAGTCAACGACCTTCTCTCTGCTTGGATGGCGGAAAGACTACAGTCCTCACTCTCCTTGACTTATCTGCAGCATTTGACACTATAGACCATGATATATTACTTCACCGTCTCCAGTATGTATTTGGCATTTTCGATACGGCCTTACTATGGTTCAAGTCTTATTTGATCAACATGACACAAATTGTGTCCGCAAATGGAAAACACTCCATCCCATTTGATTTATGCTTTGGTGTTCCACAGGGGTCTGTTCTTGGACCTGTTTTCTTCATTCGGTACACTCATCCATTCTCAAGTGTCATAGATCATCATCCAGTGTCTCACCAATTGTATACTGATGACACCCAAATAAACAAATCTAGTCATCCAGCTGAAGATGAAGCTACCATCCAAGACATAGAGAGGTGCATTTTTGTTGTGAAATCATGGATGACATGTATCAAGCTGCAGATGAATGATGATAAAACTTAAGCCATCCTGATTACAACACAAAGACGTTATCGTTCACAACCTTTACCTCAGACAATAAATATCAGCAACACAACATTAAATTCAAGCAGTCAGTACGAATCTTTGGTGTTACTCTTGACATTACTCTCTCATTGCATCAACATGTCATGAACATGCATATGCCGAGCTGCATATCTTGAACTGAGACGCATCTGCTCCATTCGCAAGTATCTGTCAGTTGATGCCACTAAAATAATTGTGTTCCTTAGTACTTTCAAGACTGGACTATTGTAATTCAATTATGTCTGTTTCATCTCAATATCTACTTCAGAAACTTCAAAACGTTCAAAACACTGCTGCTCAGATCATCCTTAGAGTACCACGACGGGCTTCAGTCCAACATATCTATCTGACATCACCCAGTTAGAATCATATAGACAACGTTCTTTTTCATACAAGGGCCTAGCTACGTGGAACGAATTGCCCACTGCACTTAGACACAAAGAAACAGTGATTTTATTCAAGAGCGCCCTTAAAACCTATCTTTTTCAAATGCAAGAACCTTAAAAATTAACAGCATGTTTTTGTTTCTTATTTTTGTGAGGTTTGTTTTTTTGTAATCATTTCATTATATATGCTTTTTATTCCTTTTAAGCGTTGTCAAATGTTGTAAAGCACTTAGAGCTTCTAATGATTGTAAATGTGGTAAAGCACTTAGAGCTTCTAATGATTAAAGTCCCCGTTATTATTATTATTATTATTATTATTATTATTATTATTATTATTATTATTATTATTATTATTATTATTATTATTATTATTATTATTATTATTATCTGGTGTAATGATTTTAAAAAATTAAAAGTATCAAATAACAGTTTTGAAAGGTGATAAAATATAATTTTTATCACAAAGTTGAAGGTTAAACTTGTAATTTCTCTTCAACTGCATAAAGCTTGTGTCCATCTCGCATCTGTTGATTTGAACAATTCGACGTTACAGACAGGAAGAAGTTGACTCCATTACAGCCATAACAGATTGCAGTAAAGGACTAACTTTCTAGTATCAAGATATCATACGTTTCGCGTGCCGGAATTAAACGTAAACTTTTTATTCAGTCGTGTGTGAAATACCGTGCAAAAACAAACAGAAACATGTTTGGTGGCCCTGTCGGTCGATTATTAACATCGTATTATAAAAATAAAATATTTACAGCTGATATAGATTGTACATATTAAATTTGACGTTTAAGCATAAAGATTTAAAGATTGTATACTCCGACCCCGACTTGGACTTTGTGTGCCTAAAAGAATTTTGTTATACATGAAGACTGTTAGGTGGACATCAAAGAGAGAAAAGTTCGACGAAGATACTTAAAATTCCATTTTGCCCACTTTTTTTAGTTTTAATAGAAATGTTTAGTTTCGAAATCATTAAAATTTGGAAAAATAAAAACGTGTTATGGAGAGAGAGAGAGAGAGAGAGAGAGAGAGAGAGAGAGAGAGAGAGAGAGAGAGAGAGAGAGAGAGAGAGAGAGAGAGAGAGAGAGAGAGAGAGAGAGAGAGAGCTTAGACTGCCTTTAAAATTCATAACTCTGTTCCTATTTTTTAATTCGATGATGTACGAGCGGCGGTTAAGAAAGTTGTCTGGAAAAGATAACAGAAGAAACAAAAATTAAAGTAAAATTATACCTTCTTTGATGAGAAATGGAACCGAATCCTAAAGAGTCGATCTACGATCCTATTTCTAAATCTGTAGAGGACTGAAGGCATTGTTTTTAATAAATTTTCACACTGTATTACATCACTTTATAAGTATTATGACCGTTTTACTCACTGGCAACGTCGCGATTACGCATGTATTCTCAAATGACGTCATTGAGTTACGTAAAGTTGTTTATTCGCTAGTACTGAATACTCGATAGAAAAAATTTAGTCTTACTCTTTGCAGCTTGAAGAGGTACAAAAGTTACTTTGCGAGTGGACATTCTCTTAGTGGTATAGAATCGGGGAGACGATGTGATCGCGTATTTACAAACATAATACAGCTCATGTGGCAATCTGAAAGTTAAATCTCGAATAGAATGTATATAATCTGCGAGTGTCAACAGACATAGAAATACAGTCTTGTTGAGTGGTTCGACTTCAAGTATTTGAGACAGAAGGATGTTTAATGTGAACGTATTTAAGTTTGTTTAATATGGACTCATTGAGGGATTGTATGGTAATATATAACCCGATAAAATCTTGGACATTTTGAGGAAATGCGGTTTATAAAACAGAATTTGTCCCATTAGTTGACATATTTTAAACAATTCAATTTTATATGCACATTACAAAATTTAACATAATTTATTATTTTGTGTATTTGATATTTTCATTTATTTGGAGGGTTTATCTTACTAAAGATTTTCGTGCAAATCTAAATTTAAATTTCTTGAGCTTTACCTTTATTTGGTACCATATTGAAATTATTATGCCGTTAAACTCAAACCAAGTGGAAAAAAGGCAAAGAATGGGGCTGACGGAAGAACACAAAGGGTGAAAATTTACATGTATATCCAGTGTCTTTGATTATTATCTGAATAAAGCTAGAACGTTTTGACAAAGAGAATAACAGTTATTTAAGTCGATAATTTAAAACCAGCTAAGATGTGGGCACTGTATAATATCTCTTTTGTGTGCAAAGTAAAGCTTTCAACGGGTATCCAGCACGAAGTCTGCAATTCGTTACTGATGATTTTAATTCTTTCCTGCGATTCCTGCAAGGAAATCTCTGAAGTAGTATAGGAAAATGAGAGTTTTGGCCCACCACCCCCTCCCACACCTCCTCCCCCACCCCCGCCAAACCCTCATTTCCCTATACTACTACTATGTAGACAGATATTTTGTAACCAGACAAAACAACAGGTGTTGGAATGCGATAAGCTCTGTCAACAGAAGTGACGAATTTGTTAGAGCAGCGTATGTGTGGAATATGATTATTCTAAAGACGGCAAATAGGTTTTACCACAAATTTTTTATCAGATAACAGGATGAAAATTAAACTGTACATTAGAACGTTTCAGTTAACAAGGCGGAAATTAAACTAGCATTAGAATGAAAATGATATTATTTTAGTTATATTATATCTTAAGTTTAGATAAAATTTTATGTTACTCATATTTTTTGTGATATTTTTTTTCATACTTGCTAACCCTCATTGGTAGAATATCTGTTAACATATTGTCAATAATACGAAATTCACGTAATAAATCATCCATATTATATTTAACTACTCGTAGGTAAGACCGGATCTGATCAAGTAGTTTCTTGTAAGTTTTAATTGATGTTAAACAACCGTGCTTCTTTATCAAAAGTCTTGGTCCTACTTTTTTACACGCCGCTGTAAGTGAAACACCAATAGCGGATATGATTAACAAAAAAGGATTTAATGATACCCCACTTGAAATTATACCAGAACTGGTCATTAACAAGGGTAGATAAGATATTACTCGAAGGATCTTGTTGTAGTATTTGTAACATTTTTTCACGCACCAAAGTTTTTTATGATAATATTTATAGTATTGTATTAATGCGTCTACATCTTGTTTTGGAATATCTTTTGAAATATGATTGAAATCAACTATACTTCTTTTCATTATAATATTAGTTCACATAGTCCTATGTTTGGTTAATCCATAATAAGAGCTGGTTGTTCAGCTATAAATTCCAAACACCAGAGAAAAATTGCTAATTTTAAAGTTTTATCAACTGGTTCAAGTACAAATTCTTCTTCAGAATTTTTGTTTATTATTACAGATAATACTCCAGATGAGTCATCATTTGGATGACGAAATAGATATTTGGTAGATATTCTAAACTTTGCACTGCTAAGCACTGACAATCTATACACACCGGTAACTTCTGCAATATATTTGATAGAATTATTTTTTTGGTGTCCACCCAGTATAACCAGTATCAACAGTATACACAATATTTTTAATCTGTTTGTGAGGAATTTTAACCATACTCGTTTTCTCAACAATATTAGGAATTCCACTAATAATATCATTGAGTTTTGTGTTAATATCATTGAGTTTGTGTGTAAATATAGCGAGTGTAATGTTAACATTTGATGGATTTCCAAAAAAATCATCTTTAAGCGTGTTCATGTTTCTACGAAAATTTAAAAAACGTTTTTACGTGACCGGTCAAAATTCATTTTTGAGCGCTGTTATTTCATTACTGATTGGAACGTCCTGATCATCGACATATTTCTTAGTTACAGAAGCGTCTCCATCTGTAGTTGGATATAAGATCTGTAATTTGTTCTGGTTCATAACAATATTCCCATTAAATAAATCACCATATTTTATTAACAAAACCATTTACAGACCTAACAGAAACTTGTATCTTACCTGATTGTTAAAAGTCATGATATTATCAGCAACCGCATTAGGAATTCGTACAAGTACATCTGGCAGTTTTACATCACTCGTTTTAATCGTCCTTCTTTGTCCTGGAAAATGACGACTTCATCTGGTTCTACACTGGTAAGATTTAGTAAATTATTGATTTCATTTTTGAGCTGATCAAGAGTTGCATATTTGGATAAGTCACCTTGGTAACCTTTTGTGGATAAATCTCCTGATAGTGTTCCAAATTTTGTATAGTAACTCATTATTTACTGTCTTAGATAAAATTATCAACACTAGTTTAATATTATACAAAATGGCAAAATCGTCGATATTAAACTTTGATACAGAGAAGCTGGTGAACACAAACATAACAAAGAACTTCCTGATTGTCATTATCTTATTGTTGGACGAACTGGATCAGGAAAAACAAATTTGCTTATGAACTTGCTTCTTGGTGATAATTTTAACTACGATAGAGTCTATATTTACACAATCAATCCACAGCAAGATAAGTATGAGTTATTAAGCGATTATAATGACAAACTTCGTGATGAACTTAAGGCTGGTGAAGATTTTTTTATAATTAGGCAGCCAGAAGATCTTATTCCAGTTAATCAACTTGATGCAGATGAACATAAGATAGTAGTTTTTGACGATATTCCGCTAAATAACATGGAGATGAACAAAATAAGATCTTATTTCTCACTGTCACGTAACAAACAATTTAATTATGTTTATCTCGCTCAAGGATTTTATAATGTTGACAGATTTATTCGGCGAAATACGGGTTGTTTTATATTATTTCCAGGACTGGACAATGTTGACGTTAGAAATATTGCAAGCGAACAATGCGGTGACGTGACAAAAGATAAGTTTATTGAACTTTACCGTAATGCTACAAAAGATAAATACAACTTTTTCTTATTTGATAAACTTACAAATGATCCAAATAAAATGTTTCGCTGTTGTATTGACACTTACAGTAAGGGTTTCAATTTTATAAAATTTATAATAATAATAATGGACAAACGAGCAAGATACAGACAACACATAGAAGATCTAAAAAAACTTGCTCAATCTCAGACATCGCTTAAGCAAAAAGTACAAGAAGCACGACGTGGGCAAGTAACCGCTACAGAAGCAACAGCTACAATTTTCAAGCCGGTTACTGAAGCACTATTAGGTAAACAACCTGAAACTAAACCACTGTCAGAAGAAGAACTTAAACAACTGCAGGAAAAAGGCTTGGTTGGAATTGTTAAAGAACAACAGGAAGCAGCTGCTGCAAAACTTGTTACTAGATCTGATGAAGAAAAAAGAAAACTAATTGAGGCATTTACAGCAAATATAGCTGATCCTGCGGCTAGACAAGCTGAAACAGATCGACTGATAAACAATCCGCTGAAACTTGAGCGAAGATTAGCAGAGTTAACAACGCAAGGAATAACAAATATTATAAAAAATTTATCAGGAGATATAAAAGATATCAAAGAGGAGCAACAAAGAGTTGGTGAGCTTACTGTAAAGTTTATGGAAGTTGGAGATCAAAGATTTTATTTTACAAAAAGAGCAAATGATGAGATAAAAGGTATTGAATATGATGATTTTTTACAGAATGAAAATATAAGGGGTATTGATGATATAAGCAAGTGGACTGATGTAGAATATCAAACATTACTCGATAGATTAGATGTAATATTTAAAGACGGAGCTGCTGCTAAAGATGAATTAAACACGGTTACAGAGATTGATAATATGATTCCACTTTATGAAAGAATGAGAAACGGTGTTATTGCTCTCACGTTTAAAAAAACAGCAGAAAATAGTAGATTAAAACCTTTTGGTAAAGGGTGGAGTTTTAAAAAGAAATTTTACTTTTGATAAAAATCGTGTAAAAAAAGTAGAGAAGTAAGAACAGGAACTGGTGTAAAGGTATTTACATCAACTACTGAAATGATAGGTAGATTAATGTTATTAATATCATCAAAGGAAGCTGGGAATGTTAGTGTTGAACTTGATAATGAAATCATTGACATACTTGATCATCTAAGATCGAGTGAATTATTAACATCTGACGAATATGAAACTTTACACCGCGACTTAATCGCGGCGACTTAATTTTGTAAAATGATATATAATATTAAAGGAATGCAAACAACATTATTACTAAACTCTAGTGAGTCTGCGATAGATAGCGCAAATTTTTCAGTAAATTATATTCCACCTATCCAACTAGATCCTACAAAACAATATGAAATTGGATTAATTTCTTGTACTTGCTGGAATGCTATACCTAACGTGAAAAATGATGTTAACGATGAAATGTATTTTACTATGATTACAACATCTCCAATATCTACAACAAAAAAAAATAAAAATTCCGCAAGGAGCTTATAATATTACTGATCTAAACAAGACAATCAAAGAGCTCATCACAAAAGCTGACGGTGTGGCTGATAATTTTGAATTGGCAGCAAATTATAACACATTGCGAACTAGGATAACTTTGAAAAATATAGTAATCAGTCTTGAACCAAGAGAAAGAAGTATTGCACAACTGTTAGGATTTACTGAAAAAACTTACACTGCACTTGATCAGCCTATTACATATGACAGTGAACTGCCAGTAAATATAACAGAAGTAAATACAATATTAGTAAATTGCTCTATTGCTTCTGGCTCTTATACATCAAAAGGTAGCAAAGGTCAAACGATTTACAGTTTCTCACCTGAAGTTCCGCCAGGTTCTCTCATGCAAATAACTCCACGACATATTATCTATTATCCTTTAAATGTTGAAAATCAAATATCAAGTATAATAATAAAGTTGACAGATCAATCAGGAAAACAGTTAGAATTGAATAATGAAGTTGTAACTTATTATTTACATCTACGCGAGCAAAAGTAAAAATTATGCAACATCAAATATAATGAAACAAAGAAAAAAAGTTTATCGAAGAAAAATAGTAGGAGGATTTTTTTGGAAATATATTTACTAAAGTTATTGAAAATATTCCGGGTATAGCACGTAAAGTTGCACCAATTGCTATTGACGCTGGTAAAGCTTTTGCAACTGGGGCTGCATCTGCCGCTGGGACTGCGGTGGGACAAAAAATAGCTGATAAAATAAAAAGTGATCCACCGACTGCATCTGAAATAAAACAAGCTATCTCAGAAATCGCTCCAACAAAAGAAACTCAAAAAGCTATGATAACAACAACAAAAAAATTATTATCACCAAAGGGCGAGCAGATCATACAAAAATTAATATCTAAAGTAACAGTGCCGCAATAAAATTTTATATAATCTAATAAAATAAAATGTCTGTTAAAAATTATCTCGAGTTAACAGAAACTTATGACATCGACAACGATGTGACAGAATTCGAGTTTGTTGAGTATCTTGATGAAAATTCTAACCAACCAAATAAAGCTGGTATTAGAACCTTTAACACCAGAGACGAAGATGTATTTCTACTGCCACATAAGGCTATGTTAGAAGTTCGTGGTCAGATTATGACAGTAGCCAATCCACCTGCTGAAATTGCAGTTGGAGCAGAAGTAGCTCTTATAAATAACGGCTGGTGTTTATTCAAAAGTGCTAGATATCAACTGGCCAATCAAACTATAGAAGATATTTCAAGTCATCTACAAGTTGCAAGTACAATTTTAAATATTATTTCGTTTTCCGACGATTACTCAAGATCGACTGCAAATAATATGATGTGGTTTAAAGATACTGGACGGGGTATAGCTGAATCAACAGAATTTCTAAATAGAGGCGTTATAGTACATGAAGCTGATGCTGATGCAAATGCTGTAATTGTGAGAAATTTTCTCATTGCTAATGCAGACGCGCTAGGTATTGCTGCACCAGGTGCAGCTGCTAATGCAGACGCTACAAGAGTTTCTCTTACAGCAGCTTTTAATAATCTAAATATAACACCACCAGCTGCAGATGCAAACGGTACTGCGATGTTAAATTTACTTCTTAACACACTTGACGTGAGAAATCCACGCTATAACGATGGTTTTGCTAGGCGAAGAAAACTTGCAGCAGGATCACGTCAAATTACAATGATGCTTCCACTAAGTATGATTTTCGGCTTTTGTCGCGATCATGATAAAGTATTCCGTGGAGTAAAACATACTCTTATTTTAGATCGAGCAGACCAAAACGATTGCTTGTTTAGATCTGGAGGGGTTGATGTACAGTTTATTATAAACAAACTTGCTTTGTGGATGCCACGTATAACACCATCAATCACTAAAATGTCAGAACTAAATAGCATGCTTGATAAGCATACAAACAAAATTTATTTTAAGCAGCATAAGATATATCAGACAGCGGTTCCAAATACTACTGACTACACATGGAGGGTCACAACAACATCAAGCGAACAACTGCCGAGAAATATCTTTGTCGTATTTCAACAGCAAGCCCGACGAGGTAACCAACAACAAAATAATGCAATATTTGACCACGCTGATGTCAGACGAATATACGCTAGATTAAATTCAAAGCAATATCCAGAACGAGCTATCGAGTGCAATTTTGCTGATGACGTTAATAAAAATATTTCTCGACCGTACATGTACCTGCTTGACGCAATACAAAAATATCAAGATGTTGAAGATGGAACTCAAATATCAGCAGAGGAATTTCGTACGCTTTATCCTATATTTCATTTTGATGTTAGTAAACATAACGAGCGAATTGTAGACAGCACAGCGGATATTGAAATTACCTGGACACTTGGGGCGGTTCCAGTAGCGCCGTTGTACGTATACGCATTAGTGATTAGTGATAGATTTATCACGGTAGATTCTATTGGAGGTAAAATGACAGTTCAAGTTTAATCTACAGTTGTTATATAAAATGACAAAATATATTGTAAAAGAAGTATATTTGACCGATGGCCAAGTTAAAAAATTAGTAGCTGCTATTGCAAAGCGAGAACAGGTATCATTAAAATTAATCCTAATATTTCTGATGGTGTTTTAACAAAATTAATGCTAACAAAAAATCAAGTAAAAAAGTATGATCTTTAAAAAACTTTTGTTTTAAATTTGAGTGCTGCACAAATGACAGCGCTGGCAAACGACATTATCGTTAAAGGCGGCTTTCTTGGTCCAGCATTATCAGTATTAACTAGTACAATAATACCTAAAATTTTACCAGTCTTAGGCACATTAGGACTAGCAGCAGCGTCTGGAGCAATATCTGGCGCAACGAAGAAAGCAGTCGAAGGTAATGGTATCATTCGTGGAAGTGGAATAAAAAAATTGTAAATTTTATGTAAATGATATATTATAATGCCACAAAAGAAAAAAAAATCTCCAAGAAAAAAATAAGAAAACAACAAAAACAATATCGCCAACAACAAAATGCAAATGCATATGCAGTCAACCAAAACAAGGAGGAATTATTCCGTTCGCTCCACTTTTGGCGGGACTAGCGGGAAGTCTGCTGCCAAATCTTTTAGGAATCGGACGTGGTCTAACATTACCAGGAACACGACCACCCCGTTGAGTAATTTTGATATCATTGATAAGTTAAAAGCGGTTCCTGGATTTCACGGAGTTTATTCTAAAGATGAACTCGCAGCAATAAAATCACCATCAGCTGTAAGTTCGTGTGTTATTAATATACAAGATTTTAATGACGGATCCGGCACGCATTGGGTAGCAGTTTATAATAATAATTATTTTGACTCGTTTGGACTTCCTCCAAGCGATGTAATAAAAAAGTATATGAAGAAAAAATTTAAAAAGATATATTATTCATCAAATCAACTCCAACCTGTTGGAACGTCTGCTTGCGGATATTATTGTATTATGTTTATCCAACAGATGAGCAGAAATCTTAATTTTTTAAATTTATTTTACAGTTTGACAAGAGCATCCTTCTCACGCTAATGATGAGATCGCAATAAATTTTATCTAAACTTAAAAATATAATAATGTCAACATACTGTCTCAAGTGTAGAACTA
The DNA here is from genome assembly GCA_016746295.1 of Potamilus streckersoni. Lineage (NCBI taxonomy): Eukaryota > Metazoa > Mollusca > Bivalvia > Unionida > Unionidae > Potamilus > Potamilus streckersoni. The sequence continues at coordinate 1,459,583 of JAEAOA010000520.1, read as the reverse complement.
AAACAGAAAATATTAATGAAACAACAGAAAAAACAAAAAACAACAGGATAATATTAAAAAGTTTTTGTGCAGTCTGCGGAAAAAGAAAAAATATGTTTTTAAAGAAAGTGTCCCAGCGACAGTATCCTCAGAGATGTCGCTAGGATCTGGTTATCCTGATATTATTTTAGTCGACGACTAAAAATATAGAATGATATGCAACTGTGATTCTGACAGAGATTTGTGTCTTGAGCAAAATAAAATTGTCGCATACTGTCAATGTTGTAACAACAGAGAAATAATAGGGTCAGGTATTAAAATTATTGGAAAATTACCAAAACCAAAAGGCGGTTGGACATTGCCAGGTCATCGGTATACAGGACCTTACAATCCGCTAGATCAACAACTAGATGAAAACGACAATCCATTGCCAGGTCAAGAGCCTTATAATCAAGTGGATGCAATAGAGATGCGTCATGATATCTGTTATCGTGATCATGAAAACACGAAAGCAGATTGTGATAAAGTAATGTTAGACGAATTACGTGATATGGGGCCAACAAATCTACGAGAAAGTTTTGATAGAAAATTTGTTCAGGGAATGATAGGAGCAAAATATAAACTCGGGCTCGGGTAAAAAGTATACGATGATCTTGCAGTCGAGCTGCACAGACTTTAAAAAAAAAATTCCCACGACGTAAAGTTGTCGCTATTGGTGTAGATGATATCTGGGCAATAGATTTGGTGGATGTATACAATCTAGCTCACTTTAACGTTGGCGCTGATGGTGCTCCAAAAAGGTATTTGTTTAATGTTATAGACGTTTTTAGCAAATACGCTTTCAGTGTACCTGTTTCGGATAAGACAGGGACTTCAATGACTGATGCGCTAAAACAAATAATAACGAGTACAGAAAGAAAACCGAATAAAATCTGGACTGATCACGGATCCGAGTTCTTTAACAAAAAGTTTGAACAGTTTCTAGAACAAAATAATATAAAAAGGTAGGTTACAGGAAACGAAGGTAAAAGCGTTGTTGTTGAGAGATTTAATCGCACGCTAAACGAGAAATTTCACAAACATATGACAGCTAAAAACACCAACAGGTACATCGATGACCTTTCTCAAATCGTAGGTGAATATAATAACACGAAACATTGAACCATCAAAATGACACCTAAAAAAGCTATTAAAAATCCAATATTAGCAAATGAAAACATGTACCGCAGACATAAATTTAAGGTTGGTGATAAAGTTAGAATTTCTTTGAAAAAAAGGTATTTGCAAAAGGATTTACACCAAACTGGAGCGAGGAAGTATTTGTAGTTGACAAGGTACTTTTCACAATACCTGTAAGGTACGTTTTAAAAGATCTGGCAGGGGAACCGATCGTAGGTAGTTTTTATGAACAAGAACTACAGAAAACTGAGCAGGATGTTTTTGTTATCGAGAAAGTGATTAGAAAAAAAGGAAATAAAAGTTTAGTCAAATGGCGTGGGTATAGCGATAAATTTAACAGTTGGATCCCAACTAAGCAGATTATGATATAATGTTATAAATTTTCTCATACTTTTGTTTGACAGATTTACATTTTACTGGTTTACATAACGTTATCAGATACTGCTTACGATCGTCAGAGATCGTCATTAGATTAAAAATCTTGACAAATATGAAATCGAATTTGATATTTTTCTGTCGGCCTGGAATTCTGATGTTTAAGAAAGGTTTGATTAGCTGCCAAAACAGTTGTTGTTCGGCAACGGTAAAATTAAATTTTATTATTTTTTTTTTTTGCAATGTGATACTTGACATTATATCGTTTAGTTGTTGGACTGCTGTAATTTGATCTGTCAGCAACAGTGACTATTTCACCATCATCATCAGATTCGCTGTTATATAAAATATCATCTTCATTATAACCAATAGATTTGTCTATGAAATCTTTGGAAAATGTGACCTCATCACTGACGACCTTATCGCTGGCGACTTTGTCGCTAGTATCTTGTTTGTAGAGTTCAGCGAGTCGTTTCATCAAGTCCATTATTATAATATATTTTTATCTAATTTGTTATTATAAGATGACTGATGAGATAAAATATCACCAAAAAGTTAATATAGTAAATTACAACGAACTAGCCGAAGCGGTAAGAAAATGTTTGTTGGGTTATAGTGTTGACGTTATTGTAATGCAAGGTGATTCTCATAAAATATTGCTAACAGAAGCAGAAAAAAATAAAATTAATGAAAGTGCAGTAACGACGCTAAAATTTAATCACGATGATATCATAGCATTTGCTCATCATTGCTTGACTAAAACTGAATTACAAAATATTATTGATCATCATATCTAAAACGAATCCTAGCATCGTATTCTCTTGAAAAAGCTGATTTCATTACTCCATCAGCTACAAATTTTACTGCTCTGGAATTTATCTTATAATGCTTTGCCGCAGCTGTAATCGATTTGAATTCGATCTCCTCATCCGTTTCAAGGTTTTTTGAAATAACAGGTTTTGCTGGACATCTAAAATTAATACCACCACCTCGTCCTTTTCTTACATTTTCCTGCTGGGTCACTAGCTCCAGATTTCTCAATCGATTATCAGTTTTTACGTTATTAATGTGATTAATAACCAGATCATTGGGTATAGATATATTGAACACCTAGTAAACAAACCTATGACCAAGATAACGAACTTGATTTGTCGATGTTCCTCTAACAGTTACCCTGATATATCCCATATTGCTAATAGTACCAAGAACTTTTTTAGTTTTTCTGTTTCTAATAATAACGCGATCGTTAGCCTCGTATAAATCAAAGACAGGATGTGACTGAAACTCATCTTCTAAGGATAAGTTTTCAATGTTGTCATCAGTGACTTTATCGTTCACGTGATATACACGCTGTCCCTCTGGAATATCATCGCAAAACAACGTGTAAATAAAATCTTTTCTAAACATTGCAATCCTCTCGGCATTATCTCCCTTTACACTTATCGTATAACCCGCTGACGTTAATTTGCCAACAGATATTCTAGTTTTGACGTTAATAACCGAACCTAATACATTTCCAGCGTATAAGTTATAGTTTGGGTGAACATGATAAATCTCTTGCTCACGTGCGCTTGTCAGATTTACTGTCATTATATTATAGGCGATTTTTTTATCTTTAATTGATTTTTAGCTTATGCGCAGTGTGAGGTAAAGTTATACTTTGGGTGAATTTGATATGCTTCTTGCTCACATGTGTTTGTTAGATTTGCTGTCATTATATTATAGGAGATTTTTTTATCTTTAATTGATTTTTAGCGCATGCGCAGTGTGAGAAAATTATCAATTAGATATTACATTATAGTATAATAATGTTAAAATTGCGTGATATAGCTAAGAGAAGTCTTATGGGAGAACCTGATAAAATAGTGACTGCTTTTGCAGGTTTTGATAATAGTTATCAGTTTGATAATCAAATTGTTTTAGTAAATTTTAATGCAGCAAATCTTTACCACCTACTACAGACAACTGTAAAACGTGAGCTCGAAAAACACAAAAGTATCAGATTATTTGTGCAATATCATGTTATATTTTCAAAGTTAGTTATAACGGAAGAATTAACTAACAAGGAAATTTCAGAACCTTATATGAACGCAAAATCAAGACGTGTTTTGCTTGGGACTGATCTGTTATTACTATCTGATGAAATACATCAAGAAATCTGGAAAAAATAGAGGAATTCACTCAATTAGGTTCGGGTTGGAAGTTTGAAATGATCAAAGAAATATTGTTTCACACGATGAAATATATGGCATTACGAGGTAGTTCATACATCGACCTGCCACCAAAAATAAAAAGTAAAAGATGTTGTATAAACATCAAAAACGTAGATAACAAGTGTTTCCAATGGGCTGTTCTTTCCGCACTATTTCCAGCAGAAAAACACGCTGATCGCGTTGAAAAATATATCAGTCACGTGTCTAGATTAAATTTTAAAGATATTAACTTTCCAGTGGCAGAAAATCAAATACCAAAATTTGAAAAGCAAAATAATGTTTCAATTAACGTTTTCGGATTAGATGAAAAAGAGGATGTATATCCGAGATATATTTCAGAAAAAGCTTCACAATCGACTATAAATTTACTGTTTTACAAAAATCATTACGTTTGGATTAAAAACTTTAACGGACTAGTTGGTAAACAGTACAATAAAAATAGGAACAAAAAGTTCTTTTGTTACCGCTGCTTGCATGGTTGTGCTAACAATGAAACATTACAAAATCATTTACGGTACTGTAGTGATGTGCAAAGAATAACAATGCCATCTAAAAAAGATAGTGTGTTACAGTTTGTCCATCATAATCACAAACTAAAAATTCCTTTCGTTATATACGCTGATTTTGAGTGTTTACTTCAACCTGTACTTGGCGTAGAAAATAATCCTAATCAATCGAGTACAAGAAAAGTTCAAAATCATGTTCCGTGTGGAGTAGCGTATAAGGTAGTTTGTTGTACTGATTCTAGATTATCTAAACCAATTAAATTATATCGTGGTAAAAATCCAGCTATCTGCCTTCTCAAGCAGTTGATTAATGAAGTTGATAATATTACTTATCGTTTGAAAAAAGTAACGCCAATGTTAAAATTAACACCTCAACAAGAATCCGATCACGAGCAAGCGAAAATTTGTCATATTTGTGAAAAAGCTTTTGACTCTGACAACGTTAGTAATAAAAAAGTACATGACCATTTCCATTTGACTGGACAGTATCGTGGAGCGGCTCATAATCAGTGTAATTTAAAATTTCATGCTCCAGATTTTATTCCGGTTATTCTTCACAATTTTCGAGGATATGATAGCCATATTATAGGAGAAGCTTTTGGTGATCCTGATATAAAATCTCGTCTAAACTCGATAACGTCATCAAATGCATCCCAAATAATTTTGAAAAGTACATGTCAGTTACGCTAGGTAAATTGCGTTTTATTGATTGCCTGCAGTTTATGGCAGCCTCGTTAGATGAGCTAGTAAAAGGTTGTAGTAAATTTGATAACCTAAGAGACTGATTTGGAGATAAATTTAATCTACTAGCTAAAAATGGAGTTTTTCCATACGAATACCTCTACGACTGGAGTAAATTTGATGAAATATCTTTACCTGGCAAAGATAAATTTTACTCACAACTTAAAAATGAAGATATAACTGATGATGAGTACAGGTATGCACAAGATATCTGGAAAGAGTTTGATTGTGAGACTTTTGGTGATTATCATGATTTGTATTTGAAAACTGACGTGTTATTATTAGCAGATGTTTTTGAAAGTTTTCGTGAAGTGAGTTATAATAATTATGGACTAGATCCTTGCTGGTATTATTCTGCCCATGGACTGTCATGGGATGCTCTGCTAAAGTTTAGTAAGGTAAGGTTGGAATTACTGACTAACGTTGATATGTTTAATTTTATTGAAAAAGGTAACCGAGGCGGTATTAGCGTGATAACAAAAAAGTATGCTGAAGCAAACAACAACTATTTGAAACAGTATAACCCTGACCTTCCTTCGATATATATAGTTTATCTAGATTGTAATAACTTGTACGGGTATTCGATGGCAGAACCAATGCCTCTTGGTGGATTTCATTGAATCACGGCTGATCGATTTCTATCAGAGACAAAAAAAAGATACCCGAAGATGTTTCCTATTTCGTTGAAGTTGATCTTGATTATCCAAATTCGCTACACAAATTACATAACGATTACCCTTTCTGTGCGGAATCGATGGTCATAGATTATAGTTTGTTATCAAAAGAACAACAAGCATTAGCATCACTAGGGAAACATTCCATGGTCAAGAAACTAGTACCAAATTTACTTGATAAGAAAAATTACGTTTTGCATTACAAAGTTTTAAAACAAGCAGTCGATGCTGGTCTTGTGTTGAGAAAAGTTCATCGTGTACTAAAATTTTATCAGTCGCCGTGGATGAGAGGTTATATTAACTCAAAAACTTCAAAAAGGGCTGCAGCGAAAACAGAGTTTGAAAAAAAAACTTCTTTAAACTGATGAACAATTCCGTTTTTGGTAAGACGATGGAGAATATTAGGAAACGTGTAAATATTGAAATAGTTAATGATGTCAATCGCAGAAACAAATTTGTGTCAGACGATGATTTTGTGAGCATGAAAATATTTAATGAAAATCTTGTTGCGATACAAAGAAGAAAAGTAAATCTAAAACTAAACAAGCCGATCTATGTTGGAGCTGCAGTGTTAGATTTATCAAAGTGGCTGATGTACGATTTTCATTACACTTTTATTAAAAATCAGTGGCCGGCTAGTAGATTATTGTTTACTGATACTGATTCGCTCGTATATGAAATCGAATGTGAGGACATCTATCAGGACATGTACAATAATCGACATCTGTTTGATCTTTCCGATTATCCACGTGACAGTAAATTTCATGACGACACAAATAAAAAGGTTATTGGTAAGTTTAAAGATGAAATGGACTCAAGCGCTATCAAATACTTTATCGGATTACGTAGTAAAATGTATGCCGTATTATTGGACAATAATAAAATAACGAAAAAAGCAAAAGGTCTGCCTCGTGAATTTGTTAAAAAGTTTATGAAAAATGATAATTACAGGTATGCGCTTGATGGCGGTGTTAGTTTTATGAGAGCTATGGCAATTCGAACTAATCATCATAAACTCGAAACAGATGTCATTATCAAACGTGGATTGTATAATTTTGATGACAAACGCTATTGTAAAAATGGGGTAGATACATTTGCCCTTGGGTATTGTCATGATGATAGATCTATACTCGACATTATTTTTTCCAACTGAAATTTTATCTAATCTTATAAAATAATGTTTGAAAATTTGACAATTTCAAATAGCTACAATAGTAATATCAAATTTCTAATGATGGACGGTAAACAATTGACAGTTGAATTTAATAATGAAACATCAGGTATATGTTTTAATGGAACACGTGACAAGTTAAAACTTTCGCTCATCATATCTGATAACAGCGTGTATTTCAATTATCTCGAACAATTGTATCAAAAGTTGCTAGCGGAATTTAAAAACTTTCACAGCCCCATTAGCCAACAAAACTATACTAAACTCACAATTGATCTCGATCGGTCAAAGGTATATTTTATCAACAAAAAATATCCTCTGAACAAACCAGAAATGAAAGATTTGTTTGAGTCCCATCGCTGTGTGAGCGGTAAAGTAAAATTTAGTATCTATAGTCGTGATAGTGAAGTATTTTTAATATCAACAGTTGAAACATTAATCATTGGTAATGAGATATAAAATAATATTATTTTCATTCTAATGCTAGTTTAATTTCCGCCTTGTTAACTGAAACGTTCTAATGTACAGTTTAATTTTCATCCTGTTATCTGATAAAAAATTTGTGGTAAAACCTATTTGCCATCTTTAGAATAATCATATTCCACACATACGCTGTTCTAACAAATTCGTCACTTCTGTTGACAGAGCTTATCGCATTCCAACACCTGTTGTTTTGTCTGATTACAAAATATCTGTCTACATAGTAGTAGTATAGGGAAATGAGGGGTTTGGCGGGGGTGGGGGAGGAGGTGTGGGAGGGGTGGTGGGCCAAAACCCTCATTTCCCTATACTACTCCTGATAGTTGTCGGAAACCTGTCGGTTTCCTTTGCGTTTGTATAGGTGGATTATGGAAGCATCTTTGAATTCCTGTGGAATTGTCTCTTGCTGCCATATGATGATAATGTGTTTTCTTCCAGAGAAGAGGGGCATTTTCATGGTCATAAGTCTAGCATTTACTCACTTGGGAGATCCAGCCAGTTTGCCAATTACTGTTGTATTTACAGCAAAGCCGACACCAGCCTCACGGCGCTCTTCACTAACCCGGACGCTCAAAAAGAAAGTTATCCTGAGTCCATTTCACATAGCTCACCTTCTCCTGCAAGCCGGGTCCCGCGCAAGGCAGCAATGTTCACCATGTATCTGACACGAACAAGTGCATCGATTTTGAAGAACAGTCCAGATCTTTCTCTTTTTAGTTCAGTCCGCGTGGTGTAAAATATTCGCAAGTAAACTTACCTGGGTGGATGTATCGGTGAATGCTACTTCCCCATTGTAGAAACAATCACGAAGAGGTCTTTCATCTGTTGATGTAGTCAAAGGCTTTGGCGTTTTAACGTTCATGTGCGTTGATTCAAAACTGATCTCGAGTTGGTTGAGGAACATCAGGGTGATTCCAAATGATAATTTCTACTTGACTCTTAACAAAATTATGACAGTTATGGTAATATTACTCTGACGCAGATATTCCTCGACAAGTGGAGCAAAATTGTTATCGATGATAATATCCGATTTCAGTTGGTCTAACAACTCATATGAGGTAAATTCCACAAGTTCATTACCGCGGTCAGAATCAATTAAGTATATATGATAAAATCTAATCTTAAATACAAACGCCTTTTGATGGTTACGTATAACACTGGATAAATTTTGAGTGCTTCAGACTGAATTTCATCCCCGGTAACTAATGGTGCTAAATTTTGCAAGAGTGTAAAATTTGATTTAAATGCTAATATTAAAATGGCGCGCATCTATTATACACATTATAATTCGATCTCAAGTGCCTTTAGTTCCGGTATGATAAACAAATATGATCCAGACATGCGAACATTTAAGAAGTAACGTTTAGGTCTATAAACACCAATTTCAATTACAACAAAAGTCAAAATAACACGACCATTTTTTTTAGGCTGCGACAGTATGCTCTTCTTCTTTGATTAATATTCCCCCGATCAGACTTCATGAAGTCACTTTGTGTGTTGGTGCGGGAACCTTAGCGATCTACTGATCCACGCCTTATTTCCTCCCGCCAATGACTGTATCAACATAGTCTGTGATAACACTCCGCTGCCTCTGATCCCCCATTGTTTGTGAGCTGAAACAGACTTTTCTAATCTCAAAGTTGTCTTTCATCTAGTTTTGAATGCTTTTGTTTGACGTTTATAATTTTTCAGTTAAATCTTCAAAATTCACAAACTCACGTAGACCGTAACCAACACAACACGACTAGTAAATTCCGACAAATCCAGCTTGGTTATAAATCGGTTTAGATCTATATCAGCTAAGTAACGTCGAGCTGAGTAACGTTCATAAATGTTAATAGACATTGTCGTGTGATACTGAACGTACTTTAATGTAAAATTTGTACGTGCCTTCAGTGATGGTGAACGATCCAGTACACGCAACGCTTCAATAACATCATGACCGATATTGGACTATCCAACCGTGTTTCTACTGGTAAATTGGAATAAAATGGGATTCGTCCACTAGTGCCTAGGGATAAATAATTGACAACTTCTGCAGGCGGTGCAAGTACTAAAGAGTTAAAATACAAACTAAGAGAACATGTTACTAAGTACGTGTCACGGTCTGTTGATGAAATCAAATTGACGATCCTTGTTTAATTATTTCGTGGCAATATCTTGCATATAAAGACCTAAAAATTATGCATTGATTTTACCATCACGAGATTAGTTAATGGACGTTTGAGAACATTCACTTCAATCGACGGCACGATTTTCCACAACCGCGTAATCAAACACCTTTGGCTGAGGGTATTTGGCGACTCGTGTCTGGAATTGAAGACCTTTTTATGCGTCCATCAACCGCCTTTTCTAATCCCATTTCTGATGTAATTCCGACAGTCCCTACGCTGAAGCGTTTTCAACCGCTGAAGCCGCTGCTGCCAATCGTACTGGAATGGCTGCAAGGAAGGAAATATTCCATCGGTCTTTTGCATTTGTGCCACTTCTTACTTGGATAATTTTAATGTCACTGTGGTGTTATTGTGTTTCTCTGCAATATGCCGAAAGAATTGTTTCGATCCACGGCACGTGGACATTTCCAGTTAATTTTGCCAGAGAAAGTTTTAGTGTGACTCGCAATTTTTTTTTATTGCGTTTATGATTTTCTTAAGTTGATTTTCAGTATGTCCGATCTTCACTTATTGATAGGAAATTATTATCTAAATACGTAACAGGTTTAATTATGAATATTATGAATTTTGAACGGGTGCATCCATCACTCATTCGACCACCGGCACCCGCCAACTGCAATGTTATGTCGGAGAATATTACAGCACATCATTTGTAATTAGCGCCAGCACGTGCATGAAAATATATGTAAGCATCGGATAGTCTGAACAACTCCGAGTGTTTTGGGGCAAAGTAATAAATCGGGAACGACGTGCAAAAGTCTGGCTGGGAAATTTGCAGACCCATGTCGATATTTTGATGTCGGTCAATATACGACCACAGACTGTGATATGCACTTGAAATATGAGGAATATCTACTGCATAGCTAAGTTGAATTTCTTCTTAAGGTTCTTGATTGTCGTTTAACTGCAATGAAACTTTAGTCACTCTTGAGGTATCAAATATCATTTTTGCTATGGGTTTGACTATATTATCGATTACGTTTGAAACGTTACAAACACGTGTTTTGGTGCAGTAAGACCATGATGGGTACTTTTTTACCAAATAAATTGTCCTGCAATACCAGTTGGTGGGTGTGCATCTGTGGTATGTACGAGAAATGACAACATTGGTGTGGTTCCGACTGCACAAACGATAACAAACCCTTTTCTACATAAAATGAAGGAGATAACACAGACATCCACAAAGTCAGTGTATCTAATGCAACTTTACCAGTAACACCTCCTAAATGCCGAATTGAATAGTCGGAATTATTTTTACGAAACAATGTGACTGTGTCAGACTAAATAAAAAATTTTGCGAACATCTCTCCTAACCAAAGATGTGACAGGGGAATTGGATACGAAAAGCTCAGTGAATTACCAATAAGTTGCGATCGACGCTGTGCAAATTCAAAGTTGAAATCAGTGTTAGGAAACGGTAAAATTTCTACAGCTGCAACAGCATCGCCAACAAAATTTCAAACTTGTCTAATTATATTTTGTCTATGATATGTGTTATTATTTGCATTTTTGACAAGCATCAGTGTTGGGTCAGCTGTATTTGTATCATCGTCACTATGTAAGTACCGTGCAAGTCTGATAACTGTTCTGGCCACGTCATAATTATTCATTAAGACGGTCATTGTTGTGGTGATCATGATTATTAAATCTCAAGTCGATCTATAATGTACAGTTGGATAATTGCTGGTCGTTTCAGACCTGCTTTCATTGGTAAAGTAATTCTCACAATGTCAGGCGTGATATGATATCCGCCACATAACCATCGTTTATCATCTTAAATATTATCAAGCCAACGTAAAAACCATCTTATTGATTACCGTGCAGTATCAACATCAAACGTTTGAGATTCTAGGGCAATGACAAAACTGAGCTTGGGCTCGTGGGCACGTATATAGATTTTGGATTCTTTACCGGTTTACACCAGAATTCTTTGTCGAATTTTTTCATTGATCGATTTGATGTCGCACGCACCAGAGGGAATTTCAATAGTATGCCAGTTCGCGCCAGTGTTTCATGAAAACACAAATGAGTTGATATCGAATGTTAGGCCAGCTGTAATACTTGCATATATACCAGTGCGATTTCAAGTCCACCCATCAATGAGGTCCATAAAGGTTGATTTTTAATTTCTTCCACATGATAGTGTTCGTGGTCGAAAACACCGATTGCACACCTAGGTTTGTGTTTGTCATGTAAGAGCGCGCGAGTGAGTGATCGAACAGTGTACGAAACTTATGCAGGGGACGATAACGACGAGCGCCTGGCACTTAATAAAAGTCCTATGCACTCATCATTTCGTCTGTGTACGAACGACATCTTATTCATTTTGTCTACGTCAATGGTGGCGAATACAATTCGCGAGAAGGGGCCCCGAGTGGCCGAGTGGTCTAAAGCGCTGTCCGTTACGGATCACTGCCATCTCACCTCTGTCTGCGTGGGTTCGAGTCTAGAATTCGGCGAATGTTGATATGTGAGAAAGCTTGCCAGTAGCTTCTCGTGGGTCGGTGGTTCTTTCTGGTGATTTCCCGGTTTCTTCCTCCACCATTAATACTGGCCGCCATGAATAGCCTATCGTGCGCTGAAAAATGGCGTTAAGCCCAACTGCAACTGCAATTCGCGAGAACTGTAGCATGTGAATATTTAGGGCTTTGCGTCTGATAAGTTGTCATTTATGTATTATCGTGTTGCTGTATTGAAATACCTGCCTGAGGTTTGTGTATCGTATTTGTCTCGTTTCTTGTATTTTATATATAAGTAATTGTTTTGTTTCGTTGTAGTTTGTTTTTCTTTAATCGCGTATACTTGACGGAACATAAACCCCACGACCCGAGGGTGTTGTCTTGTACAACGCCCGGCCCACATATAAATACGTTTTAACCATTGTCGATGTGGTGAGCAGATACAAAGAAGCGGTGCCACTAACATCAGAAGATTCTCTAAATGTCACAGATGTACTCGGGTGAATTTGTGCACGCGGTCACTCACATAGCCAAAGTTGTTTTAACTGGATCTTGGCAAAGAATTTTCTCGGATATGTGGCCGTGATGATGTTTACACACCATGTGCGAGTACTTATCGGACATATCAATACACATCCTGACCGAGCTATTGTGGAACAACTTAATCACACTCTTGCAGAAGAGTTATTCGGTCATCAGTAGAGAATTGTTAATGAAGCCAAACGGTCTCAGGAAATGAGTGCCAACGGCGATCGCTGAGTGCTGCATGTAAATGCATATGATGTTCAAGATCAACTTCAAAGAAGTACCATGTCAAACGTGGATGTTATGATAGTGCGCATATTTTTACAGCCCAACCATATAGTTATGCGTATATACATAATGAAACTGTTGGGGACATCCGGGTTATATCCATCTAAGTTTGGCTTGTTGGCATGAACGTATCTTTGACTTGGCATGGATATTCCATCATAAATTGATAGCTCGAAAAACAGATGCTGGTTAATATCTATTTCAGTTCGATTTTGATTTCAGACAATCATGCATCCCATCCTATACCCGGTGACGAGAAGTAATGGGCGGGATCGAGCTTGTGCATGTGAATAGCAGTGACGCGATATTTCTTAAACACATCAGCGAGCAGCATCACATTGGTGAATACAGATATACATCGTGATAGTCATCGATGTCTTTGCACTCGAATGCAGACCAAAATTTCTTTTCATCTTCGTTCATCTTTATTAATACCTTAACGTGTCAGAGGTGAATCAAACGATTTCGATCAGTGGAAACTGATTTTTGTAAAAATTTGTTCAAATCCTTCATGTACTCGTAAGGATAAATACCTTTTTTCGTCAGCGGGTCTATTATTGGATGGATAGTATCGACCAGTAATTTCAAAGTTCTTGTCCTTTAAATTATTTGCTAATTTGTCCAAGGACGAATTCATTTAAGAAAAAAGTACCGTGCTAGTGATCACTAACTTTAGAACTGAGATTTTGCTCTTTTTCCTTGCCCTGGCTTTGTAATTGAAAGCTTCTTCACAAATCCACAAATCCAACAATGAGTGGCTGCGGAAAACACGCTTGTTATTGTCAGTCATGGGGAAATAATGGGGCAGATAGTGTTAGTGGATAAAAGCCTTTGTCATAACTGAACACAATGACAGCGACACTTAGGTTAAGTGTTTGAAATATGTTCAGTGTGGTTTTGGTAACCTGCATGGGAAATTCAATATCACTGGTAAGTAACTGGATCTACAAAACGGTCGATACGGTGAGAGATTGACCACATCTTGTATACGCCTTTCGCAAGTCCATCCCGATCCTGTATTAGTGTATTTTTGCTCGCGTTTAGAAAATCTTTTCAATACCTCTGCCAATTTCATCACTAATAGCGCTGCTGTGTCTGCGGATTAAGTACCATTGTGAGTAGTAGTTTTAAAGACATCTTTGTCACGACTAAGCGGCATAATCAGATGAGCACTGAGGACAATATATGCTTTATCACCAGTATGAACAAAGTTTTGCATCACCGTTACGAATCCAGGAATGTAAGAAGTTGACGAATGTCTTAGCTTGATGTGTATATCGGCGGGATATCTGCCACCTGATTATTCAACTCACCACTGTGTTTCTGAAATTTGAATTCTGGCACTTGCCATTGCTGTGATTTTGCACGAACATACTGTGCCGCTTTAGTAGCGATCGCTAATGTGAGACGACGAATACAGTTTGCTCATACTCGTCAACTACCGTAAGTATGTGGGTTTTTCTTGCACCTCTGAGTATTCGAATATTATTTTAGAGTACAAATTGTCTTAGTTGTTTTACAGTTGCTTTTCTGTTGTGCCTGCTTTTATTGCTGCTGCTGTTACAGTGGCAGTGGCAACCGGTTGTGGTGGTAGTGGTAATTGTGGATTAAGTACAAACATGGGTCTTAGTAATTCAAATATGTATTGGTATTATGTATATTCCATACTGCCGTGCAAGCTTTTTAACCTGTGGTTCAGTAGGATGGTTTATGTTAAGGTGAGGGTGAAGATTCTAAGTGAGAAATTTTGTCGATGGCTATTTTATGGTTGGTATTTTGTCAGGATCAGAAACGGCGATCGCTTCAAACCTGGTGATTATTTAATCTATTTCTGCTTTATTATTTTTGTTGAGGTATTTGTATGTGCTTGGGCATCCGCATATGTGGATTTGATTTATTTGTGCCCGCTTGATAGTACTCACGAATAGATCCACAAAGCTGATACAGCTGATTACGTCATTTTACTCCGATGCAACATTTAAGGCAGGGTCGTGCCCCCAGGTCATCACTTAATAGTTGCTCGTATGTTTCGCAAAATTCATAATGGCATGTTCTGCCACAGAGTTCGTATTTTCTGAGACATACAGCTTTACATTTGTTGCATTCATGGGCCATGGGGCTTCCTATACATGTCAAATTACATCCGAATTATTTACTTCATGAAATGGTCACACATTTTCAAAGAGATTCCAGAAGCAAACCAACAACATTTGTTTCACTCAACACTGTCCACACAAGTATTCGTACAAGTTTAGGCTAGCGAGATTGAAGTGACGAGGTTAACCCGTATGAAACACGATCTAACGCAGCAGAGAGAGAGAGAGAGAGAGAGAGAGAGAGAGAGAGAGAGAGAGAGAGAGAGAGAGAGAGAGAGAGAGAGAGAGAGAGAGAGAGAGAGAGAGAGAGAGAGAGAGAATATCAGCCAAGATAGAAAATCGTTCGGTAGCTTGTGAAAATTATTTTCACAATCTTGCTATCCACAAAGTGACTTCCAAAAACTTCAAAACGACATCTTGCACTTACACTGTTAAATTTAAATAGTTGAAGTCTTTTTGGCTGTCATGCCTCTGTCTGTTCATAAATTAGCCATATATAATCAATCTATAAGGGAGTTTAACATGAGCGGATAAAATGGGGTCCAAAATGCAAAGGAATCTTCTTGGGTTATGCAACCAGTTATTTTAAAAGAATTCCACCAAGTTTTGAATGCTGTTATTGATTTTCTTCCATGGAAATTAGTGTAACACTGACGACTGAAGTCGTGGCATGACAATTCTTATGAGGTATCTCTGATCATTTAAACATTTGTAAATCAATTAGCCAATATATCTCATTCAGTTAATAATGATAAAATAGGACTATGCTGTTTCGGATGCAGTTGTTTTTGTATTTCACTTGAATCTGTACTACGAATGTGTTCAACTAAACTGTCCGTCTACAATAATGTAATCTGACCATTTGAACTTTTTCAAACTCGTCATCTTTTCTAAAGCATTCATATACAATTGATTAAATTAAATATATCTTACAGGAAGCAATTGTTCTTTTGGTATACACTACAATTTTTGACCTCAAAAACGTTCCAGATTTATGTTAATGATGTGACCATGTTATTGATATGACCACGTTAATGATGTGACCATGTTAATGATATGACCATGTTAATGATATGACCATGCTAATGATGTGACTATGTTAATGATATGTCCATGTTAATGATGTGACCATGTTACTGATATGACCATATTAATGATGATACCATGTTAATGATGTGACCATACGGTTTTCTTACTAATAAATGAATTTTATGAAAATAAACAATTTTCACCCTACTTTTAATACAATATTTATTATTTCTAAATGAAATATATCAATATATTTATATTATATTTAATGGCATCACTACAAGAGACTAAAGCTTAGAAGGTGTTAAATAGTTGAAATCTCTTTGGCTGTTCATAAATTAGCCATATATAATATATCTATAGGTGAATTTAACACGAGCGGATAATATGCCCCCCCCCCTCTCTCTCTCTCTCTCTCTCTCTCTCTCTCTCTCTCTCTCTCTCTCTCTCTCTCTCTCTCTCTCTCTCTCTCCATTCCTTTTCTTCACTATTTACAAAAGAGCACAGAGATTCATGACACCTTTAACTTCGACCAAAGGGATCCAAAAAGTTCAGGATCAAGGAGTGTCTTCAGGTGGTGTCAAAGCGGCTTTCCTGTCCCCATAAGCTGCAGGTGGTGGCACTTTATATCTCCTGACGATAAATTAAGGAGCCAATGTCGCTCCCATTAACAACTCGCACAAGGCCTAATGGCAACAGGCAAGGAATAAAATCATGATCAGTCAGTTAGTCACTTATATCTAACCATCAGGCCCAGCCACACAATGTGACAATGCTTAAATTAAACCATAAACTAAAAAAAATATGAATATACAGGCAAACCTTAGGGGCATGATCCAATACATAAATAAATTTCATCAATCTGTGCAGGGCGACACCTTTTGATCCAACAATCTCCGCATGAAGAGGAACTGATCTGCGGCGATAGGAACTATAATCGGTCCATAATATTATATAGATGTTTCTACCTCTAAATATGTTATTCACCATTCGTTTGAGTTGTCAAACATTATATAAGACAAAAAGCCGTATTGATATAGAAAGAAAGAGTTTTTATAATTGATATATTACTATGACTCATGAGGGATACAAATTTTCCTACAAGCGGATAGATATACTACATTTCGTTAAAGTATTTCTTTTTTTAAATGGTCATAAGCGAGAAAAACATAAACAATATGAAAATCATCTTCTACCAAATAAACATTATTTCTCCGAAACAATATACAATACCTATTATTTCTCTCAATCCTGCTATGCCTACCTGTCTCTATTTTCAGCATCGAGCACCTAAATTTAGTAAGTAACTTCCTAAGAAAATATAATAATCACGTGTGAGGTATTTTCCGGTTTTAATTCGGTTTTATACATGCTACGTTATACATATTTATGTGAAATGTTGATATCACTTTCTCAGTTTTGGAATGTCGACTCCTCAATTATTTGCAAAAATAGTGAGAAAAACGAAATAGCATGTCTTTATCTTTTGTAGCCCAGTTGACACATTTATTTTATCTAATCTTATCAACATTAAATAACCTTGGTTTCGGTAGCAAGTTGAAAGCATTCTCATAACCATCCACCAGCATTTAATACATTACAAAGTGGACGTCTTCCGCATTCCACCTTACACAATTGCATCATTGGTAGTTTTAGGTACACTGTTGTTTTGCACAATTTCAATACCTCTACTAATTTCATATCCCCAAATTTCTTACCCATAGCAACCAAATTATTTTCCTACGGAATCAAAAAGTTTACATTAAAACACCTAGATAATTAAATAATCCTTCAAGTTGATTTCTTTGACTTAATCGCTAGTGTCTGTGTAACTTTTGTCCAACCATCTTTATGGTGAAATATAGACCCATGTACTTTTAATAAGGCACACACTCAATAAGACTTTCTTTCAAAACAAAAACATACTTCCATTTGTTTGAGATAACCCCCATTTCTGAAAACAATGATTTTACTTTTGATTGGGATTGGCCATCATACCAGTTTTATCACATAAACGTTCGAAAACATTTATTTGGTTCTGAAGTAGCTTTACTGTATCGGCATAAGTAGCAACATCTTCAGCGTAAAGTATTGAAAAGTATCATCAATATCTTCTGAGATAAATACATCCTCTTTTGCATTCAAGATTCATCTGTGTAATCAATCATTTAAAAAAGGGGGAAATATGATAGGTATCAAAACATAACGCTACCTTGTACCTAATGTACATTCGAAGTAATTAGTTTAATCTTTAAGTGTTCGGGCACGGCTTTTGAGATTTCTGTTAAAATGTTTACTATTTTACCATTCATACCCTTGCATTTATATGGTCATGCTGTACTTTATCACAAGCTTTGTTAAAATCGATAATATGTCGGTAAAATTTAACTTTCTTCTGGATATATATTTCTAAGCTACAGACTGAATAACAAAGATATTGTCGCACACAGAGTATTTTATCCTAAACTCTATGTGTGCTTTGTCTATCAGACGATTGTCTACAGTCCACGTGTATATACGATTATTCAATAAGACTCCAAATAGTAAGAAAACAATCCTAGACCACCAAGTCCAACTGCACCACGCGTTATCCAATTACAAAACAACCCCAAAAAGATTGAATTAAGTAGGTGCACCAAAAAAATACGCGTGAATTAATCTGATTAAAAAATCAGATTTCCACTGTTCTAGATTTGACAGCGACCCCGTAGGGGTCATGTTCTGGTGACTGATGTTATTACTATAATCGCTAATTTTATCAGTCAGGTTGAGGCTTATACTTTCGCGTTTGGAGACTGATTAGTTTGGCTGAGGAGAATTGAGTTCCGAACGATTTAGTTCACTTTTAAATTTCTGAAAGCTGCAGTTCCAGAAATCTAATTCAAAGATCAGCAGAATATGGCACCTAAACGGTCACTCTCTGATCTTCACATAGGACAGTGAAGATCAGATTTTAATCAGATTGAATCACGACTAAACTATCCAAAATATTAGATAATATAAGGTGGTTAAAAACAAACCGTCAGGCCCAGCCACCCTTGGTGGCAATGATTGAACTAGAATGAAATCTTTAATACATTAGAACATAAAAGGTGGAGATGGTTATGAAAAATATAAAACTAATTACAAGACATGCTTTAATTTTGAGCATGACCCGATAACTCAATTTTACCATTTTCACTTCTTTAAACCATAGTGAACCTTCCGGCACAAGCATAGACTATGTATTTTCAAAACTAGTGTAAGACTGCGACTTTTGGAACAGACAATCAATGTGAGTGGACCAGCGTGAGCCATTCTGCAGCGATGGGACGTGACCCTTGATAGTACGCCTATCCTAGACATATTCCCTGCGTGCATTAATCAGTCCCACATGGCCATGAGCCTGCAGAAGCCACAAAGCAGGAGGTGGAACCGTCGAAGCAAGCAGAGGAGGGGTTGACCAAGAAACACCTGGTGACGTGACCTTGAGGCGGACATCACTTAGCTGGTTCACACCTGGAGTCAGCTCGAGAGAATGGCACAGGCCAGAAGTCTCTGGCAATCTTTTTGGGCGGCCTATACCCCAGTGAAAGTGACGGCCATAACGAACTAACATGGAAGTATAGTTGTTTGCATCTTAAATCTAAAACAAGTCTTGCCTGCTGTGTATGATAGTATAGATGGGGTCCTGATCGCTACACTTCACATGCTGAAAAAATACAGTCCGTGTGTTTGATAGTTGATATCTGGGGTTTGGTCGCTACATATAGTGCATTTGATAGTATATGTATGTATGGAGATGGGCACTAAACATGGTGTTTTGGACAGTATATATGGGATATTAGTCACTACACACAATGTATTAATGGTATAATGTATGGTTTGGGATTGTAGATGGCTGGATGCTGGTCAGTACAAATGGCATTTTGGATTGTATATAGGGGTTACTGACCTCTATACACTGCATGTTGATGGTATAATGTCGAATGTTGGATAGTATATGACTGGGTGTTGGTCACTACTGATGGCATGTTTATGGTACAATATGAAGCATAGGATAGTAATCCCCCAAATTTTAGCATTTCCCAAGGGAAGCATACAACCAAAATTTTGCTTATGTTTGAGAGTGTTTGTTTATATCATGCCCATTCTTTTACATCCTGTCCCCCTTTTCGTTTTTGTAAGTATATTGTGTATATAATGTGTTTTGATTGAAAACAGGTGCTGAATTGTAGAAGTGTTTGTTGGGTTGTAAAAGTGTGTATTGGATTGAAGATAAAAGTTTTAACATTTCCAATTGACACCTATTTATGTGTATGCAAGTATAGCATGCGTCTATAAACATTCCTGCCCTTATGTAATAGTATGTTTTATATAGGTATAGAATGTGCATAAACACTCCTACTTTTGTGCAGGTATAGTGTGTTTGTGTGGATATAACAGCATCTATAAAGAATCCTTTACCGTTGTGTAAACCTATGTGTGACAAATTGGCGGCGTGCAAAACACACCAACCTCTTTCACTACGTTTCGTTGCTAGGGAATGACCTCCGCGGTGTACTTTACCCAGTGTGGATAGATAGAAAGAAGAATGCAGATCACTGAACAAGTATATTAAAGAAATAACAAAACGATCCCCCTTTTAATGAACAAATATAAAATTTATTCAGTTTATCAACAGAATTTAAAATGCAAAGAAATCAATGACTTGGTTACAAAAGAAGGAAAATGGTACTAACATGTACTCAAATAAAAAGACAATACAAATTTCTTTAAATGTAAAATTACTTTCAACGTTAAATTACTCTCTTCATTGCCAATGAGATGTGACCTTTGAGTGCAACGATGAGAGACTTCATCACCTATTTAACGCGGACATCAAGACTTCCGTTCGTCCCTGCTCTGCCGATCTTTGTCTAGCTATTTCGTCTTGGACTCTTGTCCGTCGAACTCTGACTTAACAATCGTCTCTGGGCTTAGATTTCTTCGTAGAACTTGTTCTGGTCCTGTGATTGTTCAGGGATTTCTCATGTGAATCCAGGAAAGCTGTTTCCTTCAATAAAAAAATGTCTCGCAATAGACAATAGGTCACATTCCCAAGTATATCTATATTTTTACATTAATTCGGCTCAGAAACAAAAGGCATAAATTCTGCCGCAGTAACTCATTGCTCCCTAGCTGTTATGTTTACATCAACGGTCAATGCTTGTCCTGACCTTAATTCAGATCACGCTAGGGATGGTCAATTAAATTCAACTCAGCCATATGAAAACCGTATGTAAACCTACCTTGACTTCTTACTCTGTTAAGTTACATATGGCTTAGACTTCTAGGTCTAACTATTCTAAAATAGTTTACTCGACCAATTAAATATTACAAACTAGTATATGGTATACATGTAATGTTAGGTCATACTCATTCTAAACAGAGTTAATCCATAAACTATGAAACATTACCCATTATTCCTTAAGCTTAATTCATTTAAATTCCTAATCACTCCTATGTATTCAAGATTCAATTACATGCAATCTTTTCAACTAATCTAATGAAATTTTTATTACATTCAATCTTGCCAATTCTCCAAATGGATTGATAATTAGAAAATCAAAGAATAAAATGTCATGACCAGCATTTCACTAAAATCCTGCAAAATGAAATCATACATACATACATCACATCAATAATACATTTGAAATAGATCAACAAATGAAATAACATATTAAAATCGGGAAACTAAGATTGCGTACCTTTTGCCGTTTCTTTATTCGTTTCCACGAACCTCAAGTATAGTCCGTCTCCTAACTGAGACAACTGTCTGGACCCTTACTCTATAATGAAAACGTACTTTTTACGAATTCAAAAAGTAGAGTTTCCCTACTTGCTGAGACAAACTCCCGCTTTACTGCCAAATTACGAGATAACGTCTTACACGTTCCTCCCGGAATCGTTTAACTTTCCTCGCGAAAGATTAAAGACTGCTGAATTTTCCTAAAGTAAAACCTTTAAATTCTTACAGAGTAACGCCCATAAATCCATATTAACCAATCGGAATAGACTGTTTCCTAAACCTGTTCCGTAGAATTTTTGGATTGACAAGACAACTAAACAACTAATCATGCCGTAATTAATAATTACTTTGAACAATCATCTATAGCAGTAGTATTAGAAAACAAGAGTTTTAGCCCACCCACCCACCCCCTCCCCCCGAAAAAAAACCCTTGTTTCCTACTACTACTAGACAAAACAACAGGTGTTGGAATGCTATGATTCATCTAAATAAGCTCTGTCATGCAGAGGTGACGAATTTGTTAGAACAGCGCATGCGTGGATACGATTATTCTAAAGACGGCAAATGGGTTTTATAATCAGTCTACCACAAGTTTTTTATCAGATAACAGGATGAAAATTAAACTGTGCATTAGAACGTTTCAGTTAACAAGGCGGAAATTAAACTAGCATTAGAATGAAAATGATATTATTTTATATCTCGTTACCAATGATTAATGTTTCAACTGCTGATATTAAAAATACTTCACTATCACGACTATAGATACTAAATTTTACTTTACCGCTCACACAGCGACGGGACTCAAACAAATCTTTCATTTCTGGTTTGTTTAAAGGATATATTTTGTCGATAAAATACACCTTTGACTGATCGAGATCAATTGTGAGTTTAGTATATTTTTGTTGGTTAATGGGGCTGTGAAAGTTTTTAAATTCCGCTAGCAACTTTTGATACAATTGTTCGATATAATTGAAATACACGCTATTATCAGATCTGATGAGCGAAAGTTTTAACTTGTCACGTGTTCCATTAAAACATATACCTGATGTTTCATTATTAAATTCAACTGTCAATTGTTTACCGTCCATCATTAGATATTTGATGTTACTATTGTAGCTATTTGTTATTATCAAATTTTCAAACATTATTTTATAAGTTTAGATGAAATTTTACGTTACTCATATTTTTTTGATAATTTTTTTCATATTTGCTAACCCTCATTGGTAGAATGTCTGTTAACATATTGTCAATAATACGAAATTCACGTAATAAATCATCCATATTATATTTGACTCCTCGTAGGTAAGACCGGATCTGATCAAGTAGTTTTTTGTAAGTTTTAATTGATGTTAAACAACCGTACTTTTTTATTAAAAGTCTTGGTTCTACTTTTTTACACGCCACAGTAAGTGAAACACCAATACCGGATATGATTAACAAAAACGGATTTAATGATACCCCACTTGAAATTATACCAGAACTGGTCATTAACATGGGTAGATATGATATTACTCGAAGGATCTTGTTGTAGTATTTGTAACATTTTTTAACACACCAAAGTTTTTTATGATAATATTTATAGCATTGTATTAATGCGTCTACATCTTGTTTTGGAATATCTTTTGAAATATGATTGAAATCAACTATACTTCTTTTCATTATAATATTTGTTTACATAATCCCCAGTCTTGGTATTAGTAATTCAGCTACAAATTCCAAGCACCAACTATAACCGACTTCGGTTGCATTTGGAAATATAGTAGTAAGTTCAAATGTAAATATTTCTTCAATACCTTTTAATATTAATATGGATACAGTTCCAGAAGACGTACCCAAAATATGTAATGGAGATGTGGTTGAAATATTAAAATCTCCAATGCTAATCACTGTGAATCTATACACACCAGTAACTTCTGCAGCGTATTTGATAGATTTATTTTGCTGCGTCCATGTACTAGACCCAGAAGCAACAGTATGCACACTATTTTTAATCTGTTCGTGAGGAATTTTAATCATACTCGTTTTCTCAACAATACTAGGAATTCCACTAATAATATCATTGAGTTTTGTGTTAATATCATTGAGTTTTGTGTTATTACTAGCGAGTGTAATGTCAACATTTGATGGATTTCCCAAAAAATTCGTTTTTAAGTGTTTATGTTTCTACGAAAACTTAAAAACGTATTCACGTGACCAAGAAACTCAGTTTTGAGCGCTGTTATTTCATTATTGATTGGAACGTCCTGATCATCGACGTATTTTTTGTTTACAGCGTCTCCATCTATAGTTGGATATCCAAGATCTGTAATCTTATTCTGGTTCATAACAATATTCCCACTAAATAAATCACCAGCTTTTTTAACAAAATCATCCACTGACCTACCAGAATCTCGTATCTTACCTCGATTGTTAAAAGTCAAAATATTACCAGAAACCGCATTAGGTATTCGTACAAGTACATCTGGCAGTTTTACATCACTAGTTTTTAATCGTCCTTCTTTGTCCTGGAAAATGACGACTTCATCTGGATCTACACTGGTAAGATTTAGTAAATTATTGATTTCATTTTTGAGCTGATCAAGAGTTGCATATTAGGATAAGTCACCTTGGTAACCTTCCGTGGATAAATCTCCTGATAGTGTTCCAAATTTTGTATAGTAGCTCATTATTTACTGTCCTAGATAAAATTATCAAAACTAGTTTAATATTTTATAAAATGGCAAAATCGTCGATATTAAACTTTGATACAGAGAGACTGGTGAAGCACAAACATAACAATGAACTTCCTGATTGTCATTATCTTATTGTTGGGCGAACTGGATCGGTAAAAAACAAATTTGCTTATGAACTTGCTTCTTGGTAATAATTTTAGCTATGACAGAGTTTATATTTACACAATCAATCCACAGCAAAATAAGTATGAGTTATTAAGCCAGTATAATGACAAACTTCGTGATGAACTTAAGGCTGGTGAAGATTTTTTTATAATTAAGCAGCCAGAAGATCTTATTCCAATTAATCAACTTGATGCAGATGAACACAAGATAGTAGTTTTTGACGATATTCCGCTAAATAACATGGAGATGAACAAAATAAGATTATATTTCTCACTGTCACGTAATAAACAGTGTTATTCTGTTTATCTCGCTCAAGGATTTTATAATGTTGACAGATTTATTAGGCGAAATACGGGTTGTTTTATTTTATTTTCAGGACTGGACAATGTTAACGTTAGAAATATTGCAAGCGAGCAATGCGGTGACGTGACAAAAGATAAGTTTATTGAACTTTACCGTAATGCTACAAAAGATAAATTCAACTTTTTCTTATTTGATAAACTTACAAATGATCCAACTAAAATGTTTCGCTGTTGTATTAACAGTTACTTACAGTAAGGGTTTCAATTTTATCAAATTTATAATAATAATAATGGACAATCGAGCAAGATACAGACAACACATAGAAGATCTAAAGAAACTTGCTCAATCTCAGGCATTACTTAAGCAAAAAGTACAAGAAGCACGACGTGGGCAAGTAACTGCTACAGAAGCAACAGCTACAATTTTCAAGCCGGTTACTGAAGCATTGTTAGGTAAACAACCTGAAACTAAACCACTATCAGAAGAAGAACTTAAACAACTACAGGAAAAAGGTTTGGTTGGAATTGTTAAAGAACAACAAGAAAAAGCTGCTGAAAAACTTGTTACTAGATCTGAAGAAGAAAAAAGAAAATTAATTGAGGCACTTACAGCAAATATAACTGATCCTGCGGCTAGACAAGCTGAAACAGATCGATTGATAAACAATCCGCTCTAGTGAGTCTGCGATAGATAGCGCAAATTATTCAGTAAATTATATTCCACCTATCCAACTAGATCTTGCAAAACAGTATGAGATAGGATTAATTTCTTGTACTTGCTGGAATGCTATACCTAACGTGAAAACTGATGTTAACGATGAAATGCAGTTCATTACGTTTACAAGTTCTTCAATATCTACAACAGAAAAAAAAAATAAAAGTTCCACAAGGAGCTTATAATATTACAGATTTAAACAGGACAATCAAAGAGCTCATAACAAAAGCTGGCGGTGTGGCTGATGATTTTGAATATGCAGCGAATTATAACACATTACGAGCTAGGATAACTTTGAAAAATATATTAATCGGTCTTGAACCAAGAAAAATAAGTATTGCACAACTGTTAGGATTTACTAAAATAAGTTACGATGCACTTGATCAGCCTATTACATATGACAGTGAACTGCCAGTAAATATAACAGAAGTAAATACGATATTAGTAAATTGCTCTATTGCTTCTGGCTCTTATACATCAAAAGGCAGCAAAGGTCAAACGATTTACAGTTTCTCACCTGAAGTTCCGCCAGGTTCTCTCATGCAAATAACTCCACGACATATGATCTATTATCCTTTAAACGTTGAAGATCAAATATCAAGTATAATAATGCAGTTGACAGATCAATCTGGAGAACAGTTACATGTTAATAATGAAGGTGTAACTTATTATTTACATCTACGCGAGCAAAAGTAAAAATTATGCAACATCAAATATAATGAAACAAAGAAAAAAGATTTATCGAAGAAAAATAATAGGAGGATATTTTTGGAAATATTTTTACTAAAGTTATTGAAAATATTCCGGGTATAGCGCGTAAAGTTGCACCAATTGCTATTGACGCAGGTAAAGCTTTTGCAACTGGGGTTGCATCTGCCGCTGGGACTGCGGTTGGACAAAATATAGCTGATAAAATAAAAGGAGATCCACCGACTGCATCTGAAATAAAACAAGCTATCTCAGAAATCGCTCCAACAAAAGAAACTCAACGAGCGATGATAACAACAACAAAAAAATTATTATCACCAAAGGGCGAGCAGATCATACAAAAAATGATATCTAAAATAACAGTGCCGCAATAAAATTTTATATAATCTAATAAAATAAAATGTCTATTAAAAATTATCTCGAGTTAACAGAAACTTATGACATCGACAACGATGTGACAGAATTTGAGTATGTTGAGTATCTTGATGAGAATTCTAACGAACCAAATAAAGCTGGTATTAGAACCTTTAACACCAGAGACGAAGATGTATTTCTACTGCCACATAAGGCTATGTTAGAAGTTCGTGGTCAGATTATGACAGTAGCCAATCCACCTGCTGTAATTGCAGTTGGAGCAGAAATAGCTCTTATAAATAACGGCTGGAGTTTATTTAAAAGTGCTAGATATCAACTGGCCAATCAAACTATAGAAGATATTTCAGGTAATCTACAAGTTGCAAGTACAATTTTAAATATTATTTCGTTTTCCGACGATTACTCGAGATCAACTGCAACGAATATGATGTGGTTTAAAGATACTGGACGGGGTATAGCTGAATCAACGGAATTTTTAAAGAGAGGTGCTATAGTACACGGAGCTAATGCAGATGAAAATGCTGGAATTGTTAGAAATTTTCTCATTGCTAATGCTGCTGCTCAAGATATTGTCGCACCAGGTGCAGCTGCTAATGCAGACGCTACAACAGTTTCTCTTATAGCAGCTTTTAATAATCTAAATATAACACCACCAGCTGCAGATGCAAACGGTACTGCGATGTTAAATTTACTTCTTAACACACTTGACGTGAGAAATCCACGCTATAATGAAGGCTTTGCTAGGCGAAGAAAACTTACAGCAGGATCACGTCAAATTACAATGATGCTTCCGCTAAGCATGATATTCGGCTTTTGTCGTGATTATGATAAAGTATTCCGTGGAGTAAAACATACGCTTATTTTAGATCGAGCAGACAAAACGATTGCTTGTTTAGATCTGAAGGGGCTGATGTACAGTTTATCATAAACAAACTTGCTTTGTGGATGCCACGTATAACACCATCAATCACTAAAATGTCAGAACTAAATAGCACACTTGATAAGCATACAAACAGAATTTACTTTAAGCAGCATAAGATATATCAGACAGCGGTTCCAAATACTACTGACTACACGTGGAGGGTTACAACAACATCAAGCGAACAACTGCCGAGACACATATTTGTCGTATTTCAACAGCACGCTCGACGAGGAAACCAGCAACAAAATAATGCAATATTTGACCACGCTGATGTCAGACGAATATACGCTAGATTAAATTCAAAGCAATATCCAGAACGAGCTATCGAGTGCAATTTTGCTGATGACGCTAATAAAAATATTTCTCGACCGTATATGTACCTGCTTGACGCAATGCAAAAATATCAGGATGTTGAAGATGGAACTCAAATATCAGCAGAGGAATTTCGTACGCTTTATCCTATATTTTATTTTGATGTTAGTAAACATAACGAGCGAGCTGTAGACAGCACAGCGGATATTGAAATTACATGGACACTTGGAGCGGTTCCAATAGTGCCGTTGTACGTATAAGCATTAGTGATTAGTGATAGATTTATCACGGTAGATTCTATTGGAGGTAAAATGACAGTTCAAGTTTAATCTACAGTTGTTATATAAAATGGCAAATTATATTATAAAAGAAGTATATTTGACCGATGGTCAAGTTAAAAAATTAGTAGCTGCTATTGCAAAGCGAGAACAGGTATCATTAAAATTAATCCTAATATTTTTGATGGTGTTTTAACAAAATTATGCTAACAAAAAATCAAGTAAAGAAGTATGAACGTAAAAAAAAACTTTTGTTTTAAATTTGAGTGTTGCACAAATAACTGCGATGGCAAACGATATTGTTGTCAAAGGTGGTTTTCTTGATCCAGCATTATCAGTATTAAATAGTACAATAATACCTAAAGTTTTGCCGGTGTTGGGAACATTAGGACTAGCAGCAATGTCAGGAGCAGTCTCTGGTGCAACGAAGAAAGCTGTTGAGGGTAATGGTATCATTCGTGGAAGTGGAATAAAAAAATTGTAAATTTTATGTAAATGATATATTATAATGCCACAACGGAAAAAGAAATCTCCAACAACAAAATCGCTAGAAAAAAAGAAAACAAAAAAAAAAAGAAAACAACACCAAAACGCCAACAAGCAAAACAAGGAGGAGTTTTTCCGTTCGCTCCACTTTTGGCGGGACTAGCGGGAAGTCTGCTGCCAAATCTTTTAGGAATCGGACGTGGTCTAACATTACCAGGAACACGACCACCCCGTTGAGTAATTTTGATATCATTGATAAGTTAAAAGCGGTTCCTGGATTTCACGGAGTTTATTCTAAAGATGAACTCGCAGCAATAAAATCACCATCAGCTGTAAGTTCGTGTGTTATTAATATACAAGATTTTAATGACGGATCCGGCACACATTGGGTAGCAGTTTATAATAATAATTATTTCGACTCGTTTGGACTTCCTCCAAGCGATGTAATAAAACAGTATATGAATAAAAAATTTAAAAAGATATATTATTCGTCAAATCAACTCCAACCTGTTGGAACGTCTGCTTGCGGATATCATTGTACAATGTTTATCCGACAGATGAGCAGAAATCTCAATTTTTTAAAAATTTATTTTACAGTTTGACAAGCAACCTTCTCACGCTAATGATGAGATTGCAATTAATTTTATCTAAACTTAAAAATATAATAATGTCAACATACTGTCTCAAGTGTAGAACTAAAACAGAAAATATTGATGAAACAACAGAAAAAAACAAAAAACAACAGGATAATATTAAAAAGTTTTTGTGCAGTCTGCGGAAAAAGAAAAAATATGTTTTTAAAGAAAGTGTCCCCAGCGACGTCGCCAGCGAAAAATTCGCTAGGATCTGGTTATCCTGATATTATTTTAGTCGACGACTAAAAATATAGAATGATATGCAACTGTGATTCTGACAGAGATTTGTGTCTTGAGCAAAATAAAATTGTCGCATACTGTCAATGTTGTAACAACAGAGAAATAATAGGGTCAGGTATAGATATACATAAAATTATTGGAAAATTGCCAAAACCAAAAGGCGGTTGGACTTTGCCAGGTCATCGGTTTACAGGACCTTACAATCCGCTGGATCAACAACTAGATGAAAACGACAATCCATTACCAGGACAAGAGCCTTACAATCAAGTATATGCAATAGCAATGCGTCATGATATCTGTTATCGTGATCATGAAAACTCAAAATCAGATTGTGATAAAGTAATGTTAGACGAATTACGTGATATGGGGCCAACAAATCTACGAGAACGTTTTGATATAAGATTTGTTCAGGGAATAATTGGAGAAAAAATATAAACTCGGACTCGGGAAAAAGTTTACGATGATCTTGCAGTCGAACTACACAGACCTTAAAAAAAAGTTCCCACGACGTAAAGTTGTCGCTAATGGTGTAGATGATATCTGGGCAATAGATTTGGTGGATGTGTCGAATCTGGCTCAGTTTAACGTTGGCGCTGATGGTGCTCCAAACAGGTATTTGTTTAATGTTATAGACGTTTTTAGCAAATACGCTTTCAGTGTACCTGTTTCGGATAAGACAGGAACTTCAATGACTGATGCGCTAAGACAAATAATAACGAGTACAGAAAGAAAACCAAATAAAATCTGGACTGATCACGGATCTGAGTTTTTATAACAAAAAGTTTGAGCAGTTTCTAGAACAAAATAATATAAAAAAATATGTTACAGGAAACGAGGGTAAAAGCGTTGTTGTCGAGAGATTTAATCGCACGCTGAACGAAAAATTACACAAACATATGACAGCTAAAAACACCAACAGGTACATCGATGACCTTTCTCAAATCGTAGGTGAATATAATAACACGAAACATCGAACCATTAAAATGTCATCTAATAATGCTATTAAAAATCCGATATTAGCAAATGATAACATGTACCGCAGACATAAATTTAAGGTTGGTGATAAAGTTAGAATATCTTTGATAAAAAAGATATTTGCAAAAGGATTTACTCCAAACTGGAGCGAAGAAATATTTGTAGTTGATAAGGTACTTTTCACAATACCTGTAACATACGCTTTAAAAGATTTGGCAGGGGAACCGATCGTATGTAGTTTTTATGAACAAGAACTACAGAAAACTGAGCAGGATGCTTTTGTTATTGAAAAAGTGATTAGGAAAAAAGGAAATAAAAGTTTAGTCAAATGGCGTGGGTATAGCGATAAATTTAACAGTTGGATCCCAACGAAACAAATTATGATATAATGCTATTATAAATTTCCTCATACTTTTGTTTGACAGATTTACATTTTATTGGTTTACATAATGATATTAGATATTGTCTGCGATCGTCAGAGATCGTCATTAGATTAAAAATTTTGACAAATATGAAATCGAATTTGATATTTTTCTGTCGGCCTGGAATTCTGATGTTTAAGAAAGGTCTGATTAGCTGCCAAAACAGTTGTTGTTCGGCAACGGTAAAATTAAATTTCATTATTTTTTTTGTAATGTGATACTTGATATTATATCGTTTAGTTGTTGATCTGCTGTAATTAGATCTGTCAGCAACAGTGACTATTTCACCATCAACATCAGATTCGTTGTTATATAAAATATCATCTTCACTATAACCAACAGATTTGTCTATGAAATCTTTGGAAAATGTAATACTATGCGTGACCTTATCGCTAGTATCTTCTTCGTATAATTCAGCGAGTAGTTTCATCAAGTCCATTATTATAATATATTTTTATCTAATTTGTTAATTATAAGATGACTGACGAGATAAAATATCACCAAAAAGTTAATATATTAAATTACAACGAACTAGCCGAAGCGGTAAGAAAATGTTTGTTGGGTTATAGTGCATATTCTGTTGACGTTATTGTAATGCAAGGTGATTCTCATAAAATATTGCTAACAGCAGCAGAAAAAAAAATAAAACTAATGAAAGTGCAGTAACGACGTTAAAATTTGATCATGATGATGTTATAGCATTTGCTCATCATTGTTTGAGTAAAACCGAGCTATCAAATATCATATCTAAAACCAATCCTGGTACTGTATTCGCTTGAAAAAGCTGATTTTGTTACTCCATCAGCTATAAATTTTACTGACATAGACTTTATCTTATAATATTTCGCCGCAGCTGTAATCGATTTGAATTTGATCTCCTTA
Organism: Potamilus streckersoni; assembly: GCA_016746295.1. NCBI lineage: Eukaryota > Metazoa > Mollusca > Bivalvia > Unionida > Unionidae > Potamilus > Potamilus streckersoni. The sequence goes on along the minus strand of JAEAOA010000520.1, from coordinate 1,427,835 downwards.
TCCGTTTCGAGGTTTTTTGAAATAACAGGTTTTATTGGACATCTAAAATTAATACCATTACTATTTTTTCCTTTTCTCACATTTTCCTGTTGGGTCACTAGCTCCAGATTTTCCAATCGATTGTCTGTTTCTACGTTATTGATGTGATTAATAACCAGACCATTGGGTATAGATCCGTTGAACACCTCGTAAACAAACCTATGACCAGTATAACAAACTTGATCTGTCGATGTTCCTCTAACAATTACCCTGATATATCCCATAGTGTTCATAGTACCAAGAACTTTTTTAGTTTTTCTGTTTCTAATAATACCGCGATCGTTAGCCTCGTATAAATCAAAGACCGGATGCAGCTGAAACTCATCTTGTAAGGATAAGTTTTCAATGTTGTCATCAGTGACTTTACTGTTCACGTGATACACACGCTGTCCTTCTGGAATGTCATCGCAGAACAACGTGTAAATAAAATCTTTTCTAAGCATTGCAATCGTCTCGGCATTATCTCCCTTGACACTAATATTATAACCCGCTGTAGTCAATTTGCCAACAGTTATTCCAGTTTTAATGTTAATAACCAAACCTAATGTATTTCCAGCGTATAAGTTGTATTTTGGGTGAATATAATATATCTCTTGCTCACGTGCGCTTGTCAGATTTGTTGTTATTATAATATAGGCGATTTTTTTATCTTTAATTGATTTTTAGCGCATGCGCAGTGTGAGGTAAATTATCAATTAAATATTATATTATAGTATAATAATGTTAAAATTGCGTGATATAGCTAAGAGAAGCCTTATGGGAGAACCTGATAAAATAGCGACTGCTTTTGCAGGTTTTGACAATAGTTATCAGTTTGATAATCGAAATGTTTTAGTAAATTTTACCGCAACAAATCTTTACCACCTACAACAGACAACTGTAAAACGTGAGTTCGAAAAACACAAAAGTATCAGATTATTTGTGCAATATCATGTTATATTTTCAAAGTTAGTTGTAACGGAAGAATCAACTAACAAGGACATTGCAGATCCTTATATGAACGCAAAATCAAGACGTGTTTTGCTTGGGACTAATCTTTTACCACTATCTGATGAAATACACCAAGAAATCTGGAAAAATAGAGGAATTGGCTGAATTAGGTTCGGGTTAAAAGTTTGAAATGATTAAAGAAATATTGTTTCACACGATGATATATAACGCATTACGAGGTAGTTCGTACATCGACCTGCCACCAAAAATAAAAAGTAAAAGATGTTGTATAAACATCAAAAATGTAGATAACAAATGTTTCCAATGGGCTGTTCTTTCCGCACTATTTCCAGCAGAAAAAACACGCTGATCGCGTTGAGAAGTATATCAGTCACGTGTCAAGATTAAATTTTAAAGATATTAACTTTCCAGTGGCAGAAAATCAAATACTAAAATTTGAAAAGCAAAATAATGTTTCAATTGACGTTTTCGGATTAGATGAAAAAGAGGATGTATATCCGAGATATATTTCAGAAAAAGCGTCACAATCGACTATCAATCTACTGTTTATAAAAAAATCATTACGTTTGGATTAAAAACTTTAACGGACTAGTTGGTAAACAGTACAATAAAAAAAGAAATAAGAAGTTCGTTTGTTACCGCTGCATACATGGCTGTACAAACAATGAAACATTACAAAAGCATTTGCAGTACTGTAGTGATGTACAAAGAATAACAATGCCATCTAAAAAAGATAGTGTGTTACAGTTTGTCCATCATAATCACAAACTAAAAATTCATTTCGTCATAGACGCTGATTTTGAGTGTTTACTTCAACCTGTACTTGGCGTAGAAAATGATCCTAAAAAATCGATTACAAGAAAAACTCAAAATCATGTTCCATGTGGAGTAGCGTACAAGGTAGTTTGTTGTACTGATTCTAGATTATATAAACCAATCCAATACTATCGTGGTAAAAATCCAGCTGTCTGGCTTCTCAAGCAGTTGATTAACGAAGTTGATGACATTACCTATCGTTTAAAAAGAGTAACGCCAATGTTAAAATTAACACCTCAACAAGAATCTGATCACGAGCAAGCGGAAATTTGTCATATTTGTGAAAAAGCTTTTGACCCTGACAATGTCAGGACTGACAACGTTAGTAATAAAAAAGTACATGACCATTGTCATTTGACCGGACAGTACCGTGGAGCGGCTCATAATCAGTGTAATTTAAAATTTCATGCTCCAGATTTTATTCCGGTTATTCTTCACAATTTTCGAGGATATGATAGTTACATTATAGTAGAAGCTTTTGGTGATCCTGATATAAAATCTCGTCTAAAACTCGATAACGTCATCAAATGCATTCCAAATAATTTTGAAAAGTACATGTCAGTTACGCTAGGTAAATTGCGTTTCATTGACAGCCTGCAGTTTATGGCAGCATCGTTAGATGAGCTAGTGAAAGGTTGTAGTAAATTTGATAACCTAAAAGATTGTTTTGGAAATAAATTTAATCTACTAGCTAAAAAAGGGGTATTTCCGTATGAATACCTCGACGAATGGAGTAAAAATCTTTACCTGACAAAAATAATTTTTACTCGCAACTTAAAAATGAAAATATAACTGATGATGAGTACAGGTATGCACAAGACATCTGGAAAGAGTTTCATTGTGAGACTTTTGGTGATTATCATGATTTGTATTTGAAAATTGACGTGTTATTATTAGCAGATGTTTTTGAAAGTTTTCGAGAAGTGAGTTATAATAATTACGGACTAGATCCTTGCTGGTATTATTCTGCCTTTGGGCTGTCATGGGATGCTCTGCTAAAGTTTAGTAAGGTAAGGTTAGAATTACTGACAGACGTTGATATGTTCAATTTTATTGAAAAAAGTATCAGAGGTGGTATTAGCGTGATAACAAAAAATATGCTGAAGCAAACAACAGATATTTGAAACAGTATAATCCTGAGCTCCCTTCGAAATATTTAGTTTATATAGATTGCAATAATCTTTACGGTGGTTCGATGGCAGAATTAATGCCTATTGGTGGATTTCATTGGATCACGGCTGATCAATTTCTATCGGAGACAGAAAAAAAGATACCCGACGATGTTTCCTATTTCGTTGAAGTTGATCTTGATTATCCAAATTCGCTGCACAAATTACATAACGATTATCCTTTCTGTGCGAAATCGATGGTCATAGATTATAGTTTGTTATCAAAAGAACAACAAGTGTTAGCATCACCAAGGCAACATTCTATTGTCATGAAACTGGTGCCAAATTTACTTGATAAGAAAAATTACGTTTTGCATTACAAAGTTTTAAAACAAGCAGTCGATGCTGGTCTTGTGTTGAGAAAAGTCCATCGTGTACTAAAATTTAATCAGTCGCCATGGATGAGAGGTTACATTAACTCAAACACTTCAAGAAGAGCTGCAGCGAAAACAGAGTTTGAGAAAAACTTCTTTAAACTGATGAACAATTACGTTTTTGGTAAGACAATGGAGAATATTAGGAAACGCGTAAATATCGAAATAGTTAATGATGTCAATCAATCGCAGAAACAAACTTGTGTCAGACGATGATTTTGTGAGCATGAAAATATTTAATGAAAATCTTGTTGCAATACAAAGAAGAAAAAACAAATCTAAAACTAAACAAGCCGATCTATGTTGGAGCTGCCGTGTTAGATTTATCAAAGTGGCTGATGTACGATTTTCATTATAATTTTGCTAAAATTCAGTGGCCGGCCAGTAGATTATTGTTTACTGATACCGATTCGCTCGTATATGAAATCGAATGTGAGAACATCTATCAGGACATGTACAATAATCGACATCTGTTTGATCTTTCTGATTACCCACGTGACAGTAAATTTCATGACGACACAAATAAAAAGGTTATTGGTAAGTTCAAAGATGAAATGAACTCGATCGCTATCAAATACTTTATCGGATTACGCAGCAAAATGTATGCCGTATTATTGGACAATAATAAAATAACAAAAAAAGCCAAAGGTCTGCCTTGTAATTTATTTAAAAAGTTTATGAAATTTGATGACAAGTACGCACATGATGGCGGTGTTAGTTTTATGAGAGCTATGGCAATTCGAGTGAAACGTCATAAGCTTGAAACAAATGTCATTATCAAACGTGGATTGTGTAATTTTGATGACAAACGTTATTGCGAAAATGGGGTAGATACATTTGCCCTTGTGTATTGTCGTGATGATAGATCTATACTCGACATTATCTTTTCCAACTGAAATTTTATCTAAACTTATAAAATAATGTTTGAAAATTAGATAATAACAAGTAGCTACAATAGTAACATCAAATATCTAATGATGGACGGTAAACAATTGACAGTTGAATTTAATAATGAAACATCAGTTATATGTTTTAATGGAACACGTGACAAGTTAAAACTTTCGCTCATCAGATCTGATAATAGCGTGTATTTCAGTTATATCGAACAATTGTATCATAAGTTGCTAGCGGAATTTAAAAACTTTCACAGCCCCATTAACCAACAAAAATATACTAAACTCACAATTGATCTCGATCAGTCAAAGGTGTATTTTATCGACAAAAAATATCCTCTAAACAAACCAGAAATGAAAGATTTGTTTGAGTCCCGTCGCTGTGTGAGCGGTAAAGTAAAATTTAGTATCTATAGTCGTGATAGTGAAGTATTTTTAATATCAACAGTTGAAACATTAATCATTGGTAACGAGATATAAAATAATATCATTTTCATTCTAATGCTAGTTTAATTTCCGCCTTGTTAACTGAAACGTTCTAATGCACAGTTTAATTTTCATCCTGTTATCTGATAAAAAAAATTTGTGGTAGACTGATTATAAAACCCATTTGCCGTCTTTAGAATAATCGTATCCACGCATGCGCTGTTCTAACAAATTCGTCACCTCTGCATGACAGAGCTTATCTAGATGAATCATAGCATTCCAACACCTGTCGTTTTGTCTAGTAGTAGTAGTAGGAAACAAGGGTTTTGGGGGAGGGGGTGGGTAGGCTAAAATCCTTGTTTTCTAATACTACTATAGCCATCTCCTGCCTTTAACCGGTCGATTTTGAGGAAGGGTCTTATGTCATTCTCTTGTACCATTGCATTAGACTCGGTCATGTTACGTCGGCTAGAACAAATTCCCTTTTGACGTTCAGAGATGAATTGAAAATAATCATCTATCTCTAGCCCTTTCTACTTTAATTAAGTTGACTTTGATACAATTCCTTTAACCAAAGCTTCTAAGAGTTTTCAAAATTCGACACATCAGATAGGCCCTCCTTTAAGAGTAAAATCTGGGATTTTACTCATCGAATTTTGAAGTTACAGTTTAATTTAATGTTTACATGTCCTGAAGTGACCCCTTCACCTCAGACTCATGTAACCAACTCATGCAATCTGCCCCCAAATTTGAGTTTCCACGAATGTAAAATAGCTGGACTTGATATTGTTGTAGAAACAATGACCACCTCATTAAACGCCCATTAGTCAATTTAGCCTGTGCAAGATACGCTAAAGGTTGATGATCGGTTTCTAGAATAAACTTCCGCCCATACAGATAACGCTGAAATTTATGAATCCCAAAGAAAATCGCTAGGCATTCCTTCTCAGTGACTGAATAATTACGCTCAGCGGTATTAAGTTTCCTACTCGCGTATGCCACAGGAAATAAGTCCCCATCATGTTCTTGCAGAAAAACTGCACCAATACCCCTGTCAGAAGCGTCTGTACGTAACACAAAGTCCTTTGTCACGTCTGGTAGCTTAACAATGGCGTCTGAGGTCAGTCTATCTTTCAACTCTGCCTCCAGTAGCTTCATACTAAACTCCTCCAAATCCTTCACACCTGGTTTCTCTGTCAGAGTGTCTTCGTAATCGTGAAGTATCTCCTCCACCTCGCCACGTTGGTCTGACGTTAACGTTACGTCAAGGACGACGTCTACGTAAGTTTCGTTCCCCGTCAACGGACAACTAGGAAGTACTTCCGCCACTCCTCCATTGTCGTCGAGTTCTTCCGTCACAACTGTAGCAACCACGAACTCAGTAGGTGACTCTCTTTCTCGGTAGCGTTTAAGTAGGTTAACGTGGTACAGCTTCTCTTTATCGCATACCCTGATGCGATAATTCTGTCCACCCTTCTTCTCCGTTACAACGAACGGTCCTCTCCAAGACACTTGGAGTTTGTTATGTTCTAATGGCAACAACAACAACACCTTGTCGCCTACCTCAAACTTACGTTCTTTCGCCTTCTTGTTGTAGTACTTGGCCTGACGTTCCCTTGCATCACAGAGATTTTTCAGGGCCAATTTACAAACTTCCTCCAGTTTATTACCGAGGTCAACAACGTACTGATATGTTGTTCTTACCTCTTCGGATGCTTTCTCATCCGTCCACAACTGCTTCAATACAGCCATGGGTCCTCTCACTGTCCTCCCATAAACTAGCTCGAACGGCTAAAATCCAAGACTAGCTTGGGGTACTTCGCGGTACGCAAAAAGTATCGCGGGAAGGTATCGATCCCAATCCCTAGGTCGATTCTCGCATAACTTTTTTAGAGCTTGTTTCAATGTCCCATTGAAACGCTCCACAAGACCGTTACACTGTGGGTGATAAGGGGTAGTAGTCAGGTGCCTGATAGAAAGCAACCGGTTTACTTCCTTCATCACCTGGCTAACAAACTGCGTCCCTTGGTCAGTTAGTATTTCGTCTTGTACACCAATTCTAGACCAGACCCCTAACAACTCTTCAGCTACCGTAACTGAATCGATGTTCTTTAAAGCAACGGCCTTTGGGTATCGGGTAGCATAATCGACAATCGTTAGCACATAACGATTGCCACTTTCAGCTGCGGATTTTATCGGACCTATCAAATCCATAGCCACCCGTGAGAAAGGTTTATCAATCAGAGGGGTAGTTCCTAGCGGCACTGGGCGATGTGAGGTCTTAGGTGCCACTCGCTGACACTTGTCACACGACAGACAAAACCTCCTTACATCACCATACACACCTGGTCAATAAAACTCCCTAACTAACCTATCTCGCGTCTTAGCCACACCCATGTGACTACCAAGTAAACCTTCATGTGCAAGCCTAAGTACTTCATCCCGCTTAGACCGTGGTACAATTACCTGCTTATACCTCTCGGTCCCCTTTCGAGCGTATCGGTACAAGATACCTCGCTTCAGTGCAAACTCCACCTCACCGTCGGGTAAGTTCCGCAAAGACTTGTCCTTTGCATACCCGCGTATCTTATTAAGGGTAGAATCTTCCTCTTGAAATCTCCTTAATTCGCCAGGTAGCAAATTATCTATGGGCGAAGTCGAGGGTTTCAACGGTTTCGGCCCTGACCTTCGTCTCATAGACCTAGTATCTACAGACCCCATGTGTACAGGTGTACACGTCATAGGATTAGGTTGTGGCAATACATACCTACATCCTAAAATAACATCATGCGACAACCCTGACAAGCACGCTTCTTGAATTCGTCCTTTCACAAAGGCGAATGAAGATTGATATAAACAACTGGAAGGGAATCTCTACTCTTATTTGCAAATTGTACCTCTATAATCTCACCTGTATAATCAGTAGGTTTAACAAACTTGCTGTCCACCAAAGCTGGATAACTACAGCCGGTGTCGTACAACACAGTAACCTCTACGCCATTTACCGTAGCTGTTGCCGTATTGGACCACTCCAATAGATTACTCTGTTTACTAGTATCTGGGGTCACTACATTTACAGTGGGACGGTATCTTCTACAGTTTTTAAGAATATGGCCGGGTTTGTTGCAGCCATAACACACAACTTCCTCTTTCTTACCAGAGGTTTATCATGTCCATCCCTTGGGACTTACCGGAGCCCCGGGACTGATCACGGCTGAGATTGTCAGCCCCTGGCTTCCCACCATTTTGACCATTCCGCCTGATAGGTGTTAAACCATTACCTCTCCGGAACTCTGGGACGCTGGTTCGATCCCTGCCACTCCATGTGGTTGGACGAGAGTGTGCAGCTTTATATCGCTGGGCCATTACACTAATATCTTCTAAGGTCGCGAAATCACGCTCCGCCAAAAATACTATTAGGTCTTTACGGTATGTGCTGAGGACGTGTTCCTTTAGAATTTCTTCTCGTATGCCTTCGTATGAAAGTTCGGCTCCGGATATTTTAATCCACTTATCGAAAAGTACGCGTACACGATTATGAAATTGCGCGTGAGACTCTGTGGCTTTCTTAGATAACTCTCTGAAAAGTTTACGGAAACTTTTAGCTGTCAGCTCGTAGTGCCGTAGTAACGCTTTCTTGAGAGCTTCATAATCATCTATTTCAGCGGGTGCCAAATTATGATAAACCTCCTTGGCAGCGCCTTGCAAAAATGCTGAAATATTAATAGCCCACTGTTCTTTGGGTATTTGATGTATTAAAGCTAACTTTTCAAACTGGGTTAAAAAGTTGTCAATAATTTCATCCTTGTCGTTAAACATAGGCATGGTTATCTGGACGGTACGTCTATCCTCAGTTCTTCTGCTCGAGGGTCCTAACTGTACGTTCAGTTCTTCGCCCCTCCTGGACTCCACTTCTATTCTTAGACTTTCCATGGCTAACGTATGTTCTCTCTCTTTATTCCTTTCCTCGGCTTGCAGTTTAGCCAACTCAAGTTCTTTTTATCTTTCCTTCTCTCTTTCGGCTGCTTCTCGTTCCTTCTCTCTTTCGGCTGCTTGCTGTTCTTTGTACTCTTTGAGACTACTCTCTACATATTCCGCTAAATGTGTCCGTTCATAACCTAATTCTTCGGATCCAAGAACTTTGAATTCTCGTGCAAGTTGCCGTAATGTTGCCATTCTTGTCTATCTGTCTTGTCGCTAACTCACCTAGATTAGTATCACTAACATGTTTTCTGCCTTCCAGAAAACAACTTCCCTATGAATATCAACGAATATTCTAACTCAGTAAAGTCTTACCTACAGACTTACTTAAAAATCACACAAGTAATTTAAACGGCTTTCGGGCAGTACCAAACTATAAATTCTCCCTAAATTCGTATCGTCTGCAACACATGTGTAAATTACCCTGGGGCTACTTCCTTAATGATCTCTTCTCGCAAGAGTAGTAAGGCAAAATATTTATTGGTTACTTAGATACGGAAAACCAATCACGCTTCAGCAATTTCAGATACGGAATCTTAATTTCTTACAATGTCATGCAACATTTAAGAAATTCACAAATCGTGCATAATTTCAAACATATAAGAATAGGTGATGACTCAATTCACACTCGTGGTTTTTTATTTAAAATATACAAATCTATCACTGATACTGTGTTGTTTTTCTTTCAATATATGTTCAGATCTGCTTTTTTCCACAGTTCAAATAGCCCGGAACGAGGCTCCCACTTATGTGACAAATTGGCGGCGTGCAAAACACACCAACCTCTTTCACTACGGTTCGTTGCTAGGGAATGACCTCCGCGGTGTACTTTACCCAGTGTGGATAGATAGAAAGAAGAATGCAGATCACTGAACAAGTATATTGAAGAAATAACAAAACGAGCCCCCTTTCAATGAACAAATATAAAATTTAATCAGTTTATCAACAGAATTTAAAATGAAAAGAAATCAATGACTTGGTTATAAACGAAGGAAAATGGTACTAACATATACTCAAATAAAAAGACAATACAAATTTCTTTAAATGTAAAAAAAATACTTTCAACGTTAAATTACTCTCTTCATTGCCAATGAGATGTGACCTTTGAGTGCAACGATGAGAGACTTCATCACCTATTTTATGCGGACATCAAGACTTCCGTTCGTCCCTGCTCTGCCGATCTTTGTCTAGCTGTTTCGTCTTGGACTCTTGTCCGTCGAACTCTGACTTAACAATCGTCTCTGGACTTAGATTTCTGCGTAGAACTTGTTCTGGTCCTGTGATTGTTCAGGGATTTCTCATGTGAATCCAGGAAAGCTGTTTCCTTAAAAAAAAAAAAAAAACGTCTCGCAATAGACAATAGGTCACATTCCCATGTATATCTATATTTTTACATTAATTCGGCTCAGAAACAAAAGGCATAAATTCTGCCGCAGTAACTCATTGCTCTCTAGCTGTTATGTTTACATCAACGGTCAATGCTTGTCCTGACCTTAATTCAGATCACGCTAGGGATGGTCAATTAAATTCAACTCAGCCGTATGAACCCGTATGTAACCCTCCTTGACTTCTTACTCTGTTAAGTTACATATGGCTTAGACCTCCAGATCTAACTGTTCTAAAATAGTTTACTCGACCTATTAAATATTACAAACTAGTATATGGTATACATGTAATGTTAGGTCATACTCATTCTAAACAGAGTTAATCCATAAACTATGAAACATTACCCATCATTCCTTAAGCTTAATTCATTTAAATTCCTAATCACTCCTATGTATTCAAGATTCAATTACATGCAATCTTTTCAACTAATCTAATGAAATTTTTATTACATTCAATCTTGCCAATTCTCCAAATGGATTGATAATTAGAAAATCAAAGAATAAAATGTCATGACTAGCATTTCACTAAAATCCTGCAAAATGAAATCATACATACATACATCACATCAATAATACATTTCAAATAGATCAACAAATGAAATAACATATTAAAATCGGGAAACTAAGATTGCGTACCTTTTGCCGTTTCTTTATTCGTTTCCACAAACCTCACGTATAGTCCGTCTCCTAACTGAGACAACTGTCTGGACCCTTACTCTATAATGAAAACGTACTTTTTACGAATTCAAAAAGTAGAGTTTGCCTACTTGCTGAGACAAACTCCCACTTTACTGCCAAATCACGAGATAACGTCTTACACGTTCCTCCCGGAATCGTTTAACTTTCCTCGCGAAAGATTAAAGACTGCTGAATTTTCCTAAAGTAAAACCTTTAATTTCTTACAGAGTAACACCCATAAATCCATATTAACCAATCGGAAAAGACTGTTTCCTAAACCTGTTCCGTAGAATTTTTGGATTGACAAGACAACTAAACAACTAATCATGCCGTAATTAATAATTACTTTGAACAATCATCTATAGCCATCTTCTGCCTTTAACCGGTCGATTTTGGGGGAAGGATCTTATGTCATTCTCTTGTACCATAGCATCTGACTCGGTCATGTTACGTCGGCTAGTACAAATTCCCTTTTGACTTTCAGAGATGAAATGAAAATAATCATCTAACTATCTCTAGCCCTTTCTACTTTAGTTAAGTTGACTTTGATACAATTCCTTTAACCAAAGCTTCTAAGAGTTTTCAAAATTCGACACATCACACTATGTATTAAAAAAAATCAGAAAATGCTTAATTTTCTTTAATTTGAAATTCAGTGCATTTGTTGCTTTTCTGTGAGGGATGTTTGTCTTCATATTTAATGCTTCAAGTATATAAAGTGACATGTTCATCAGTCATGCCATTCATTATCAACTCATCATAGAAGAAGAATGGTAAACCAGCACTGTAACATGATGGAGGCAATCAGCTTGATAGTACTAGTACAGCACTTCCTGGATCAGGCAGAAGAACTGGAGTAATACCCTCACAACAGACATCTGTAGAGGGAAATCACATAAGAATTGCTAAACTGTTCATCAGAGAGGTGATGGAGGAGAAAGAAGGTAAAATTGAAGTGACATATGTTATATAAGAGGGAAAAGGAAAGACTGAAGAATGAAAGAGAATTCAAATATATTAATGCAAACTCATTTAAAGTTCAAAAGAAATTAGAAGAATGGTCTTCCAGATTGGATGCTAAAGGAGAAAAATAAAGAAAACTTTTAGGCTTCTGTTCTGCACAAATACATCATGGCTGAAAATATGTGCAGTGTATGGTGTCCAACACTGGCACTAAGGGAGACTGGGGGCAGAGCACCCATTCCTTTTCAGGGCCACTCAGATAATTAGAAAAAAGAGACACTAATCCTTATTGCCAAACAAATGTGTTTTTGTATGTTTTAATGTTTGTATATTTGTGTATGCATTTATGTTAAGTGTTAACATTTTTACCCTTCTATATTTGCATGTATGTAAGGGTAGTGTAATACATATATGTCTATAAAACACTTCTTTACATTTTCTTTTGTAGGAGTGTGCATTTGGATAGTATGATTATTGTCCAACATGGGTGCTGGATAGTATATGTGGTGTATTGGATTGCAATAAATAAGGCAGTCCTGGATTGTACCAGTGTGTGTTTGTATAATAATCAAAGGTGTATAGTAACAAAAAATAGTATGCTGGATTGTCTGTGGTGCAATTGGATTGTAATCAAAAAGTGGGTGATGGATTGCAGGTGTGTTTGGATTGTATAAAAACATTGGGTGATGGACTGTAGAGTGCATTTGGATAGTAATCAGAAAGCAGTTGCTGGATATTATATGTGTTGTGTTAGATTGTTAAGGTGTCAGCTGTTAAAATTTTAGCATTATATTTTACCTTGTACTTATAAACTGTTGACACTTTCTCCTTAACCCTTTTTATATTGCATTTTCCCTTATCCCATAAAGTATTGACCTGTTTCCCTTAACCATATTAACATTGGGTTTTCTCTTTTCCCTATAAACACTTTTGTTCCCATAAAAACCTTTATCCTTATAATACCATTCCCTATGGACCAATTTAGTGTATGATTTTACATTGTCAGCCCCAGCCATGTAAAGCTATGTAATAATGTTGATTCCTTTATGTCCCCAAACCTGAATACTCTTTCTATTTGTGAATGAGTTTGAAAACCAGACCTACTTTAACTTAGTGTAAAGTCAAAGGTTAGTTTTTGAATTTTTGTACTATATTGAGCTTATTAACACCTACTATTGTCCTTCTTTGAGCAAGTGGTGTGATGTCATCCTGGCCTAAGAAAAGATGCTTAATTGAATTAATAGTAAACCACATATCTTAAAATGGCCTGGTGCTCTATCAAACCCACTATTCTTTCAAATGTGTGAAAATCTTCGGTGTATTGTTGTATTTGGGTAGGGTAGGCTGCAGCTACATTTGGGAATTAGCTGGTAGAGCAAACAAATGTCTTGGTTATATATTTCTTAATGTTTCATTTTTCTCTGTACCAAATTCATATTTAAATTTACACAGAATCTGTTTCCTACATTGAACTAAACATTTGATATATCTCTAATGATTTGTCCAAAAGTTGATTTGAAAACATATAAATGGTTGCAACATATCTGATCAGACTCACACTCACTTTCAACCTCTCTCTCAAAATATAATTGTTAAATAAATGTAGTTTATGTATAAGGGCTGGCAAAGAATGTCAGAGTTCAAGTATAAAATATCTTTTTCTTTTACATCTATATGTAAGTTATATTTGCAAATCAGAGAAACTTAATCTAATATTTTGTCTCTATTATAATTAGCATTTTAAAAATCTAAAACTAATTTTAAGTCCTCTAAAAAAAAATCATTTAATTAATCTACATAAACACAAAAGCATGTTGTTCTCACTTACTACATAGACTGTAGTTAGATGTGTTAAACCAAATGAGTCATGTCCATATGGTCATGGGGTGAGTGCTGTAAAGATTCTGCTTGTATATTTTAGACTGCACAAGCAACACATTTCTTAAAATGTGGATTCTATTCAACGTTTATGTACAAGACTAGAAAATTTGAAAACAGTTGAATCATATCAAATGTCCCTACTACAGTATCTTGAGAAATCAATTTCTCTCTAACTCCATAGGAACAGCACTGCAAATCTTTATAGGACTCTCAGTGCTATTCTTGTTAACAGCACATGTCTGCATACATTAAAGGTTTTCATGTCATGGTGCTCTCTGTCAACCAAGCATTTTCAGCATTGCTTAGAGCATTATTCATAACAAAAATTTAAAAAATTTTGGTAATATGAGCTATGGTGAAATAACATCAAAACCAAGCTTCACAATTTTGATACCAGATTGATCTTTGTTAAATTTTAATAAATTTTGCAATTTTATTTACTTCTTATGCTCCATTAATTTTGTCATTATTTTTGGGTTGTAATTTCTTATTGTTGCTATAACTGAAATGGGACATTATTAATTGGTTGGCATCAATTTTACAATAGCGAAACATCTGTATGACAGAAAGTTATGTCTTTTTTGGCGACATTTTGTTTTAAAACAAGTTGCTCAAAGTTGGTGTGTAACAGAGGCACATTTTTAATGTCTGATTGGTTATATGGGTAAAAAATGAAAGGACCTTCTACAATAATCCTTTATTGGTCAAATCTACTATAATTCTTTTTTTGGTCAAATTAAGTCACAATTGTTGAGTGGTTCTTGAAGTTACATTATCCAGTTTCATTTTTTAAATCATTTTCTGACATGTATGTCTGCTTGAGGTTTAATAAAAGTGAAATGGTAAAACAAACTATGACATTTTTCATCTCACACTATGCTAAATAAAATTTTCTATTAGTGCTGCTGCTGATTTTAAAATATTTTAAGTCGACTTAGAATGTACCGATTTAATGCCTTAGGTAGGTCTGAAATTTTAATTTTTGCTCAGCCCTGGTAGTGGCAAACATATTACACTATAAGTACCAAGATTTAAACACCTCATTTTGTCTTTCTAAAGATGAAATTGACCATGGTCTGCATGCATGTCGAGTCCATTGCTGCATAAAAAGTGACATTTACTTCAATGTCATTATTTCGAGAGAGAGAGCATGTCGACAACTGAATTATATTAGCTTCATAATGCTTTATCCCATGCATGAAGAAAACACAAAAAGGCATTAAGAAATATACCTCACCCCAAAGCTTTTACCAAATCCCTAATCCAAATTTTCTATGACTGCAACCTTGACCCTTGGGTCCCAAGGGTGTACATGTTTAACTATGAATTCCCTTGGCTTTATAATGATTAAATGCCAAGTAAGAACAAAATTCATCAAAAGGTTTAGGAAATATAAGCAAATTAAAAACAAAACTGAACCAAAACTACAATACTAATTTTTTCACAGTAGCCTTAAGTCCAATGTTAATGAGAGAGAAAGAGAGAAAGAGAGGGAACAGAGAAAGAGGGGGGGGAGAAGAGAGCAGAATGAATTGTCTTATCTTCATGATTCATCACAAATATTAACAAAAACTATCAAGGGGTTAAGGGGATTCAGGAAATGGAACCAAACACCACCCAAACAGAAGAAAACAACAAAACCCCAGAAGAAAATAACAAACCTGACACCAATTTTGTCACAGTATGAAGTGTCTTAGCTTCATATGAATTAAATCCAAGCATGAACAAAATCAATTAAGAGATTTAAAAAAGTATACAAATAAAATAACTTTAACCCCCAAAACCCTAAGGTAAAAATACCTGGACTCCCATTGAGACAGAGATGTTGATCCCTACCAGCTGTAGGGTGTCTAATCGGTAAATTCAATAAGAAAAAAAAAACTCTGTCTTTGCTATTTAATATTGCTAATAGAGAGCTTTCTAAAGGATTAGAAGATTTATATTATCAGACAAAGAATAGTTTTTATCCTGTTTAAATAGGTTAAAGTGTATAGCCACTCAAGCAGTAGCAAACACATGGCTTGTTAGCATTTTGAAACTGTAATGTCCAGGTTTTTCTTTTTGTTAGTGTTTACATCTCCTCTAATCACTGTAGTTGTTGGATAGAAGTGCTGATCAGGCTCTAGATGGTTGTGGGATCTGTCAGATTAGTATCCTGCAGTCATATTCAATTCCAATTAAATATTAATTGTTAGAAAGTGTTGACTGAGAGGATGTTGAGGCATACTCTCTCATCTGCTGGGGTGTATGGGTTTGATCAAAAAGGAGATCTCCATTTTTTTTTCTGACATCAATGGTACAGTAACTACTAGAAAAATCTGACAAAAAAGTGGAAATCTACCTGTTGGTGTACTGGGGGAGGGAGAGGATCTAGTAACCACCAGTCCCTGACTGGTTTTGTTACTACTGTAACAATTGATGTAGTTCAGCTAATTACTTTATCTTGTGATTAAGAGGTTTAGATACCACTTTGTCATGTTAGGTCATGTGACCAAAAACCTTAACCCACTGATAACTATTGTCACTGCCAGAATAGTGTCTTGCTTCCGCACTAACATGGGCTAGACATAAATCTGACTAGCTAAACTTTCTTTTATCCAAAGCGTTTGGTAATATATTTTTGCTGTGCAAAGCTGGATGTTCACTTGCAGAATAATAGGTTCACATTTGAGCCCTAAGATATTCATACTGAACTAGATACTATTATCATCTGACATATCTTGTATGTTTTCATAAAAATAATTTATGCTAACAAAAGCTGCCTTTTTCTTTAAATATCATATCACCCCAATGATAAATTGGTGGGATTAACTTTTATATTTTGAAATTTAACCCTGTACAAAAATGTAAAACCGTGGTGTGGAACTCCTCCCCCCCAACAATAACTCTGCCATAATTTGACAGAGAATTGTCTTAAATTTCAACTAACCTTAAAAGTCTAGAAGCTGGATAGACCATACAATTTTCCCCAATAATAAAACTTTTTGCTTATTCTTATGGTCATTATGACAACCAACATAATAAAATAAATCAGCACCTGATATTATTGGTCTAGAAGCCAAGATGTTTGCTGTAAAACTCCATCTACAGTTAGGTGGAGCTGCTATATTTTTGTTTAGTATTGTTATCATGTCAGCATAATTTGATGTCAGCTTACCTGCACAAATTTTGGAAAGGTCTTCATGCTAGAAGAATATAAACATAACCAGTCAATCACTTTTTAAAAAGCTGAAAACACCATGTTTATGGACAATTTGCAACAGACTTGGCATTGATGGATGCAGGATTATGGCACAAGTTTATCTGACTTCATAGTCAGGTGAGCTAAAATGATTCTGTCACAATCTACATAATTTAGGTATGATCAACAAAATAAGTTTCAAAATGGTTAATTTTAATCTTTTATGGGGAAAATTAAATGCTACCAAAAGCATGGGACAAACAAACAAAACCAAACCTTAGTACAATTTTTTTTATTAGTATTGAATTTCCATGACAAATTGGTTCATCAAGTCATTACATTTCAGTTTGAGTAATACATTTTGCTATTTAAATCTTTTTCTGCACCACTATGGAGAAAATATCAAAATATCTATAAATAATTTTTAGCTGTATACATTGTTACAACTGTAATTGAGAAACCTATCGCTGAATAACATTTAAACGTCATGATGTAAAACTTGTACAATTCAAAACAAGCTTCAAGACCGAACATATGCCTAAGCTCAAACTTAGTTCAAAGTTTTGTCTGAAAGGTAAGTGCATTACCAATTTGATGTCAGGACCAAGCTTTGTCCACTTATAAGCATGAACATATTTCATTATCTTGGATCCAGGTCACAAAACCTCACCAAAATGAAATCATGCACAAATTTCCTATTACATATTTTAGTACAGTCAAATCTGACATACCAAGTTTGTTCAAATCAATTTGGTTTAATCAATCTACATGATACAATTAAACACTGTCTTGAATTATGATGTAAAACTGATTTCATGCAGGTATTAGAAATTAGCATGCAAGATTGAAATATAAAGGCAAATTAAATATATTTTGCCAATTAATTTGTGCAAGAAACTTGTGCCAAAAGAACCAAGAAACCCAACCCTCGTATATGATTTTGTATTTGCATTTTTTTGTACATTCAGTATAGGTTAGTTTCAAAATAGATATCTGGCCTATATGGCTAATGTACATATTCAAACTCA
This sequence comes from Potamilus streckersoni, assembly GCA_016746295.1. NCBI lineage: Eukaryota > Metazoa > Mollusca > Bivalvia > Unionida > Unionidae > Potamilus > Potamilus streckersoni. Next base: position 1,410,070 of record JAEAOA010000520.1, on the reverse strand, counting down.
TGATATGTTGTGTTAATACATGTGGCAAGGTGATTATGCAAGACGAATTGATGAAATTAAACAAAATGTTACATCCATAAAAGTTCATTAAAAACAAACCTGGTGTATACTATATATACAACAATAATCAGATTTAAAGAAAATATACAAAACATTTTTAAACAAAATAACTTCATAACTAAAGAAGTAATTTAACAATCAGTTCATATACAATAATGAAAGATAATGTGGGAAACCAAGCATTGTAACATTTCGAAGATTGATGAGTTGAAAAATAAAAAGAAATAAAAATTATGATTAACCATTGACACACTTTCTTCTGAATGATCTAAGAAAACTTTGCATGAATATATAAACCCTAATTAAATTTAAGTTGTAAACTAATTTACTTTCCTAATAAAATTTGAATTTTACTGAAATGCAATCAGCCAATGATGTACATGCTAAATGTGACATTATCACATTTAAAAAATGTTAAAATATGCATTCCATTTTTATTTAACTTACCTTTTATGTAAGCAGAAAATGAAAAACAATGACACTGTACTTAATCTAAAAATTGAAGCACTGGTCTTAATCTAGTGTGCATGTACAGATGTATATGTGTACACATAGATGTGATCATCTTGTTAAACTTCTGCTCAGGCAGTCATGCCTCCACCCCTTTCCCATAAAAATTGTGATAATCAATTTTAGAGTAAAATAATTCTCACTTGATCATAATATATCAGATGTGCATCACTACTCTGTAAATCCAGCCATTAGAAGACAAAATAGATATTACTTGTGTCTTTTTGGCATGATTTAGCAACAGAAGAGCTAATAGATCATATGCATGCCAGGGTTAAAGGCAAGCAACATGCTTTGTTACAAAACTGCTTATCAATTTTGAAAGATAGTCCACTGCACTGCTGAGGTCTGGGGACTTTCGTTTCCCTTTGCCTTCTAATGTAACTTTAACAGTTGAGTTGTCTTATTGAATTAGAGCTCCCTGTCCAGACAGGGTCTCCTACCATGAATGAAAAGCATTCACAATAACTCTATCTCAAGGAGATTTATGTGTAATCAGTGTCCCTAAAAGGGCCAAACCCTGCTGACTTCCCACCAGTATACTGGAAAGGGTCAGCAGGAACATGATGCCATTTTCTGCAACAAAGAGGCTGCCACTGAAACTGGGTCAAAACCTATCTTCATCTCACTGTCTTATCATCACAAGCACTTTGAAACAGAGTTCAATTGCTTGGAGGATGGCATCTCTTTCTCCAAATTCACTGGTGGTTGGGTTCTTCCAGTTTTTCTAATCTCTTCTTGGAAACTAGATTTTAGGGCACCAGGCCTGTTACAAGGTTTTTTCCTGATCTCTTCCATTTAGTCACTGAAAAAACAACACTAGAAAGGGGCTGTTGTCAGATAATTGTTTTTGCTGCACTCTTTCAGGAAAGTGGATGTCAAGAGAGAAAGGCATTAATCCCTCTATCCTTGGAGAGACCTCTCATTTTACTTCCACCTTGGCAAGCAGACGTGACCAGCCTTTTTCAGTTTGGAATTCCATGGATTTCCAAGGTAGTTGATGTACTTTTAATTTAATATGATCAGAAAATGTATTTTAATAACAATAAAAAATTGTAAACTACCAGTAAATGCATTGAAATATATGAACTGTAAACTAAGTAATCTGTTAATAAATACTGACTATCATAAATTATCAACAAAACAAAGATGTGGAAAAAAACTAGGATCTACAGAATAATACAAGCTTTTACTAAGTAATATGTAAACAAAATGGGTTTAACTGTTCCTACTATGAGATTGTGAGACAACATATTTAAGTAAATGAGTTAAAAATCTGGGAAAAGTGTATTCACAGTCAATTAAAAATGCATTCTGGTTTGTTAAATTGTGAAAATGAAAGTAACCATGTAAATAACTTATTGTTTCATTATTCAACCAAGAAATCACTAATTCATTTTTAATTTATGTTATTTTCTTTTATTTCCTTTGAGAAGTTTTGTAAAGTTTTCATGAACTGAAGAAACTCAACATCAATTATCAATTTTGATGGAACTTACTGTAGATCTCTGCTTCAAGCATTGATACAGAATGATTAAACACCAGTATTTCTATTAAAAGAACACTTGCATTTCTAAGACAATCTGAAAAAGTTATCAATTTCTATTTTCTGGCTCTGTCAAATGTAGACAGTGTCTAATTATAAAACCTGATTAAAACTGTTTATAAAATGTAAGTTGTAAAGAAATTGATAAAATGTTATATATTATTTCAATAACAAACTTAAGGTATTTACAAATCTGCAAACAATTCATGATGTGTGAGAATGCTGAAGAAAACAAACCTGTAATTTCATGTCTTTTGCATGTATGTCTAAAAGTTAAGTCATTTCTAAATGTCACATCCACTCAGATACAACATGTACATCACTTTAACAAAAGACAACATATTATTCTGACATCAATCTGACTCCAATGATACATTTTGTTTCAAGCTGCATAGATACAAATACACCTATATTTAGATTAGACACAAAATAGAATTTATAATATATGAACACTACCCAAATATACCATCTGACACAGAACATGTATAAAAAAGCAAAATTAAGGTTCATCAGAATATCATGATTTGCACCAAAAAAAAAAGAAATTCAAAACATTATCCAATAAGCAGTGATATATAAACAGTATGGTTTATGCCTAAACCTTGAATAATTTGTAAAATATTAAAAACTTGAAATTAGTACTCCTTACACTTCACTGAATATGACATATATACTCACTTTGAAGGGTTCAAAACAAACACAAACTCAGATCTGACAGTAAATGATGTTAGGGCAGATTTGTGTGTAGTTTGCAGTAGGATCCATCTTATAAGTAAGTATGTCAATACATACATACATACATACATACATACATACATACATACATACATACATACATACATACATACATACATACATACATACATACATACATACATACATACATACATACATACATACATACATACATACATACATACATACATACATACATACATACATACATACATACATACATACATACATACATACATACATACATACATACATACATACATACAGAGAATGGAAAACAGACTTGATACTTTTTTTCCTTACTACTGTTGCTGAACAGTTTGATTTTGCTAAGATGAAAATACGTAAGAATCTGACAAATACTTGTGCATAAAACCCAAGCTTCTAATAAATAAAGTCCTTAAATATTTTTTAACTATTTTGTAAGAGGTATGTAATGGAAAACATATGATTTATGATACATTACTCGTATATCCATCATCAAATAATTAATGTCAACATAAATAATTCTAAAAACAAGATTGACTATTCAGAATTAGATTCTGTTAATTACTAAGTGATATACAGCTATGAGTCATCAAGCAAATAAGGAAACAATTATTCCTGCAATGACTAAGCTGTATATTAATCCCAACAAATGGATTCAACTACCATGTATACTCACTTAAAAGTCCAACAGCATAGACCCAGATCTACTGGTGCATAATATACCAACAGATATAGATTAATGCAGTTTATTAAGAGTAATCAGTACAACAAACAATACAGACCCTGACTTACTGGTGCATTATACAAGGGAATGATAATTCTGTTTGGCCAACTAAACATTACTGGGAAAGTGACAATCAGTATCAGTACCCCAAATCTGACAAAGAAGAAAACTCTTAAGAACATTTCCCCATGTCATCATTGTAGATTGGAATTAGTGCCTCATGCAAACATAAATACTTTTTATTATCAGCAACACTATATAGTTGAGTTCATAAATATGTTACATGTTACAAAATTCTGCATGCTATAATTAATATAACTTTCAATGTACACATATTACACTGATAAAAACAATAACAAAAAAGAAAATATTGAAAAAAGTAAAACTGCAACAAAGATAATTTCAAAAGTTTATGAAGGTAGTTAATAAATACATTATCTGCTAATAATACTGTAAATGTTAGTAGATGAACAACGACTATAAGTGGGTTTTATTTGGTTAATAAAGTATCAGTAATGTCTGCTATTAGGCATATATTAGTGTATCTAACATTGTTTAAGGTCTTCTTAACTGAGAATAGACTCTGGTCTATTCCTTTATAATGCACAAGTATAACAGTGTCAATACATTTTTCGAAGGAAATCATTATTATCATTTACAGCACGGACCATTATCTACCTGAGCATCGTGCAATGTCAGAACTTGGTCAAACATGGGAAAATATGGGATATCAAATGGTCACAAACAGCTCTAATTTATAGACTGAACTAAACTGAACATTCAAAGAGGCATGCTTTGTGTAATAATGTAGAAAAATGATGAAGATCTTAAACTATAGTAAAAAAAAAAACAATAACAAAATTAGAATAACTGAAAAATACTGACTGAAATTCTAACCTAAGCTAATGCCATATATCAACTGTAAATACAAACTGTTAGCAAAAACAAGCTTAACTTGACAGCCATGGACAAATAAATCCAACATAAATGCAGGTTGCTGCAAAAGAAATTTCACAATGAAAGAACAATTAAAATAACTTGCTGTCACTGCACCAGATGCTCTTGAAGAGATTGTTCTATCAGATTATACTCATTTGTAAAACACTTAGAGAGGGACTGAGTATTGATGGAACAAGTCCCTTGAGTAGACAGGTGTACTGTACAATCAAACATCAGGTTACTTTTCTGATTTGCTGGGTTTGTCCATTTCTATACCAATGGATGGAAGTAAAATGGAAGACTGCAATTTTCACAATTCGTATCTGTATAACATGTGCCACATTTTTTAAACTCCGAACAGTGCAGACCCAGATTTGCTGCAATAAAGGATCAGTTTTTACACTTCGTTATAATTATGATATCAAGCAAACAGCAGTGAACCTGATCTGATCTGCAATTGCATTATGCAGTGGCATATCAAGGTCTATACTCTTCCTAGTGTTGTGCACATTAATAATGAATTTAATATGGGCAGTACTGGATTTAGGCATAAGCTAAACAAGCTACACAACTTCCTCACTGTTGAATAAAATATCATTAGAAAAAAGCTAATTCAATAAATTTCTGCAATATAATAATAAAAAAATTGCACAAGAATATGTGATAAAGACTTTTGTTCACACCCTCTTTACAGTCTTATTTTCCATTTCTTAGATAAACTTTTCATATTAAAGGATAAGAAGCTGTTTTAGCATGTGTAAACTCGATTGATCAACATTAAACTTGTTTCCAGTGCCCTAAGTATTTTTTAACTGGTTTTTATCTGCTAGTGATATCACTAAGCCTTAGTAGTTTTAGCATGTAAAATGTGACCCATATAGATACAAGATTTAATTTTTGCTTAGATGGTTGACTTCTGAATTAAGGTAATTGTGGAAAAAGCTGGAATACTAAGATTACTGTGTCGTAAATAATACAGTATGGAAGTAAAGATAAATAAGAATCCACATAGTCTTATGTATTTCATTCTTAAATAGGCATTTATCAATCCATCTGTTTGTCTCTCTTTCTCCATATTTTTTCTTTGCAATGCTGATCTGTCTCTTTTCAGTCACAATGGAAGGTATTACAAGTCTGAAAATGTCTATCATTTTTGGATGAATTTAAAAATCTGTTTGATGTTTTGAGTATTAAAACTAATTTTGATTTCTGACAAATCCATATAAATTTCCTTTAGAATTCTGAGACTGCCATATAGCTAATGTTTTATAAATATAAAAAAATATGCATGAAACTATAAACATAAAAAAGGCATGCATGAAACTATAAACATAAAAAGGGCATGCATAAAACTATAAACATAAAAAGACATGCATGAAACTATAAACATAAAAAAAGACATGCATGAAACAAGTTCACACAAACAGGCAACACCTAGAAGTTAAAACAACTTTTGAGGGCCATAAAGTGGACTTTAATTTCCTCAGAAGTCTACTCCTTTTCCATTTCATACCAAAATGATGTTACCTATCCTATCAGGTGATAATTTTTTTTTGTCTTTTAGGTGAAGGTGAGTTACTGACCATGAGAAACAATCAGTATTAAAGCAAAACTTAATTTCTTATCTGACATTTTGGAAAGACAGTTTGGATATCATCTAGTGATGATGTTAACTGACACCACTAATCTCTTGTATCAGACCACAGAATGGGAGCACCCATACCCTTTAAAATGCACCAATCATATAAATCTTTTCATCCTTATATTTTAAGTACACATGCATATTAACTTATCTGTCAGCATTCTATCAAGATTAAATTAAGCCTCTGTCTTTATACATCAAGTAATCTATGTGAGTCATAATTTATGTTTTAATTCAAGGCAACATTATGAGTATGTTGCCATGATTGCATGGTACTGTGGATACAACATTATGAATATGTTGCCATGAATGCATGGTACTGTGGGTACAACATTATGAGCATGATGCCATGACTGCATGGTACTGTGGGTACAACATTATGAATATGTTGCCATGAATGCATGGTACTGTGGGTACAACATTATGAGCATGATGCCATGACTGCATGGTACTGTGGGTACAATTATGAGTTTGTTGCCATGATTGCATAGTACTGTGGGTACCAACTGTCTAGCTAAAAGATACACTACTAAAATACAAAGTGAACTCCAAAAAGATCTCGTTAACAAGTGCAATTAATATAGCAATGCTACATGTATACATCTGGAATTACTTAACTAATCTAATACAAAGGTGTCTGACTATTCAAAACAGCAGTGACAAGAAAAGATGTTGATGAACACAAAGTGAATATCATTTAAAACTAAAAATGAAATCGATTTCAATGATTTAAAATGTTTAATAGCTGAGGTAACACAAGGAACTTAAGACAAGGGTGGCTATCCATTAAGAAAAAGGGCTTATATAATGGAAACACCATAAATATGAATGCCTGACTTTGTTTCAAGAAAATAAAGAAATTAATTTTTGGAATCTGCTCAGGAATACAGCAACTCAAAAAATTTAAATCACTAAATCACAAACCTTATGGTGTATTATTCTGATTTTAAATTCATGATTTTACTAACAGCTAGTCACCAACAATTTCTAGTACTTGTAGCTATGTAACATTTTTAAAAAATGGAATTAATATAAAACAATCCAATTCTGATAGTGTCAACAAGCAAGATGCACTTATCTATGAAGTACATAATTTAATAACTCACTGTAACAACTACATGCTTATAACAAATTAAAATTAATGAAATACTGGAAGTAAAATCTAAACAGAAAAGTAGTTACAAGATAACTGACCACAAACTAAAATAAAAATGAAATGCATAAGGAGTAATTTAACAATTGTGCTATATCTGCATATGAGCTATCCACACCATAATTCATACAGCGCTGATTCAGATCACATAATGTGTTAACAGATCAAAGTCTACTTTTAGGATCTAATCAAAGACTAAAATCCTTTAACTGGTTTCATTCATTTGAAATGAGCACAAATTTAAGACTGTATTTATCACAGTACAAAAAACAGATTTTTCTTCAGGAAGCCAATAATAGTATAATGCTGGCACGTGCAACTTACAGCCTGCGACTTTATTTGATCTATCATAGGACATAGGACGTGGTTAAAAAATCCCTTATCCAGCCTGCACTTTGAAGGAAGTTGCATATATCTAATAATAGTTAAATTACTTTAAAACACATTAAAATGCTTTAGTCAATACATTTTTCTGCATGATCTGTATATGTACAACTGTTTATGTACTGAGTCTGCAGAAAAACGAGTTTGAAATGGTATAGGGACAAGTCAAGGCTATTTGGCCAAGATGTATTTATACAAGTTCATTCTCTTGTTCTGGAATCAAACATGCATGCAGGTTAGTATTTACTGTGAACACTCTCTTTTACTCTTTCTAAATATCATTATCAGTACATTCTAAATGTATTGTATGCAGGTTAGCATTTATTGTGTATCCTCTCTTTTACACAATCCAAATATTGTTATCTGTACAGTCTGAATGATATTCAAAATGAACTGGGATTTACAGAGGCTTGGTTCAGTGTGTTTGAAAAATATTATTGCATTGACATCAGTAGGAATACCTTTATATTTCCTATTTAGCTATGATATACGAATAAAAAGACCAGACATCCATATCAAATTCTGAATTAAGTGTTCATATAGTCAAAGGGTTACATACAGATTTATACACATTGCTCCCAAAATCACTGATGAGCAAATGAGGAAAATTCTGTATGATAAATTGAGAGAAAAAGCTTTTGTATCAAATCTTACACATGCTACATTATTTTAACACATTAGCATGCCGCTGAAAAAGGTTCAATTAAATGACCAACTTTGTGATTTCTGCATACTGTACTTTTTCAATTTCTCAGAATTGGTCTATGGGCTATCCCAACAACAGTAACTGGATGATTTCAATATTTTTGAATGTTGATACAACAAACAGCAAGACCTATTCAGATAATGAAAAAAAAAAATTGCATTAAAGACCATGTAGATAAATGTTACACTAAATATGCAATACATTTTCTGGATTTCTTAACATTCAGACTCTTAATATTTATGCCAATATACAACATGCAGGTGAGACACTGGAGACCCTGGCATATCAGGCCACAATGCAATAATATTATTCCAAAGTTTCAGTTGAACATAAGCAGTGATGCAGAATATATACAACTTTTAAAAAACCTCAAGACAGAACTTAAAAAGCAACAATGTTGACCTGCAATAAAATAGATTAATGTCTTGCCATTCACCCGAAAGATATTAAGTTCTTATAAAGCAAATTTCTGAGCAACTTATGTTTCCCGGGTAACATTTTCGGATCACATTAGCATCAGGATTACTGTTTCCTCTATATCCAGCATTCCTGTAAAGTTTTTAAAAAAAATATATTTCATATAGACAAATGGAAACAACTCTTACAGTTAACTCCCTTTCTAACAGCATACTGGCTACCATTAAAACCCATATGTATCTGGTTTTCGCTTGTGTAAAACTTATAATAAAATGCTCACATTGCAGGGAAGGGTTGGAGAGACTTTTAGTAATGTTGACAGATAAGTATTATCAGAGAAACATAATTTACTACAAAATGTGATTTTTGTTGGTCAAATTTACTAAACATTTGCTTTCTCATTTGCTTTTCTTTGTTCTCAGGAGGCAATTTCACCCAAATGAAAGATGGAAGATGACAGAATGAATGCACCTGTCAGTTTACTCAGCAGTTGGAATGGTGTACAAAAAGATGACATTTCTGATGCAGATAGGTCAATTTGATCAATCATATCAATCTAACTGCAAATCATCATGCCCAGCTTGTTTCTTAACATTGTCATGCACAAAAAGGGAAACTGATACTTGTACACACTCTTGCCTCACAGGCAGGTTACAAATTTGATTGCAAATCTTAATGCCTCATAGGTGATATCTGATTGCATGCCTTTAGGTCTCATAAGCAGTGTGATATCTGATTGCATGCCTATAGGTCTCATAAGCAGTGTGATATCTGATTGCATGCCTTTAGGTCTCATAAGCAGTGTGATATCTAATTGCATGCCCTCATTCCTCATAGGCAGTGTGATATCTGATACTTGATTGCATGCCCTCATGCCTCATAGGCAGTGTGATATCTGATTGCATGCCTTTAGGTCTCATAAGCAGTGTGATATCTGATTGCATGCCCTCATTCCTCATAGGCTGTGTGATATCTGATACCTGACTGCATGCCCTCATGCCTCATTGGCAGTGTGATATCTGATTGCATGCCTTTAGGTCTCATAAGCAGTGTGATATCTGATTGCATGCCCTCATTCCTCATAGGCAGTGTGATATCTGATACTTGATTGCATGCCCTCATGCCTCATAGGCAGTGTGATATCTGATTGCATGCCTTTAGGTCTCATAAGCAGTGTGATATCTGATTGCATTCCCTCATTTCTCATAGGCTGTGTGATATCTGATACCTGACTGCATGCCCTCATGCCTCATAGGCAGGTTGATATCGGATTGCATGCCCTCATTCCTCATCTGCACAGTCCTATTTGTGATATAGGTTTTTTTTTTTAATCTTTCAGGAGGTAATGTGAACCGGTAATATATTTGACAAAGAAATGAAGATCCACTGCATTCATCATGAACATCATGCCATCTTTGATATCTTCTATTTTCTACAAATGCAGGAATAAATACAAATTATTGCTTTTATAAGTAACTCACAGAATTGATATGTAACAGATACAGGTGTTGAGATACATGAAAGAAAACCAAAACTTAACAACCTTGTCTGTTGATTGGTGCATTTTAAAATATAAATGTAAAGGTGCTGAGATACATTCACTTATATACAGTGTGACCCCGCTATAAAGCGGTAGTTGGGAGCCATAGAACCTGACTGTGTTATGAACCAAACTGTGTTATAAGCAACCATGTATGTCACCAACAAATTTGCAGGGTTATCAGAGTTTTTTTTAAAAATAAAATTGGGTACAAAAATGTGTGCTTCACTGGCCAGTTACCATTTTAAATCAATGTATATTAAGTGAGATAAACACTTGCAGTGATAATAGATTGCATATGTAACCATGAACCAGTAATAAGAACATTAACACTTATGAGCTGTCATATTTCAACAATAAACAAAGACCAAAGTTCTCAAAAGGCCCATACATGGGTTCAGATACTCATATTTCTGAGGTTTATTTTAGCACAAAACTGTAAGAAATTAAATTTTAGGAATATGCCACGATCGTTTTATATTAGAATCCGTATGTGATTTCCTCCCCAAAATGATAATAAACTTTCTACATGTTATTTTTTTGCATTTTTTAAAAAAAAATGTTTTATGTATATGAGAACAATACATGTATATGTATATATTTCGGGAGCCACACCAAACATCTTATATTCAAATTTATCAGCAATCTTTTTTCCAAAATGATTACAAAATGTTACGTAATTTATGTTTTGTATTTATTTTTTTTAATGAGGAAATACTGATGAGATAAATGAAATCGTTTTATATTAGAATCCATATTTGATTTCCTCCCAAAAATGATAATAAACTTTCTACATGTTAGTTTTTGCACCTTTCAGTAGAATATGTATATATTTCGCGAGCCATGCCACAAACGTCTTATATTCAAATTTATAAGCAATCTCATTTCCAATATAGTAATAAAACTTTACGCAATTTACTTTACATACTTAAATTTTTTTTGCTTACAAGAAAAATATCGGGAATAAGGGGAATGAAATTTCAGAAGCCATGCTACGATTGCGTTATAGCAAGGGTCACACTGTTTACATGGCAGCCAGTATAAATGATTGAGGAAGAACCTGGGAAACACCCAGAAAGAACCACCAACCCATGAGAAGCTACTGGCAAATGAAGTGAACTTATTAAATCAGATCAGGACATTAAATTCACTGACGTCACTGTATTCAATGCCCACAAGCACAAGACAATTTTTTAACACCAATGACTAGCCAAATAATTATCATTCACAGAACTGCAGAATAAAAAGCAAAGGCTATCTAAATACATTAAAATAAAGAAAGTATTTTAAGTGCATTTTTCATAGTAAAAGATGCTTTTAGAAAGCCATGAATGGACAATAGGCAAAGATGATCCATTTACATTCACACATTCCCTATCTAACCAAAATATTTTCATTTTAAAGTTGGGGATATATAAGTAAACATACTTAGTTTATTTTATTGATTTACTCTATGATGTATGTTCACTGTGAATAATTATTAAATGAATTTGCCTTAATTTGTTGAAAAATGAGTATTTAAATCAGAATTATATACCTTTCACTCATCAGATTTCATGACATTTGGGAAGACTTTTTTCAAACCAAAATTCTTAGGAATGCTATAAATACTGTCTCTGCGCTATGGTTTAATTAAGAACATGTGCGCTGTGATCTAGTTTAACCTACAGCAACTAGTATCCTTCATCATATTATAATGATCAAGTTTCATGACTGTGCATACAACAGTGTCAGTGAAACTAAATATTAAAAAAACAATGTAATCATTAGACCATAAAATGTAGGCCAATATAAATAACTTTTGCATTTAACAAGTATAAGTCTCCAAGATGAATACACCCATCCAGTAGATCACTACAGTTTACACCTATGGTTAATAGCATTATCCAATATGAACACATACATTCATCGTCATGACTTTATTTACAACAGTGTCAGAGAAACTGAATTGGATGCAAAAACCTAATATAATCATGGGAGCATGCAAGCTACACCATTTCATGACTGTACATAAAATTGTCAGAGTAACTAAACTAATGCATAACCTTAACACAGATGTCCATGCTAACTACAACAATGATGACAATGTAAGTGGGAAAGTGATTCTCATCTCACCTATGCTTTGAAGATAAGACAACCCCCAACCCATCCCCAACAAAACAAGTGTAGTAAAAACTATGAACTGAACCTTTTTTATATTATAGACAATATTATATAATGCTTTAAAGTAACTTCTTCCACATCTGTTCATCCAAATAAATACAGAAGACAGCTTTCAGAACTAAAAAAAATGATTCCATATAGAATATCATTTCTAGCATTTGCAAACCAATGCATAATTTGGTATATGGTAAAAATGACCACAACTGGCAGTATACAATACAAAGTGATCAACAATAAAATGACTAAGTTAAAGAAGCTAATGAAAGATTATTTACCCTGAAAAACTAAAGTAATATTGATACATATTTTATGCTTACTTGATTACTCAGCTATGTTTACAAGTTTTTGACAATATAATAAAATGTTCCCATACAAAAATATCTATAATTACCAAGAATACTTACAAAATGCAATTGGCAAGTGCAAGCTGCATTGATGGCTTCAATTCATAAAAATAGCAAAAAAGGGCTCATAAAAAATAATTATCTGTGTAAACACCATTCCAGTCCATATTGTTTGCCTTTCATGACTGTATAAAAATAACTCTCACAAGCAGCAAAGGGTTTGAGCTTTTGACTAGTTTAGACCTGTAACAGTTATTGATTTTTAAATTTTAATGTTAACAGGGTATATATTTTGATTGCAGTTCCTTAAACCTGATCCCAATGTTTGCTTTTTAAGCCTTATCATTAATATCTGAGCATATTTTCTCCAACTACTGTTACTTATCTTCAAAGACAACCACAACAGATAGGCTTTGTCAGTTTTCATATATTTAAGTTACAAGGATTTATTTTATTCTTCCAATAATTCTGTGGAATCTTATCTCCCAAATGCTGTCCCTTTCTGTCATATAAAAAAAGCAAAAGAAAACTTTTGATGTGCAAGATTTGTTCTGGAATGCTTTAGCCTCTTTTTCAAGACTTGAACGCATACTTTAACAAAAATGACAACTACAGAATTTCAAAGCAATAATGACAATTGTAGTGACTCCAAATGTTTTGCTCTTCTTTTCAAGCATCTTAGTCTACATTATCCAGTTTCCTTTGATTAGACTACAATATACTGACATCCAGTTTCCTTTGATTAGACTACAATATACTGACATCCAGTTTTCTGTGATCAGATTATAATATACTGATATCCAATATCCTTTGATTAGTTAACAATATACTAATATTCAGTTTTCTTTCTCAGATCAAAATATACCGATGCTTAAATATATTTTTGTGGGTGTCAGTTTTCATGGTTCTGAGACAAATAACATGTTCATATGTCTTTAATGCATTGATTGAAAAAGAGGTCTCATTGTTTCCAATAAATATATTAAAACAATTTTTGTGTCTTTAAATCTATGGTTTATAGCAACCACAAAATTGATGAAAATTAGTCCCTATGAAAATTAAATACCTCATGAAAAATTTTGGCCCCCATCCAACTGGTAACCTATTGAAAAATTGTAACTTTATAGTTTATATTTATTCTTGAATGAAAATATCTTTGTTCATATTGAAAATTAAGATCTTCATAATTAAATTTAAAGATGATTTTCATCTCAGCATGGTTATTATATATTTTAAATAAAATGCAAACTTCAACTACAAACAGCATACAGATTTGCTGCCATGCAATGTGCTGGCAAATCAAGAAAACAATATTTTAATTAGAATTTCACATCAGCAGTGTAGAACAGAAACTTCTGTAATAAAACTTTACTAAACATCTTGAGCACTAATTGTTACAAGACTTAGAAACCAATATTGATTTTTTTAAATTCAAAAACTGCATCCTTCTGACTGTATTAAAATATTGTTGTGTCAACATTGGAATCATACATTTTTGTGAGGGAGGACCAAGACTGGAAATAAAAAACTCTTGAGATTGAGATTTTATTTTCATGAATCACATTCATTTTGACTGTTTATTTATATCTTATGTCTGACTAGAAGAATATAGAACTCAAACTCAAATTCCAAATCTCCAGGCCTGATCTGTTGATGCATTATGCAAACTGTATATTTAAGTGCATTGTGTTTGTATCTGGGTTTAAACTATACAAAGTTAAATGTATAGTGTCTCTCACTATGAAGTGCTTCAAAATAATATGATCCAACTTATAACATGAATATAGTCATTGAACATACTGTTTAATATTTTTCCATATATTATACCCAATTATAAGGTGACCACACCTATTTTCGCTATACACGTTCATGGTTGCTCTGATGGAACTATTGTATTACTAAGGCAGAAAAATAAATAAAAATGACTGAGCATGATATTAAGAATTTATACTATGCACATTGCACAATCATATAATCATGGCAATAAAAATGATTAAAAAGAACATGATGAAATAAATGTATATGAACATATATATATATATATATATATATATATATATATATATATATATATATATATATATATATATATATATATATATATGCTTCTTAAAGTAAAGTCCGGCTGCACACAATATAGACCATGATCTGCCATGTGCAGGCAAATCAGGGTATATGTCGTTTAATCTAACAAAACTGCATCGAACCAGATCTTCTGCTGATACACATTGTAGTCTGCAGTAGGACTTGACTTCGAAGCAAGTTTATGCAAAGAAGTTGTGAAATGAAGTATTTTACAAGACTGAATGACATAATAATAACATGAACTGTTAAAATAATAATTATTATTAATCAAAATAAAAATGTGGAGACACCTTTTCAATCATGTCAAACAATGTATATACCTGTGTAAAGTAGGGCACCCAACTGCAAACAGCAGATCTAGATCTGCCATAGCACTGGCAGATCAGATTCTGTCATATAGCATTGATCTGTGTCAATATTATTCAGAGTTAGTGATATTATACAAAAGAAAATACAGTGGGACAAAACCTTAATAATTGGAAAATAACTATAGATGGTACATTATTATAAGCAACCTCCAACAGTTATGCATAATTTTTCTTATCCCCAAAATAAATGGAATGCATAGGGACTGTTACAATGTTATTGCAGCTTGAAGAAAGCTAAGATTTAATGAACAAAAATAAAATAGTCCTGTTATTTAATAGAAGCAATAACACTTGGCACACAATATTCAGCTACTGAGCTTAAAGCTAGTTCATATAAAATATGAAATATTCATGTGTACTACAATTTCTCTTCAAACTTGAGGGCCATTTATTATATTTCAAAGTTATAATATTCTCACACATGTAAACATGATTTTGTGAAAAACTGTAATGGTTCAAGTTAATCAGACATGATCTCATGTAATTTTCAAAATGTGTTAAATGATGTCATTGTTCTTCCAGCTGAAGTTATTACTTTCTGTTTATAATGGTATGTTTAATTCATTAAACCCTATGACAAAAAAAAAAATACAGTGCATTGTTAAAAATGTTCACAAGTTAACAAAAGTTCCTTCTAGAGGGCTGATGCTCTACTAGCTGAAAAGAATTAGCTGGAATCTAAGATAAGGTCATCTCATTTTGTTTTAATTACTACCAATTGCTGAAACCATCTCTAATATTCTTGAGCAATAATGATAGTTTCAAAACAGATGTCAAATTGGCACCATTTTCGTTTAACACTAACTAGAAATCATAAGAAACCTATTGGTGAAAAATACTTAGAGATATGACCATATGATCAGTCATTCAGGAAAAGTGGTGACAGATTTGCCAATGTATGTCATGGTGGCCATATTGACAGATTGGCAGCTTTTTCATTTAGAACCAACTATAATCACAAGAAGTCTTTTGGTGAACACCTCATGTTAATATGACATTCTAGTCAGGATGATTAGCAATGACAAGAATTTCAAGATGGCAGACTTTTAAGGCATATTAGATGTCAGCCAGGTATCACATAAGTTCTTTAGCAAAAATACATTTTTGATATAGCTATCCATTAAGGATGGTAGTGATAACAATATTTTAATGATGGCTCCTGTGTTGGCTATACTGGATATCTGAGTGGCAGCATTTTCATTTAGGACCAACTAGACCTTGAGATATCTGAGTGGCAGCATTTTCATTTAGGACCAACTAGACCTTGAGATGAATTTGGTGTAAAATTTTCAAGCTATCGTCCAAGTAGTTTAGGAGAAGTACCCACGACAAACTTTAGCTAATTTATCTGAGTATCATTGCCTTTCCCGTCATTGTGGAAAGAAAGCAATTTGCCAATTTGTGTATCTTCAAATGATGACAAAAAAATTTACATAGTTTCATGGCAATCTAATGAAAACCACTTTTTTGTTTCTGTTTGTTTTGAACAGCATAATTAACATGTTACTGTCTATATCATGCTGAGAAAATGGGAGCTAAGTGCTTTTCCCCACAAATATAATTAGGTAGCCAACCCAAGCTGGTCTGGGTGGGTATGGAACCAACAACCCTTGGATTACAAATCCAATCAGCCCTACCAATTAAACTCCTGTGCATCTCCCAAGAGACTAGTTGTGTTCACAAGATTGTCATACACTAAAGTAAGCTCAAAGGGGAATTAACTGTTTTAAGACTGCATGAGCACAGTATGTGCATCTTCAGGTGCTGATCACAATATTTACCAAGTCTCATGGCAATCAATCAAAAACTGCAGGACCAGCTGTGCAAGCAAGATCATATCATATACTGCATTAAGCTACAAGAAAAGAGATATAACTATAAGAAAAATTGATGGAGCTAATAGATTTGTTGACATCTTCTGAAGATGACTACAATGTTTAGTTTCATGGCAATCCATTAAAAGATGTGAGGCTAGTTATGTTCACAAGATTCTGTCCAACACTGCTTTCAGCCACAAGTAAAAAAGGACAATAACTCTTAGAAAATCCCCTTAAGCAAAGGTATTTGTTGATATGTGTATCGGCAGATCAAGGCTATAATATTTACAAAGTTTCATGGCATCTGCGCAAAAAAACTGCTTGACTAGTGCTAATGATATTGTGTTATACACTGCATTAAAATAAAAGACAAAAAGGGCAATAAGAAAAACTGCTGGACCAATGCCGTTTGTCAAAAGTTGACAATAAGTATCATGTTTCTGGATGATCATTTAAAAAATGTGACTGGTTACATTCACAAGATTCATGTAGTGCATTAGGCTACAACATTATTATTTTAAAAATTAGCAGTAACCAAAGAAAAATGTTCATAACCAATCCAGCCTGCACATCTTCAGGTGATAATCATAATGTTTACCATGGAAATCCATCAAGGAATTTAAGGACAAGCTGCAATAACCAAATAGTGTGCCAGATAGATGGACATGGTTACAACATATTCACACATCTATATAGCAGAGATGTCAAAAATATGATGAAAGTTACATGGAAGCATATGACACTGATGATTGACCATACTTGCTGGAGTCCAACTACAAACAGCATCAAACTAGATCTACTTGCATTAATACTCTGATATCATTCTTCTTAAACTTTCAAGCAAACACCATGGACCCATATCAGCATATGCAATATATAATAGTTATGGCATGTCTGGGTTTGTGCTGTCTGCAGCTGGATACACATTTATACCTGGGTAACTATGACATGGGTCTGATAATGAAAATGGAATATGATAGTGGAATAGTTGCATGGAAATCATCACAGCTGCAGCTGACAGGCAGGGAGATGGCTGGTTCCTCAGTCTGTGTGGTCCTGAAATATTAGTTTCATGTAGCCAGGATCTGCATCCAGGGGTGTGGCACAAAATGGGCAGATAGCATGAAATCCTTGACAACCATGTGGTACAGGAACTTGAGCCCAGTACCTACAAAATTAAACACATAGGAGAATTTGAGTTTTTCATTATATTTAGAGTGATCAACATAAAATAATACCCATGAGCAGTGTCTGAAAGCAAGAGGTAAAATTGACCATTATGGGATATATATATATATATATATATATATATATATATATATATATATATACACAGTAGTCCCCCTCTTGAACGCCCCCCCCCACTCACCAGCGGCCACCCACTCCTTAGGGCCAGAATCTGAAGGCACCGACAAATTTGTGTTCAATATTACCCCTCACAAAATGCCACCCGGAGAACGCGACCAGCGGCCAGCATATTTTTGCAAAAACATAAAATTTACCCCTCACAAGCGGCTGCATTTTATTTTGTAATATGTATCTAGAACAATTTTTTTTCTAATTGTATTAAGTAATTCGATTTCTGTTTCCCGATGTCGGGTTTTCATTTTTCAAAAAAGTGTTCTACATGTACCACTAAAGTTAATATTATATCCTTTACACCTCACAAGAAGCCACATTTATTTTATAAAGCCAAGAAAGACTCAAATTTAATCAATACATAAAGGTAATCCATATATCCTTAAGATGTCTGGTTTATCCACTGATAATTGTTAAGATTACACATATTAATAGTAGCAACCTGTGGCAATATTGATGTACAATACAAAAGTCTGCGCAGAAAATAGTTTGATAGCCTTTATGGCTTCCCTTTGCAAGATGTTGAGTCTGTTAACTTATATAGTTAGTGGCTATTACACAACAATTGTAAAGTTTATAAATATTAACGGCTGCGATGTGCTATTGTTCAGATCAAATCTGCGTACTTATCCCAGCCGTTTTTCGCACTTAGAGTAAACAAAAAATATAAAAACAATAGGGTACCAGACTGCGACTAATGAATCACGTGACAATTGTTGCCTTTAAAAATATACAGCATCTTGTTTAAATGCAAAAAAAAATTGTTTGATCAGTCTTGTAGTTGCAACATTGATGATTATAACTGGACGTAATGTCAAGATCACATGGTCAGCATTGGCTAAAAATAGAAACAGGGTACTAGACAAAGACCAAAAAATCACGTGACAACACAACTTGTTGCTTCTTTACGAAGAAAGCATTTCATCCACTCAACACACTCAACAAATGTGTCGTCTGCATAATTAAATCACATACAGTTTGCAACATCGGAATAACTCATTACCAAACATTAACATGTCATTACGTAAACGAAGATGATTATTTCTGAAAACATCAGTTATTATAATCTACAATATCGGGTGAGGTGGGTAGGGGGACTGGTCAAACAAATTTAGGTAGAAAAGACTCGAATAAAACAATTTTATGTTGAAAAGACTCAAATAAATAACATCGTAACCAATAAATTATTTAGCAGCAGTGGGAAAATGGAGCAAATGGAAAGAGAATTGCGCATGTACCAAGATTCAAATGGCGTTTTTGAATGGTTCTGCAATGTGCATGACAACACCCGCTCGCATATCATGCTTACGTTAAGAATAAGAACTATTAATGCATATTCAGTTGAAATAAGTCAGCTATTATAGCACAAGAACTGTTCAATATTTAATATTGCTTTTAAACGAAGATATTAAATGCTTTGAAAGATGAAGCTTTCTTAATACGTACATATACTTCTCACAAAAAATTTAGTCCCCCTCTGGAAAGGCCACCCGCCTTATAAGGCCACTTTCCCGGTGCAGAAAGGGGTGGTTGTATAAGAGAGGGACTACTCTGTGTGTGTGTGTATATATATATATATATATATATAAAGAATACAATTCATATGGCAATAACAACCGCACCAAGGGATCACGTGTGTCAGGGATTGATTAAAATAGATGCAATAAACTGACAACGAACAGTGCGAAACAAGTAACTAACTAGCCTGAGCACTTTTGCCTCTTAGTGAGTCTTTTTCAAAGGCAAATACAAAACATATATAAGACAAACAAATAAACACAAAAACGTTGTGTTTGTAAACCTCTACATGGCTGTCTCCACATGGGTTAAAACTATAAATACAACCAGCTTGTATAGAGTTGTTGCGGATACTGAAAACTGTGTATAATTTCCTAAAAGTCTACAAGCCAAAGCGACATCTATTTTTACTTTTTGTACATTTATGTAACGCAGATTATATCCCGGATATTTGATTCTACATAAGATGTTCTGTACTAACCAGAAAATTTGTCAACATTTATTAAAATGACCACCTAAGACAGTACCTGTAACATATTTAAAAATACACATCAAGTAGGCATCTTTTCACTATAAGATTATGTCATTATCTTTTCCTATTTGTACAGCAGAACATGTCTGGAAAGACAACCTTTTTTTGCTAAAAAAGTATGGTCTTTCAAAAGGGATGGTCTCTCATAACAGGTAACAATGCTATATAATTAATAAATTTGTGCACTGACTGGTTTCTCAAGACAGGTGGTCTCACATAGCAGTGATCTTTCAAGACAGGTTTTACTGTAATACTTTTAAAAATTATTTGAAAAGTCTCAATTAATCAAGAAAATGTTGAGACTTTGAGTTTTACCTGCAAGTATGTTCAGAGGCCATATGCCCACAGGGACTAAAGCAATGAGTAGGATGTTCATTATCTACATAAAGACTAAGCTCACATCCCATCTTCAACTTCACAAATGGACCTACCTGAAATGGAGAAACACAAAATGGTATCCTTTTTATATCCAATCGGGCAACACAATCCCTGCCTACAAATCAGCAATTTGTTTATTCTAAAAATATTTTGTATTATTTCAGCAAGTCTTCCACAGGATTAGTCTTGAAATTTAATATTTATTTTTTTAAATAATGTCATATATTGGTTTTTCCAACTTTTGCAAAAAGTGTCTTCATATTCGATGAAGGAACAACACTGTCTAAATGACTAAATGATTAAATGACAAAAGCTTTCTCAAATGATTAGTAAATTTTATTGTTCTGTTTTTGTGAAGTTCTTGAAAGATTTTACCATAGTTTGCAATAAAGCATTACAATATAACTTGTATAAACTTGTAAGGCCTAGATGTCAGACATCAAGTAAATTGGTTAAAAAATTACTCAAGCAGTTTTAAGAAGTTAAGAATAGCAAATGATGATGAACAATATATGATACAAAATTGTCTTATAACCCTTCTTGGTCCAAAAGCTAAAACTTACTGAAAGACACAGAGGACAAGTGCGTTCATCACCTCCCCCTTTGGTTTGTCCCCACTGATGCTGCCCGTGGACATGACCACACTTTAGATAGACAAATGGCTGCTTATCATTTATTCCAAGGGTTCCTTTCTTTGGAAGGACAAGGGTCATAAGGCCAACAGGACACTGGGGTCTTCCTGCATTCAGCTCTTCAATCAAATGCTCAAACTCATGTTCACTCTGAAAGTAATGTACCAAAGCTTCTTTTTATTTTAAAGAATTGTCAAGGAAAGACAATAAAACCATTTGAATTCCAGTATATATAAATGAGAAGGGTACATTTAAAATTAATTGAAATTGGGGAAGATGTGCAAAGTTCAAATGGGTGAGAAAATCCATAAATAGATGAACTGATTCATCAGAAAAAGAGATGGTTCTTTTCTTTGACTAGAATAGAACTTGCCATGTAATTTAGGAGAACATCATCCAAATATGCAGGCATGGGGATGATGCTGTCAATTGGAACAAGGTGAAATGATGTTGAGTAGTTTTGTAATGGCCCAAGGACTTATGTTGTCTCCCGAATGATATACAAACTGTAAGAATTTTTTGACAACAATGGATGGATGGAAATATGTGTCTGTCAAATTAAGACTGATTGCAAATTCGTACTGACGACTGGAGAGGTGGACTGATCTGGCCAACTCCATCTTGAATTTTGGGGGAAGGATAGATAAATTGATTTAAATGACTGAGACCAATGATTGGTTTGAGTTTGCCTTTGGTCTTCCTGACCAGAAAAAAGCAAATCAAGATTATGTAATGAAGCCACATTTTCAGAAGCTGTTGATCAACCTGGAAGTGTGACCTGTTCTGCTGTGGATATAGGTCCCACAAGATTGAATTGGGCCCTTTGGGATGACAGATCATGGAGATAAAAGATTGAGAATGTGAACTCAAAACTCCATCACAAGACTTGAAAGATGTTAGCTGGAGAACAGATCCAGTCTTGTTGCTGGCAACTGCTCTAACCTCATGAGTAAGAAATTCATTTGCACTGGTGTTAGTCATGTGTTGATATATCGTCCTGTTTTTCTCCAGATAAAAATAGGCACAATCTCCCTTGACACAGAGGCTATGTCCCATTAAGGTACTACTTCAAAGCCAAAACTAGGTCTTGTAGATAGTCTTGAGCTGATATGTGTCTAGACTAGACAGAGGCTTTATGATGAACATTTGGTTGCCTGTGGAAGGCAGCCTGAAAGAGGATGAGGTCATTGGCAAGACTGACCCGTCTTATTGGAACAATGTAATTTAGGTCTGAACGGGGCCCAGAGTGGCCGAGTGGTCTAAATTGCTCTTTGTTACGGATCACTGTGATCTCACCTCTGCGTGGGTTTGAGTCTAAGATTAGGAGAATGTGTATATGTGAAAAAGCTTGCCAGTAGCTTCTCGTGGGTTGGTGGTTCTTTCTGCAGATTTCCCGGTTTCTTCCTCCACCATTTATGCTGGCCGCCATGTATAGCCATGTGCTGAAAAATGGAGTCAAGTCCCAAAACAGCAACAAGAACTAATTCTGAATGCCATCACTAATGCCATGAGGAAGCAGGTCTTGTATGAATAGTGCACCAGAGATGACTTGAGAGTGGTTCAAAGGTGTCCTGTTCAGCCAGGTTAGTAGCCAAAATAGATTCAAATTTGGGTGCAGCACTAACATTTTTGATCATGTATACTAAACAATAGAGAGAAGGTTGGATAGGTCCTTATTTGTCTGATATACTCGCTTTCATGGTGACAAGGTCTCAATGTTCATCTATCAGTAACCTTTTATCGTACTTAGTGCAAACTTTCTCTCATCAGAGGAGGCCCTGAGTGGTCTAAAGAGCTGTCCATTACGGATCACTGCCATCTCACCTCTGTCTATGTGGGTTCGAGTCTAGGATTCGGCGAATGTGGATATGTGAGAAAGCTTGCCAGTAGCTTTATGTGGGTCGGTGGTTCTTTCCGGTGATTTCCCAGTTTCTTCCTCCACCATTAATACTGGCTGCCATGAATAGCCTGTCATGTGCCGAAAAATGGCGTTAAGCCTAACAACAACTCTCATCAGAGAAACTGAGGAAGTTAGCTATTTCTGGTATAGATGATTTGAGAGGTACGATGCATTTGTTTGTGCACCAGTGGGTGAAAATGTGCCATTTGCCTTTGCATGCTTTCAGAGTGGAGGGCCTTCTTGCTAGAGCTATTTTCTCTTCGACTGGTTGTGAGAATTATTTATTTTTGAGGGCCTGTTTAAGATAATCCACTAGTGCAGGTCTGGGTAGGAATGAAACAACTGCCTTCATAGTTGTTTGAGTAGATAAGGGAAAATCAAAATTTGTTGCAAGACTGATGAGTTTGTTGATCTGCGACTTCTCCTATACGAGTGGTGCAATGAGGATAAGGTAACAATCTGATTCTCTTGCTGTCTGTATCAGTTTGGAATTAGAGGGTAGGCATATGCATCCAGGCTGTTGATAGAACATTGAATGGCCAGGCTTTCGAGTCCTTGATTGGAGTTATAATGGTTAGTATTCCACCTTGTCGCAAACAGGTCAACCAATGGTCAGTCCTACTGGGTACATATCTGAGTGAAAACGGAGGGATAAAAAGACTATTCTCTCTGTATTATTTCCGGGACAAAGACTCAGTATGTTAGGTGTCCTGGGATATGGCAAACTTGTAGGTGACACCACTTTAGAAAGTCCCACACCAGGAAGCAACAATCTGGGGACTTGGCTCCTCCTTTTTTGAGATAACTTACCACTTAAGAGTTGTCAGACATAATGAGAACTCCCTTGCCATTTAACTATTCCTGCAACCAGTGAAAAGCTTTCACAATGGCTGCCATCTCCAGAATATTAATGTGCAGATGTCATTCCTTAAGAGACCATGCACTGCTGGCTTCCTGAAAAAATGTGGTAGGTGGGCTCCCTAGCCTTCCGTACTTGCCTTGATACAGACTGTAATCTTGGGCTAATGTACTTGCAGAAGTATACCCATCACAAGTCAAGTCTGGATGGCCCAATTTTGCAGATGGTGCCTCAATTATGTGAAGATGGGGAGAAGTTAATCTGGTGGGACTGAAGAATGTTTTGCAAATGCCCCATGTACAGGCAATCTAGGTCACTGTACCATGCTGTTGCATTGTAGGTAAAGTAAATCCCATGCAGACAGAATCTTCCTCAAAGATAAAGAAGCCAACATGGATCAGATTTTCAATGCCAGCTCCTGAAGAGATGAACCATATTGCCTGCATATGGAACTCCATACCTAGGTGCTCAAATTGTTAAGAGAGTACTATGTCTTAATTTTTCCTTGCTGATGAGAAGCCTCAGTAAGCAGTGTAACAAGTGTTACCATGTTTAAATATAACTCACATGATGTTCTGCAGCATGTCAAGCAAATTACTTGATGGTGCCACCATAGAAATGGTCTGGACATGCACCATTACTATGAGTGAAGAACCAAGCGGCTGATGCTGAGTCCCAATGGAAGTGTCCTGAATTGGTATAGGAAATACAGGAATGTCCTGGAAGCCTTGTGAATAGGGACATAAAAGTATGCATCTTTAAGTCAACATTGATGGCAAAGTCTCCCTAATGGACAGCGTTCAAAATGCACCATTGTGTTTCCATTGCGAATCAAGGGACAGGAATGAATAGATTGAGGGTATTTAGGTTGATAGCCAGAGACAGAGTGCTGCTGCCTCTGGGACCTACAAAAGTTGGGATAAAACTAAAGAGAAATATTGGAATGAATGAATGGATTCTTCTGGTGCTTTATCCACTTTGGCTTGTGAGAACTGTGATCATCGCTGGGTGGAGCTTTGATGGGATGGTTTTCAGAGTGGCCCTTGGGTTCTTTTGGTTATTTCCAATACTATCCCTGGAGAGGGAAATTAGTCTCCTTCATGGCTTGTTTGATAAACTTCTTTAATCTGGCCATTAAAAAAAGGTAGAGGATAAAAGCTTGGCATTATGGTAGTCCTTCAGAATAGGGAAGGCATAGAGCATTGGGTCAAGTTTCACCAATTATAAATTTGTAGCTATGGCTACAGTATTGGCCAAAGTGTGTTGAGCAGCTCTGTTTAGTAATGGGGTCATTATTAGACTGCCTCCATTCCCTGAGGTATTCAGTGTGGTAGAAGAGAAGCTATGTTGGAAGATAGCCATAGAGATGAAGTCCAATATCAAAGCCATGGCAACAATATTGCACACTAGCTGTTGAGTGTCATCAAAAGGCCATCTGATCCATATGTTATCCTCAAAGTATCGATATCACTGTTGACTGCTAGGGTTTCCAAATCAAACACTGGTGAAAGCAAGAGAGAACTGCAGATGAACTGATGAAATGAACCGAAGGCAGGTCATAAAGTCCATAACTCTTCCACACTGGAAATAACTGAAGCTGGACTCTTCCATTTCATCATAAGATCAACAGATACTGAAACTATAGTCCAAGTTGCTGATGGAGTACAAGGAGAAGGGCAGATCTCCAACAGTCAAAGGCAGAAAATGGAGGTTTAGGAGGCTGAATCTTCCTGTGACATCAGATGGTCTAAAAGTAATGGCATCACTTGAGAACAAACACATCTTGATTGCACAAGGTAAGGCTAATGTCTGCTGTAATGTATGAGACTCAGCTGGTAATGAGTGATGAGGTCTGCTGCTCACTATCTTGTAGAAAGCCCTGAATTAGAAACTGATTTCAAGGTTGTCACTGAGTAAAGAGTCTCTTCACGTAGCAAAATCTAGAGATTGTGAAGTGACATCTGCTGAAACAAGAATAATCTAGGCATCATGCCGAATGAGTGTCTTGTGGGTTAGACTGGCCTCTTTACACAATGTACTGGAAGCCAAGTAATTGTAATATTCTTGTTTTGGCCCTTCATGGTCCCTACGATCTGGCCTTGGTCAACTGCAATGGAAATAGGCCATCTGTGTGGGGAGGATATCATCCAGTTGGGACAAGTTACAGTATGTTTGATCCATACAAATGGTCTGGATGTCTGCTGAGTGAGTGGGAAATTGGCTGTCTGTTTAGCTCTATCCTTCATTATTCTGCAATTAGACTCAAGAATAACTCTGATGAGGCAAGATAGAGGGAATTGCCATTAATGCCAAGTACTGTGGTAGTAACTTGGTGCTCGAGTTGTTTCAAAGCATGTCAATATCTGACTATTCATGGCTGAACAGTAAGAGTTGACTTATCTCCATTGCTTGCCAGAAATTCTCACACTGAGGAAAGGTCAGCATCAAGATTGTCTTTATCAATAGCTGTATGTTTTTGCACATTGCCCATAGCTCTATTCTGTAAGACAAATAGAGCAAAACATATAAATCTATAGTCATGCACCTGTCTTTAGAACACAATGTTGATGCATGGCTAAATCTTAACAAATTGACCCAGAAATAGATAAAAGACAGCCCAATAATGAAATGAAGCATAAAGCTAAAATATAATGACAATGTCACAAGTAGGAAGGAGAAGCATAAATCTGTGGACCTGCACATGTGTTGTTTGAATACAGAGTGGGCACAAAGCTATACCAAATGATGGCCACCTGGAAAAAAGGTGACAGATGATAGCAAGTTACAATGCTACCTGTAGGGGTGCTCAAGGACATCATGTGGAGGTAGAATCATTGAAGAATGGTGCTCCATAGCTAAGGATGCAGTGGTAAAGGAAACTCACCTGTATGTATCAGAAATGACAGAATTATACATATGTAAAGAGTTTCTTAAGGGCATAAAGACATGCACACATAAATATTGTAGCCCAAACCTATCTTTTGAATTTGCATAGGATACCCACAAGTCACTAATCTTATGCAGATAAACATCACTCAAGTGTTGCCTATAGAAGCAAGCATGAGCAAGATGCAACTGAGTAAACTGTATAGAAAGCTTACCTGTATTTGTCTGACCAGAAAGTAATAAATAAATGTACACAATTGTCTGTATTACAAATAAAAGCCTTCACATAAAATGGAACTGAGGCAACATTTTAGATACATACAAAGTAGGTGTGACAATGTCCATTATGAGGCAATTACCTGAAGTGAAAAGGCCCACAGACCATCTGTACAAGTAAAATCATTGAAGTTGGCTCCAGGACGTTATAAATGCCTTGGAATAGAAACTCCCCAATATGAACCCATTTGTAATGGAATTACACATATGAGTTCTTTTTATAAGCAGTGGAGGCTTTCATGTACATAAAATAATTAGAGCTTAAATTTAGTGTGAAGTTACCATATTCACCATCTAAGTACCTAAATTTGTCACAAGAACAAAGTGTTAGCAAACTGCAGAGGCAGAACTTTGTCAGCATAGAAAAAGAAAAAGTTGGAAATACAGATGATGTACAGATTCCTTAGAAATGAAAAACTCTTCAGACTTGTAATGGTATATCTTCAATGTAGATGCTGGCTTTTGCAAGACCTCTTGTGATGAAACTAAGCTTCTTGGCAGGAGCAAAGTAGTAATTGAAAGGTTCATAAATTTTACCGCCAAACCTTATACCTATGGGGAGATCATCTACCTGATTGCCATCTATTCTAAGTGAAATGGCATGAAATCGGCTGAAATCTCTTTCTTTGTCTTTCTCTCCTACACAAGCAAAGCAATTAAAGTTTATTTGGTCACTGAGACACAACTGTTTTGAATCTGGAGGTAGCAGAATAATGGTGTGCTGAAGGTATTCCTATGTCCATATCATAGTTACCCATTATCAAACTTATCCAATGCAATGCACACAAATTCTAAAAACTTTTTGCACCAATGATACTTTTATTGCAATTATATTGGATGCATTCAAATTTAATACTGAGAAATATGTAGATTTGGGAAACTTCTCCAAATGGGCTATTTATTTCTGTGCACAGTCACCTCCAAAATTTATTTGAAAATTAAGGTTTTAAACTTTAAAGAAATTTTTTTCTCATGAAGAAAAATTACATGAAACTTGGTAAATCCAATTTTAATGCGATATTTTTTATCTATACATATAACATGCTGTACTAGTTTACTTATCTACAAAACTCGAATTATGCAAATTACTATCAAGATCCAAATAAAACCCACTATGGCTTGTATAATCTGCATATCCACTGCATGGCTTTATGTCCAATCACCAACATTGTATATTTTGCCCAATCTGTGACAGCCAAAATGTGAGTTTGGTTAAAAATTCAGTGATCATCATTTAGGAGGTTATATAAAATCTGTTGGGGTTTGGACCGAGAAAAGGAAATCCCAGTCAAGGGGTTAAATTATTTGTCTCCCCACAAGGCTTGCCAGAGTGGGGAGACATATAATGTAATACCACGACTAGGATTTCCCTGTCTCAGTCCAAATCCCAATGTAGATACTTTTTCTCACCCAATATTATCCTTTATAGTAAGAAAGAACTCCTCTCTTGAGCAATATAGTTCATGTGCCAATGTTTGCATGTGGTGCATCAATACAAATACATTCATGAGGACTGTTGTTTGAAATGAACAATATATAGTTAATATTTATCACAAGAAAATGTTTCATTCTTATCAGTTTCATTTTAGAAAATTATATTGAAAATAATGAAATGTTACTGGGCCCACAGCTCTGTTGTAGTGTATACATGTTACATGAGTATCCCCACTTGGGTTATTCACGGGTAATTCAGAGATCCATGTCACTTTCGTATATAATTCTCCTTTTCTTTAGAGGAGGTGAAACTGTTTGTGATGTACTTGTCTTGCAATTAATATTGATTTTAAAAGTACCTCCATGTGTAAAAAATGGACCCCAGCAGATAATCAAGTGTTAAACTTTGAGTTCACGGATTCTTTGAAAATTTATTTTTCTGTCTTGGAAATATGGCAAATGTTACAGTGAAATTTGCTTACGGATAAATATGTTCATGGATAAAAAAAATTTTGGCCGGTAAGTGCAATATTTGTCAGTCAATATTGAAGGTATCTTTTTTATTCAACTTGTTTGCAATGGAGATGCTTAACAAAAATAGAATAAAGCATGTTTGACATAACACATTCCTGGCTGTTACTAAGTTTTCTATTGTTGTTAAGATCGTTGGAAGACTATAAAGTGTATAGGTCTTTAGATTATGTGTCAGCATTTTCTATCATAGTTCATTTCACACAGAATTGAGAATTTTATCTTTTCTCTAGCACAGTCAATTTTCAGGTCAGCATATTAAAACTGACCATGCTGTGTGCAACTAACTATAGCATAATACCAAAAATCTCAATATTGTTTGCATGTGTGTGCATCTGTTTTGAAATGCTTTTTATGGTATGTACTCAAAAATAGAGACCTTGACGTGCTATGTTGTTTTGTTATATATTTGTTATTGTTGTTACTGTAGTTTGATTTTCAAAAAACTATGTCAGGCATAGCAGAAGACAATAAGTGTTTGGTTTTTTTTAAAGTAGTTCTGAGCACCTGGACATTTGGACTGAGATGACTGGTCTGTTGCAAGAAAAGTAAGGTTAGCAAAACAGCTAGATTTCTCTGGCACATTGGTGAGAAAACTATCTTCTTTGTCAATATATCAGTGTGTGATGTGAACACAGCATTGACTGAGGTCATCACACCTGGCTTACTTGCTATGGGCTACCAACAAGAATTAATCACTTTCATTTATGTTGTTACTAAATGTTACAAATGTAATACAGAATAAACTTCATCTCTGTAAGAATCAGAATCTGTGTTCTTTTGTTAAACAATTCATGGGGATTCAATAGGCTGTTTACACAAATGTTGTGTTTATGGATAGAAAAATATTTTGCTAAAACTGGGAATCTTCATCTTTGTCATGAAAAGTATCATTGTGTAGCAAAGGGCCTGGCATTGAAATGCATCATTATATAGCCAAGAGCCTGGCATTGAAAGGCATCACGGCCCAGTAAAGGACTTGTCACTGAAAGGCATCACTGCCCAGTAAAGGACTTGTCACTGAAAGGCATCATTGCCCAGTAAAGGACTTGTCACTGAAAGGCATCATTGCCCAGTAAAGGACTTGCCACTGAAAGGCATCACTGCCCAGTAAAGGACTGAAAGGCATCACTGCCCAGTAAAGAACTTGTCACTGAAAGGCATCACTGCCCAGTAAAGGACTTGTCACTGAAAGGCATCACTTCCCAGTAAAGGACTTGTCACTGAAAGGCATCACTGCCCAGTGAAGGGCCTGGCATTGAAAGGCATCATGATACAGCCATGGGTCTGGCGTTGAAAGATAAGCTGCCAATCCTGCAGGCTCGCAATATTTGGGAATTTTTGTCAGAACAAATGTTTAGTATGGGATTCAGCTGATAAAGGTAGATTGTGTTGAACAAGAAAACTCAAAAACAATGTTTCAACATTGGTTGCTTGCTGGTCTTCCATCAAAGGCTTAAAATATTTCAGGGTTGAAATCAACTGTGGTTCTTAATTTTTCCAACTTCTGTGAGCTGTTTGCTACCAATGTGCTTC
This sequence comes from Potamilus streckersoni, assembly GCA_016746295.1. Taxonomy (NCBI): domain Eukaryota; kingdom Metazoa; phylum Mollusca; class Bivalvia; order Unionida; family Unionidae; genus Potamilus; species Potamilus streckersoni. The sequence goes on along the minus strand of JAEAOA010000520.1, from coordinate 1,379,108 downwards.
CTCACATCTCTGCCACCTAGTCCGAGTTTTCTCTGCGCCATGCCACCCCATTTTTAATATTTGGTCATTTATGTTGGGGTATTAGGTCAGAGTCCATTGCCTATAGAAAAGTTAGAATTCATCAACACCATTTGGGGTAACCGATTACTAGCTGGCCTAGTAAACTTGAACAACCTTTCTCTGCATGATATTGATAGGACTATTATTTATTTTCTCAGAAATTGTGAGCATAGCATTTGTTATATCTTTAATCTGCTGACAGACGAGTTGAAAATACATCATTGCTGAAATATGACCTCGATCTGGCCATTTTCATTCCTAGTCACGTGACTACAAAAATCTCGCAACCTACATGTCGGTGTTTGATGCTAAATGCACTGCCAATTTTTGGAATATTCCAAACTTAACTTCACTTTTTGTGCAATACATTTCTTCTTCCTTGGTGGTGAAGACATTTTCAATATTGATTCTGAAAAATAATTCAAATCAGTGTTGGCAGGGCTTGCGCAGACCAAATTCCAGTAAGGCTCCAGTTTCTCTCAAAAGCATTTTCAAAACTATTCTTATATATATAGATTAAAATACACTAACATACCGGACCAACTGTATCAATTGGCTATAGTACTACTAATATTATAACCATCGGTAATGGACCACAGCAAAAGGCCTGGCATTGAAAGGCATCACTGTACAGCACAGGGCCTCACACTGAAAGACATCATTATAACATCAAAAGGCCCAGTATAGAACATCATCATTGCAAAGCAAAGACTTGATAATGAAAGATATCATTGTGTGGCAAAGTGCTTGCATTGAATGTATCATTGCAGATCAAAGGGTTAATGTTGCTTTATAAGAATTTTTGAAAGGCAATCAAAATAAATGAGACATGTAGTGAGATTAGGAGCTATCAACTGAGATCTGTAATTGTGTTTTTACAGAGGCTTTTGTCATTTTGTGTGAAATTGCAATCAAAAACATAGTTTACTAAAGATAAGGTACTTAACAATTACTTCTAAATAAAAAATTGCTCTGGAATATAAATACTGTTGAAATTAGAAATGCCCACTCTATTTCCTTTTTCCAAAAGGCTTCAGAGATGTAGCTAAAATAAATAGATTCCTTTGAATGAGGGCCTCAAGGTAGATTAATTCTTAGCTAAATGTGTTACAACTATGTTTAAAAAATTAGATATATATTTGGTACTGTTAAAATTTGGTCTAGGCAATTTTCCAGGATGGATCAATTTGGTTCACAGCCTTGCACATTTAATATGTTTGATTAAAGTGCTGAAAATGCCATTTTATTTTCCAATCTTGAGTCTTGATGTATTTTCAACCATACCTGCTTTGGAATAAAGTAATGACCACAGAAGCAGATACAAATTAGAAAGAGCAAGACAACTGCTATCAAAAAGTGTGTAACTTGGAAAACTTGAACTCTGACTTTTCATGAAATAAGTCAGATCTTATTATAACTTGTCCTTTCCAGTCCAAACAAGACTACTGGATAACAAAAAAGTACAAAAATTTTCTTTTAAAAATAAAAATAGACATAAAAACAGTTTTTAAATATTATCCTAGTTAAAAAAATTTAAAAACCAAGAAATTATAAACCCATAAATCCTAAAAGTGTGATGTTTCATATTTTTCTTGAAATATCCTCTTTGATATTGAAAAAAAGGTTACATGTATGTACATAATGATCTGCTGTTTAGCTCTAAATATATTTCTCCAAAATGTAGCAAAATATGACTGGGCGACATGTGTTAGCACTGGTGACAAGACTGACTAAGATCTTTGGCTAATGTGGTTATTGCAACTCCTCACATATCTTTTACTGTTGATGCCCATGCATGAAAAAAATCCAAACCTGTTCATCTCTTATTTTATTGATATTACTGTCTGCAAAATTCATTTTGTATTTGCATATTTTACTTACTGGTGAAGTAATTAGACCAAGCGCTGATCTCCATAACAATGTTGCTCCACATAGGTCAATCAGGGTACCATCATGAAGAATATTATCTTCATCAAGAATCTGTGTGGATAAAAAAAAATATTTTATTACAGCCATCCTTGTTTATTTCAAGCACTTATGCTTGACAGTAATTACAAAGCAAGGAAAAAGAACCCACATTTTTAATATCTTTCAATTCTCTTGAATATCTTGAAAATTCTCTTGCCTGACTCAAAATGGTAAGTGAAAATATCCAGCAGTCAATTTACCAATCACCCAAATAAGTGCTGATTACTGATACACAGCTGATAAATGATTCACTTTAATGAATTGGAAGTTTTTCAAAATTATTGCTGACTTTGTCCATTGAAAGCCCATACTGGAAATTTAATTTTCACTTGTTTAGATCAAGCTCATAAATGCTTTGCACTCACTCTTTAATGCTAATAAGAGGAATGGTTATCATGCTGCTGAAATAAATCCACCCATAACTCATGATGGAGATAGGTCTACAGTCAAACAGGAGTCCAATTAACCGAACACTGTATTCCTACCCCATGTTTAGTAATCCTATATGTAGACAACTGATACTTTTTGTGCAGAAAACATTTCTGTTTAGCAAATTATATTTCTCAACTTACCTAGCTACCTACCAAATCAGTCACTGAGAAATGAGAAAATGATATCTTTTCCATCTATATACAGTAAATCTATTATGAGACTACCCCTACTGCCAGCAAAAATCTGTCTTTCAAGACAGGTGGTCTCTCATAACAGGTTTGTACAAAAAGAATCATTTTCAATGGCCAGTTTCAGAACAATTTTGAAAAAAAACCCACAATCATTGTGCATATATTCTATTCTTTATCAACAGTTCTTGCTAAAATATTGCATGCATTTATATGAAAACAAAATTATATAGCAAGATCTACTTATATCACTAAACATGAAATCACCTATACATCTGAAGCTCACATGTACATAAAAGCATATTCACTTCTGATTTACTTCAATTACTTTTCTAACATTAAATTTGTTTTACTTATGTTTGAACCGCTTTTTGAGAGTGGTCTGTTCTTTTTCACTTCTTTCAGTTGCAATAATAATTTTCTCCAGTGTTAAAATTTGTCTCTTTTTAGTTGGAGGTTCCTCCATTGTTATTAAGGTTCTAGACATTAACATTATTAATACTCAGCTGTAATATCGACTGCAAAGATGGTTTTGACTGTGCTTTATGAAAATATGAATAATATATGGATGTGCATTGCATATCTAACAATTAATGAATTAAAAAGAAACAGTTATCACATGCAGAAATAGAATGTCTTAATTCAAAGAAAATATACAGGGATAAACTCTATAATAATGTGTATAAACCAGTCAGGATGGTGACTTGGATGTAATCACTATAACATGAGGAAAAAAAATATAACAAGTCTTTAGTATTATCAGTTGAATCCCATGAATGATTCTCTCCTGCATGTTTAATAGACAAGACATTATTGACACTCAGGCAATATGGATTAACTCTAAATATAAACATTAGATGCAGCCAGCACAATAATTTTGGAACTACAATGGCAGTTTATAACATGTATATTAACCTGGTTTTCAGAATAAAGCATCTATCACTGGTAGCCAGAATCCTTTTTATGTTTGTTTAACAAGTGTCACTAATTAAGCAGTGGTCGTTACAACTGATTACATATAGGTCAGTGGTGTCTATGTTCTTGTGATATAGTTGTTCATAGGGATACTTGGTCCTACTCATACACTAGAGAGCCAGGAATCAGGCTATGTGTGGGAATAATCTACATGTACTTTAGTCTGGTTTACAAAAGAAACAATAAAACACTATAAGGATACCTAAAAAATTCAGATATCAGTTGCAAGCCTATTTTTTTAACAGTATAAGAAGTCATTGTTACAGGGATTAAATTTAAATAAGGTTGGTAGTTTATCCTCATTGTTGCAATGCAGTTATTCACAGCATTGTCGAAATGCACATTTTGCTAAAACATTGCAGTCACTGGTCATGTTCTGCAGGTGGCTGCTCATGATTGAGGATTTATATAATAAAATTGATCTATGCATTATGATTGTGGTCAGAAATGACAGTTGATCACTCACAGCAGGTTTTTTTTGTACCATAAAGACCAAGAGAACAAACTCCTATACCATTATCTCCACCTTACCACTGCTAGGTGGCTACCATTTTAAGCTGAGAAATACATTACCTTGGATGAATGCATTTTTGCAGGAAGGTGTATAGCAATATGAGTAATTGTTATTTATCTAGGACAAACAATTTATTAAAATATTTAATTCAGTTTTGGATATGTTTCTGAACACATTATTGTTCCAAGACAAGTTACAGGTGGAAATAATGATATGATGAGCTCCAACCTCTACCCCTAGCACCCTTTGAGGGAAAAATGGCTGAATTCTATATGAAGGATAACTTGCTTTCATAACATGAGAGCTGCAAAGGTAATACAAACTTGAGGCAACCATATACAGCTAAGTAGAAAATAATGAATTCTTTTTACTGATAAAAGTTCTGCACACTATCAGCAAAATCACTGAACCCTTGTCCATGAGGAGGTTGTGCTGACAATACCTACATGTGGTGGATTTCAACAAGTGGACCCAACTGATTGAATTCTCACTTCTGTTGAGGCTTGATGACAGACAAATCTCAAGAGGGCAGACTTTGCATGACAGCAAACAACTTCTATTATTTAGAGGATCAAAACAACATATTTGAATGCAAGGTCTGCAGAGGTCATTCGAATATCATCAACTCATTTCTTGATAAGACAAAACATATCTTTAGAGGCTTCAGAGTATGTCAAACATCAGCCACAATGCTATTGTCTGAGAGATTATATCCCCTTTTCCATCGTTAAATGGAAGATAAATGTGTTTTTCAACTTTTCAATATGCACTTCAAGTACCGCTTGAGAACATGGACAGGGTCTTGCAATGTTGCATCTCTCAATGTATCCAACAAAGGGAAAGGTGTATAACCACTATCAGTGGTAGCCTAGCATGGTTGCATCACAAGGATATTGGAAACATTTGATCTTAACTGTAAATGGTTTGGATCCATTGCAAGGACATATAACTCACATACCCTGCATGTCAAAGCTAAAGCTACCAGAAATAATATCTTGCATGATACGCAGCTTCATCAAGGTTTCGATTTAAGGATAGAACCAATCTGATCTAAGCCACTTTAAAACCCATGACAAAGATTTCATTTTGGTAACATACTGAGGGATTTTGGTCAGTTCAAGTCAAAACTGGCTGGCTCAACTGTGTCACAGAATAATTCAAGAAATAACTTGGTTTCGCCTTAGAACAATTCGATCAATTTTGTTGTCCATGAGTACAGTGTTACCTATGGTGGATAATTATTTTTTCTAATTAAGCAACTGAACTATCATGCACATTGTCATAGATCACTTGCAGTGAGAGACACTAAAATCACAGTATGCACATGTATCTTACTCTTAATAAGACTCATTCCCCTGGAAATTTAAGGCAAGTTTCTTCTCTAATTGACATATTGGTCTTTTGGATCTTGTCAAGGAGTGTACATTCTCCACTTTTGTTCTACAGTCACAGAGGCATATGTTACATTTTTATTTTATATATGAGAAGCATATTCGGTTTTAATTTCGTAGCCTGAAATGGTGTCTTAACCACATTGCGGATTTGAAACGCTGCAAACTTCTGAATTGTTACAAGTTGCTATTAAGAGTTTAATTTAGAAGCATGTATCTGTAAATTTTAATTCTGTACCTGTTATTATGACCAGTTTTGTTTTATTTAAGATGTGTGTGTGTGTGTGTGTGTGTGTGCATTAATATCAGGCTATTTGTCTGTATGGGGATGGAAGCAAATGTGACCATCAAGGCCATACATGGGCGGAATTGCTTATTTGTAAATTTGTGCACATAATGGATCCATGAAGGGTGTTTGTGGCCAATACAAGTGTGGGCTAACCCAAGAATTCAGAACTGTGTGGTTTGACAATGGACATGTGAATCCAGGTCAAAATGTTTCATTTGCAAAATTTTACAAATATTTATGCATTATATGTGGTAATGAATTGTACGGGCTGTACAAATGACTGCATCACAAGTCATGTGTTTGGTAAAATTGTTACGTTGATTCAATTGATCATATTTGTTTTAATTGATGATTTTGTTTCAATCAAATACAATTGCATTACCTTCATTGCATGAAATTATTTTAATCTCACTTTCATTACATAAAATTATTTAAATCTCACTTTCATTATATAAGATCATTTGATTCTAACTTTCATTACATGAGATTATTTGAATCTTACTTTTATTACATGCGATTAATTGGACCTTACTTTCATTTCAAGAGATTATTTGAATCTCATTTATTACATGAGATTATTTGAATCTTACTTTCATTATGTGAGATTATTTGAATCTCACTTTCATTACATGAAATTATCTGAATCTCACTTTCATTACATGAGATTATTTGAATCTTACTTTCATTACATGAGATTATTTGAATCTCACTTTCATTACATGAGATCATATGAATCTTACTTTTATTACCTTCATTACACGAGATCATATGAATCTTACTTTCATTACACGAGATCATATGAATCTTACTTTTATTACCTTCATTACACGAGATCATATGAATCTTACTTTCATTACACGAGATCATATGAATCTTACTTTTATTACCTTCATTACACGAGATCATATGAATCTTACTTTCATTACACAAGATCATATGAATCTTACTTTCATTACCTTCATTAAATGAGATTATATGAATCTTCTCTTCAATTTTGAATATATGAATCATATTTTTTTTCCATTTGTGAAAGTGTTAAATAATTTAATAAGTTATGTGTTTGGAGTGTGAAAGAATTACACTGTATATGTTATAGATGATATATTTTTATCAATTCATTTCATAAACTTCCATCTTTATGTTGTGTTGTCATTTAATCCAAGCAGCCTGTTACAAACTGAAAAGATCTTTTATCATGTCCAATATCTTCTTGCCATGATGCCTAAAAGCCTTTATGATAGTAACTGGAGCAGTAATTCTTGCTCATTACCTCCCCTTGTCAACTCCTGGCATTGCTAGTTGTTAGCTAAGCAATATACTAACAAGGATGCACACATGGCAAGGTGGAGCTCTACAGTTTCATATTTAGCATAGGGTTAGAATTTTAAAGAAAAAGCATTTTCCCAGGTTTCCTCACTAGTTATACTGGCTATTTAAAAAAGACTTTGTATATGTTACGTATTGTTCAAAGAACCTTTAATTCCCTTTATTTTGGTGTATTAATGGGTGTAATATGGGTTATAGAGTATATTGCTTGGTCTTAAATCAGATGTGCATGTTTGAAAAAAGTGCTAGCTCCACCTGCTCATTTTCACTTCCTGAACTTCAGAGGTAACTTGCAAAAAAAAAGAGCTGATAACTTTTTTACATTTTATGTATTTGTTTAATTCATTCATTGCACTTTTAGAAGCTGGTATTGTCAAGTTTGGCAAAATTCATTTTCCTTAATTTAATAGCTACAGAAGATAGTGTACTTTAGACAAGTTCAGGTTGATTTTTGGAGCACAAGGGAGAAGTCTTTTTAGTTAGCAGTGTTTTAAGAAGATCATTTTAAATTTCCAAAAGTACAATATCCAAAGAAATGTCAGTCACATTACATGACAGTAGTATAGAGGCATGCCAACATTCTCTCCTCTGTGCATATTTAAAATGCAAACAACTTCACCTAACATACATCACTCTCTCGAAAGTACATAATAACTGGTGAGTGCCATCAAATGTGATCAGGTGAATATTCTTAAAGAAACATAATTTACTTTAAAATTTGCTTCCTCCTTCAAATACATTCCAAAATCACCTTATGTTAGGAGAATGTGTAATGTGAGCATCTGAGCTCTACCTCTGGTTTCTTTTTAGGGAATGATGATTGGATGTGAATAATAATCCATTCTCCTAAATACACAAGCAATACAACCTAGGGTCTCTTGATCTGTGACCCATATATGTAGGAAGACAAATACTGAAATCTTACCTACAAATTTTCACTGGCAAATTCAGCAAAGATGCTAGGTTGTGTTGAATTTTTTTATTGGGTCAAGTAGCCATCTGTGCTATTGCCACAGGACACAGGACCTACCATATTCCTCTTCAAAAAGCTAAATCTCCCAAGATAAAACTCATGAAGGTTGATTTAGCATGCCAGTGAACAGCTTCCATCAGATCTTGGGTCAATATATTATGTTCAAATGCAAGGCTCACAGAGAATGTTTGAATCTCATGAGTTTTAATCTTCATGCAGCTACTCTATCTTGTGAGACCTCAGAGTACACCAAGCATATAACACATTTCAGCCAAAAAGTTAGGACTTAAAAGGTGATATTCTGTTTCCTGGCTTTCAATAGGAAGGAATAGGCATTTTCTTGTGCCATGACCTGTCTCTATGCATTTCAAGGAGTGCTTGAGAGTGCTAACAGGATCTTGAATAGCACTTGTCAAAGGAAGAGAGTGAGTGAATGATAACACTTAGTTTACCAATGGACGGTAACCTATTTTTGGCTACAGAGTCTGGTTGTGTCAAGAAAATATTGACAATCTAATCTGAACTGAAGATAATTCAAGTCAACAGAGAGGGCATGCAGCCTGGTTACCCTGCATGTGGAAAATAAAACTATCAGGAATCATGTCTTGTACAATAGTAACTTGAGTGAAGTGTTTGCTACAGGCTTGAATTTATTCAACTGGGGCCAACTGTTTCTCTTCAAAGAAAGAGCCTGAGAAACAAGTCAGCCAGATGATTGAATAAGGCACTCAGAGGGATGATGTTATTGGCATGTCACCAGTCCCTGTTAACATTCAACTTTCCATTGTAAGTCTTAAGTGTGAATGTCTTGTTGCTCTTGATATTCTTAACATGAGTAAACATTCAAACTGTCTCACAAGGCTGCCCTGCTAAGAGCCAGACATGCAGAAGAAGACAGTCCAGGCATGAAAGGAACACCCATGAATATGATTACTTAAGAAGATTCGGCTTGGCTGGAATCTTCCTGGGCAGATCACTAGTTTGAGTAGATCAGTGACCCAGGACTTGACCCATCTGAGAAGGGCTAACAGAATCATCTTGCATTTCTGACCCTGTAACTTCTGGGATCTTTTTGTTATAAGGATGGTAAGCAGATGCCCATAATGCCTCACAACTGTAGTTTATGGCAGTCTTCTTAGCACAAGTAGTTTTTATAAACTGCCATGAAATTTGGTCAAAATTACTTTTTTTAGCACAAATAGTTGTAAAGTTTTGATGGATTACCATCAAAATTGGTAAATATTATAGTCTTCATATCAAGATGCACACTTCAGCAAATCACTTTGCTCCCACTATTTTTATTAGAGTTATTATAGTTTAAGACAAAATCTTACAAAAACAACTTGCCTTGAAGATTTTTACAAGAATGTTTTCATGCCACGTCCAATATTGCACATAACATTGTGGCTACAATCCTCCATGTTTGATCAGCATCACTAGTCATTTTCAAGTTGTTGAAAAATCAAGCAGGGATACTGCATTAAAGTCTACAGTGATGACTGCAAAGGTTATTAACCGAGTTTTCACTTTTCTATGGTATATGTTGTGGCAGTTTCAGCTAGCTTAGTCATAGTGAAGAGAGACACCTGCCTTTGCTTGTCACAGCTCAAGCCACATCACTCCAGGATCCTTCCTGCTACATCATTATGTTGCCATTATAAGTGTCAACAGGCATGTCACTTTGAGAGGCAGTTCAATAAAAAGGAAAAGAAAAGTTTCAGCTTCAGAGCTTTAATGAAATCAAAATCTTAAAGATCTTGCATCTAGTTGTATAAGCATTAATCTGTCAATTATTTTGGAGCTTAATCTGTTGCTTATCTGTTTATGAATATTGCTCTGTACCAAGCCCCTCCCCATAGCCAATACCTGAAAGGGCACACATGTAGCTAGCTTAGCCAGTTTAAAAAAAGATGATTAACTGTTCTTTATGGCTGTTATCTACTATTTTCCACAGCTCTCAGGTTTTAAGCTCTGTCAAAGTTTCATTTTCCTGAATCAGTGCTTTCCTGAATACTATGCAAAATTTATTGTCTGTTCCATATTAGAGTTTTAAGTCCATCAATGCCATAGTCTGCTTTTTCAGACAGGAATTTTGATCAAATATCTTAGTTTCCTTATTTCGGTTTTTGATTCTTATTAATTCAATTTATCCAAATCTCATTGGGCTAGATAGTTTTGTAGCACAAGATCCCACAAGGCTAAACTGTTTTAGCAAAGAAATGATTTAATTTGTCTGTTATTTTAATTACTAGGCTGGTATTCTATCTTTTCTACTATAATTTTTGAAATACCATTGACTAGCATGCTCCAATATTCTGATATATTTCAAAACTTAAAAAATTTTCATGATCACTATGAAAAGTCACTTTTCTGAACAAAATCATCACCTGAAGATGAAACATGCTGGGCACTGGCATTTTAGGTTTCTAGGTAGCCTGTATTTTAAACATGTATTTGTAAAATTTCTTTGATGCAAGGTTCTAACTATGACAAAATGCTTATTTCAGGGCCCAAGGTGCCAATAAAATTGAGTTTAACAACCAGTGATGTTAAGCTTAAGAACCCAGATGTGTGAACAGTTGCCTACCTTGAAAAAAGTTTTATTTCTTAACATCATGAATTCCTTATGCTTCTATAACAACTGGATGAGGTAGAGTTTAATCTTGGCAAGTAAATAATTTTTGTACTTGACAGATGCAAGTGAAAATTTTAATGAGACCATTTTTTAACCAATGAGTATACATTTATGACTTCTCCAGAAAAATTATTGGCCTTTTTCATCTTTGTAAGCAGTACATCTGGGAAACGCAAAGTAAGGCACTTCCCTGACTTTCATAGCTGATGGTGGCTGAAACTATATTTATTCAAGTCATGAAAAGTCACAGTAATCATCAAGCTACCTCATATTATCACCAAAAAACTGTACCAACCTGGTTACTCTTGTGCGGTGTTGATCTGGACTCCCTTAGTGCATAGACAGCCCCTCCCACTGATATCTCCCTCCAAACACCTGTCTTGCTGGAAGCATTAAATCCTCCCTGTGGCTGCATTATGAAAACCCCATTGGTTGTTAATCCATCTATCTCCTCTCCTTTATACCACTTTACTGCTTTCTCCTGAATACATGCATAATATTGTTAATAATAAAATAAAATTTACTTTCCTTAATCTATAATCTATTTATTCAAGTACCATATCTCTCTATCATAGTTTGCTTTTTTAATTCCTAGATAAAGATGAACAGTTTATTGCAGTTAAGCACGTGACAAAAAGCACTGAATGAAAAAGCTTTTTGCAGTTTAAAATGCAAAGCTTTCATCATTATGTGTTTCTGTTATACATGTCTTCAAGTTTAAAAATCACTGCTAATAGAACCTCCTATTCTGACTCTTGAAATCCCCGGTTTAAAGCTTGATAAAAATTTTCTTATATTTTGGTTTCAAGTTTTTATTTTAATTATAATAATATGACCATAGTCTTCAATTTTCAAAATCCTACAGATGGCATCAAAAAAGAAACTTACCCCAAGGAATATATTTTTCCCTGAATCAAACCCTGCAGCAAATATCCTAGCAGTATATGGTGGATTTCTGTCTACTAGTATCCGACATGCAAAACGGGATATTGTACTCTGGGATATTGTATCACTATCGGTCCTCATGTGACCTGGAATGGTGTCCATTACAACAAAATCTATTGGATCCTCTGATGACCTCCCAATCTATAAAAATGACAAAATGGAATTATCTTTATAATTTCAACAAAGCATAAGACTAGGTATCTGTATGATATTTACAACTGTAAAGACCCAGCATTAATGACTTTCATGAATAAATTTCATGAGCTTCTAGTCCTGACAGAATCTGCTGGCTAAAAGAAAAATGAAAAGAAAACAAACAAGCTGCTAAATTTAGCACTGTGCCATTTTTTCATGTTTACCAAACATTAATGCTCACAAATGAACACAGTTGCATTACAAATTATAATTACAACGATCAAATCACTGATATGTGAAGAATAGAATGATCATCTAACCTGTCTAAGAAGATTGTTTATATAAATTAAAATGCATATAGCAAATACTGTCTTACCAAAATTTTGTCATAAATGCAGTATCAGTCTTGTTCAAAATCTTGTTGATACAAACCTACTCTTTAAGTTTTATTAAAATATGTCTATATTACTGTTTCAGGCATAACAGCAGTGTCAGTCATTGTGAGCCTAGATCAACTTATCAAACTTTGCTATGATTTTCTTAAGCTTAAACCAGCATGCAAGATATTGTTTATAAAAACCCAAATAATCAGGCATGGATTTTCTTGGTTAAGCTTTCCTACACCTCTCTGACAACTTATTAAAAAAAAACATCATAAAAAGTTTCATCAAATTACTGATTGCATGATGCACAATATGCCATGTTATTCTTTGGACAGATTTTCAAGTAAATTTTGTTTCTCATTAAATACTTAACCAATCAAATTGACATTAAGAATGTAAGCCCTGCTATTTAACCAATGCAGCACGCCTAAAAGATGAAAGTTTGTCCTTCCTGTCAATAATATATAGAAAAAGTGTAGCAAATCTTGCCCAGTACCTCCCCATGCCCACACCATGTGGCACTAGTTTTTATTTCAGTGAAACATAATGAACATGATAAACATTGCTGGAAGGATAACATATTAATGTAATTGGGTAAATATTTTTGAAGAAATTAGAATTTATTGAAAAATTTGCTTTCTCAATTGAATATGTTCCCTGACCATATTAACATTAAAGTAGGAATTAGGAGGATTTAATACTACCTTTGAGGGGAGACAGTTGAATTTACCATATGAAGACAAACCTCTCCTAACTTGCAAGCATCACAACTAGAGGCAACATGGTTTATGTCTGATAAGAAGAAATGAATGAAATCTTCTTACCAAATAAAACTTCCAGGTGAATCCAGTGAGAGTTGTGGTGGGTACCTGTCCAGAGCTTGTACTGATGTCAATTGGATCTGGTAGTTGACTGTAACTGAGACTTTAGTACAACTCTCATAGGCCATGCATGCACACTGAGTCACTTTTTGCAGCTATAGGTGTCATTTTATAGAACTTGATTGATCATACATTTAAATCACATTTCGGTGGGAATGGATGCGTGACCCATGAAATTTGATAGCCTTATCTGATGATAAGTTATCTGGGATTAGTGTGAGTGTATGTGCCAAGCAAAATAGTACACCCTACTTGTGTTTTACAGGAAGCTTTCTGGGTGGTACAATATCAGTTAGAAGGAGAGTCCAGAGAGTCTGAGAGAGAAGACTGAAGTAAGACTGTCGGTACAGTCAGGGTCGACGGATTGGAGTCGACGGTTTGACGAGGAAGTTGACGGAAAGGGAAGTGGAGAGGAAATTCGAAGGAGCAAAGGAGGAATAGAAGTGGAGAGGAAAGTCGAAGGAGTAAAGGAGGAGTGCAGGAGAAATTTAGAGAGAAAGATGAGTAGAACCAAGGACAGGGCGAAATTCTCACACTGATTCAGATGATGAAATAGGCACAAAGGGTTGAGCGATTGGGAAGCTCGCATGTTGAAATTTTATTATTAATTAAATTGTTTTATTTAATTCCACCCCTTTGTACTTTTGTATTTAACTGTTTAATTTCACCCTTTAGTACTTTTGGATTTAACTGTCAGCATTGCTGACTGGGGGCTCAGAACCATATTCACCTACTTAACTTCTGAACCATAATCTAGTCTGGGTGGGTGCCATACCTAAAAAAATATTGGAAACACCCCACCCCATTTTCATATAACCAAAACCATACACGGGTATAAAAATAATTAAACCCCATAACACTCTAGGGTATAACTAAAAACCCTATCATAAAACTGCTGATCCAGGACTTGTCCCAGTCAAGAGGTGTGATCGCAATCATGTTGCATTTATGGCCCCTCAATTTCAATACAATTCTGACGACAAGTCAATTGGGTGGATGGTTGGCAAAATGATTACAAACCCTTCAAACTGATAGAAAGGGCATCAGTCGCCCAAGTCTCAGGATTTGGTACTATAGAAACAAAGGTTGACAGTTTTAGATTCCACTTGGTAGCCGGTTGATCACTGGACACCGTATAGCAGGCAATGAAAGATGGATGGAGGGACTATCTGTATGGAGAATATGGCTCTTCCTGGATAGAGAATCTGCCAAGATATTGAGTCTAATGGGAACATATTTGATTTGGATGGCAATGGGCATACCAATAATACAACTTCCATACTATAAAGCAGATTTAGGGTGATTTGGCAAAACACTGAGGAGATACCACCAAGTTGTCAGACATTGTGAACATGACCTTACCCTGAAGGTGGTCTCTCCAGAATGAAAGGCCTTGATGATAACTTTCAGCTATAAGAGAGTGATGTGTATACCTAATGCCACTGGCCAGTTATAATGTTGATACCTGGAAACGGATGGGTCCCCCAACCAGGGTACTTGCATCCATACACATGGTCACATCTGCTTGGGATTGTTCTCGAGTTATTTCTGTTATGAGTCATCCTTGGCTGTACTATTGATTCAGGATTTATACGATTCCACTCATTATGCTGATCCTGTAAATTCATGCTATTTAATATTATATGCCAGTGTTGGTAAAGTCCTTTCCAAATTTGGGTACTGATAAACAATGTGTAATGTTAAAATAGATGCCAGGGTTGGTATAGTCCTTTCCAGATCTGTGTACTGCTAAACACTGTGCTATGTAAAAAAGATGCCAGGGTTGGTATAGTCCATTCGAGATAAGGGTACTGCTACACACTGTGCTGTATAAAAACAGATACCAGGGTTGGTATAGTCCTTTCCAGGTTTGGGAACTGCAAAACATTTTTACTTCTTGCTGAGATGGCAAGAAGTCACTAGTTTCCCAAACTTTACTGAAAATGTTAAGGAGTGTACCTAGTATCTGTATCAGATAAGTGTTTTAGAGTGGATATAATCGGGTCCTGCTGAAGTGTCATGGCCTGTTCCAATAAGAGTTTTATAGTTCTTTGAAAATGAAAGGTTTATTGTATTAAATCTTTATTGCTAGCAGATTTAAACTTTAAAGGAAAAAGTTTTCAGAATAGTTATCTGGTAAAAACTTTTGGGAAGAGTATTTCAGCCAAAAATTTCTTGTAAGGTAGTTACCAATTTATCAAATTTTTTAAAGTGCTTTATAAAGCTGTTTTTATATTTGCCAATGAGTTTCCATATCATATTCCAACATGACTGATTAGGTATGAAAGATCAACAAAAAGACATAGGACATATTTTCAACCAATATGGATAGAATGATTTCCTCTTCCTTCCAGCTTTTTGGTAAACAAATTTCTGGCAATTCAGGAAGAGCAAGGGATCAAAAATGAAAGAGTCCTTGGAATGTTTAAGCTTTGTTGGATTGGTGCATGCAGAGTAGCATAGTTGAATGTCAATATGAAAGTGATGGTGAGAATCAAATTGCTGAAAGTGTTGGTACAATCAACACCCATATTGCTATGAATGACCCTAGCTTCATGGGTCTAACTTTAGGGGTATAAAACAGGCATGTCCAACCCATGTCCCAGTCCTTCACAATGTGTGGCCTACTGCCATGTACAGAGTCCTTTTGCAAATATGTATTTTAATTAATATCCATAATTAGTGATAAGGAATTATTCTTGCTCATGTAGACCCCAACTTTAAGCATTTTACCTGTAATGGCCCCCCAGTCCAAAAAGACTGGATGCCCCTGGTGTAGAACTTCAAGGATATTTCACATGTTCATCCAACCATATATATATATATATATATATATATATATATATATATATATATATATATATATATATATATATATATATATATATATATATATATATATATGTTTATTGGACTGGATCACAATATCTCTGCACATCTTTTGAAGTACAGAGATACTACAAAACCAGTTACAAAAATGTTTTTCTTTCTTATATAAACCATTTTAGCTTATGAACAACAGTGATACATACCTGAAACATATCCGTATCTGGATCTTGTTTATACTCCACTATCACAGCCTGGTTTCGAGATAAAGTGTAAGTTACAGAATGCTGGCTGGAATCTTGTATTGCCTGTAAGAAGAGTGTTTCCAATTTTTATTTCATCTATATGTCATTTATTTTTATTTTCACTGAGCCTATTCAGGAACAATATGCGGTGCATCTTGCAATGCCATTCAAAAGCATAACATTTAATGTAAAAGATCATCAGAAAGGAATTACATGCACCACATACCTCTTGAATATAACTAAACATATTTTGAAGATTTTAAATTTTAATAATGTAGCAATATTCTGTGGACTGGATAACTAATTTACAAATAAAAAGAATTTACATATATACCACTCCCTCGATAATTCACGCCCTGATAATTCTCGAACTTGCTTTGCTTATATTGAAAGGTCAGGCGTGGATCACATTTTTTAAACCAGAAAAAAAGATCCCTATTTGTTGAACTATAAGATGATCATGACTGAAATTGGTAATGTAAACTTTTGATATAATGTTTTATCATTGAAAACAGAAGATAGAACCTGAAAATTTTAATTGACATAAAATATTGATTTTTAATAAAAGTAATTTAATTTGTTACATTTTCTTTTCAAACAATACTCTCAGTAAACTGCAATTAACAATATTCAAGGACATTTTGATCAATGAAAATGTCACTTATGCCAAGTGGAGGCAGTACTTTAATAAATAAATACCAATTAAATAATTTTTATCAATAGAAACTTGTGTCCTAGTTCTATCTTATGGTTCCTTTTAAGTGCAATCATCATAAATGCAATGTGTCCTCTTGTAATTACATGTAAAACGTGTCAATCTACTCAACAGCTATATTCACAAGCATTTTGTGGAGAACCAAATTAAGTGCACACCATGTTTTGTATTGGACTAGCTGAAGCATTTGTTGTATTGTTGCACTAAATAAAAACTGGGCCTCCATTTCTATTATCACAGTAATTATGTCTTTTGAATCAAATAAAGCAGATGGAATAAAAAAGTCAAAGGGCATACAAATCATATATGCTTAAGAACCAGCAGCACCGGTCATATGTTGGGTAACTCACTTCAGTCGATTAATCCAACACTGTGATAAATTTTATTGTGGACGTATCTAATTAAAAACTACCTTAAATTAACCTACTCAATCATAAATGTGACTAAAGATAGTAAGGCAACCAAGCAAAATGAGTACTTCGTAAAATATTGAGCTGTTTCAGAGATATGGACCATTGTGGGAAAACAAGTTTTTGAGAATTCCTCAATTAACATGTAGAGATATCCTCGAGGATGATAAGAAGTTACACTATTACTTTTGCAATGAAATCACGGCATCAATATTTTACTAACTAAAAAAATACAAAAATTTTTTATGAAATGACTGTCTCACAAAAAATATTGTGTGTTATTGATAAAATGGAATCTTGTTTAGTAGTGTATTAACAGTTAGTCTGGTTCATAGCTTTGAAGACTTCTAGTTTTGTAAAACACTATTACACATCACTCTGAGAACCAGTATTACCTACAAAACAAAAAGCAGTGACATAATACACAAATGTTTCCACGTGTCGTGTTTGGTTGCTGAAACCAGTTGCAATCATGTTATCGATTTTTCAGTTGTTGGACCTTGTGAAAATAAATGTGATATAAAGATAATAACGAACAAATCATCAGGAAAAGTGTTTTATTGACAATTTTTCTCTACTCTATTATAAAATGAGGATTCAGCCATTAAACAGCCAAGTCCCACCACCCTACCCCACCCCATGGTTTTCTGGCTGTCTAGTGAGTTTTTTGGAAGTCCCTCAATAACTCACGTCCTCACTTACAGGGTGCTCTGTATTTTTGGATGCCGATATGCACAAGTTATCAAGGGAGAGGTGTACATAAGTTTATTTATCAATGTAAATAGACACTGTACTAAAATAACATAATACACCCATTGCAACCTAAAGTTTATTACAGAAATGTATTTATTAATTTTGGTATACATGACCAAACATATCTGCAAATTGGGAATGACACAATCTGATTAGAATCATGCTTATGTGGCGTGAAAGACTGATTTAAGGTCATGCTTTCTTGACCTTCAATTAATAATTAAAAAAATAGCATTATAATTTCTGAAAGTTAGCATCATCAATTGGTGTTTATCAATCATACCCATAGATATCAATTATTATACGACATTGAAATTTGCTGTTTTCTAATTGGATTGATAACATCTTTGCTGAAACAGTATCCTTACATGTAAATTGAGGGTACTGTAAGATTCCATCAGTCTACTTCTTCCCTGCCCATTTTTTCTGCCTGGATTTGCACTTTATCAAGTTGTAAAGTCAAAATATTGTATTACCAAATGTTTACTGTTCATTCTTATTTTTATGGCATTGATCACTAGAAGTTATATCTGCACTGTACCATATTTGCTGGCCTATAAGATGATACATTTTGACCATAAAATCGTAGCTTTGTCCTATACTCCAGATCGACTTGTATATGGATTTTCTCATTCAAATCACTTTATGATATGTCACATAATTTTTCATGCAGAAAAAATTCTCCAAAAGTATGAAAAGTAATGTGTAATAAACATATTTCATTTTTGGGGAAGAGATCGTGTATGACAAAAGATAAGACTCCACATTGAGGGTCAGAAACAATTACATCAGTATTAAAATTAAGTTATATAACATGTAATTGCACCAAAACCGCATATATTAGTAACATACACTGTTTGTAATATACAGTGCTTAAATCTGATACAGGTGCATTAGAATTTAAAAATTAGAAGATGAATAACCATGACAGAAACAAATATTGCATCACAATTTTCTTACTGTACCTCATGATAAAAAAAAAATTATGCCACATGAGAGAGAGAGAAAGATGTATTCACGACTGTGCATCAATCTTTTATAGTTCACTTACTTGATAACTTTGATTATACTTATATACAAAAGTGCAGGATCATATTCCATTATCAATTAATACCACTAGGTAAGCAATTCCTTCTAGTTTTACTTGTCCATTCTCTTGTTCATGAATCACATGGCTTTGTAGTTGCATGTACATGCTAATTAAATATGCTACAGCTGCAGTCAGGTTTTCAAAGTTAACACCTGTTTGAAGTCAAGATTTGGCAGACCAAATGAAATTAGTGATAGGGAAATGAGGCTAAACATGGGTATTACCATACAATGAAAGGAAATGCCAGGTGTTACTAGTGTAAATTTCTCAACCATTGACATCTTCTGAACTTGCCAATAGGCCTGACAGCAATTTAAGGTAACATATAGCATAAGTAAAGATCAAAAACAATTGCCACCTAAGTACAGGAAGAGTATATACCCTTGAAAAATAAAAACTATTTTTTAGGAATGAAGAGGTCGTTATACTTGAAACGAAAATAAAACATCATGTGAAATGGTCGTTCTTGGGATTTAACCTAGTAAATGGAGACTATATGGATACAACTATTGTGAATAGTCAAAACCTGATGGAGTAGGTATTTATTTTCATAGTTTACATTTATTATTCAATTTATTAATTTTTTTTTCTCTATAAGACAACCTTCAGCTAAACATGGGCAATAATGTGAAGAAGAAAAAAAAAACCCACAAAGACCTGGAATCTCTGTCATGAGTGCAAGAAGGAAAATGTGATGGAATAAATATTCATCTCTCTGTAAAAAATGTGGAAAGAGCATTTGATCATCAATGATGCAATTTCCCTATTGCTGATAATCTGAAACAGCATACATTGATACTTTTAATATTTATGAAACCGGAAGTTATTATTACACAGCATCACAAATTTTATCCGATCTTAACTCAATAAATATTCAGGTCAGTGTCATTATATGTAGCTAAAAGTACATAATACATTTTAAATACTTCATGTGAAACAAATTAGGTACTTTTAGATAGATATATTGATCCTGACAGGAAAGGTTATTGTGTTACAGATAGAATAAAATTTAGCAATGCTGTGAGGAACAAAATGAAAAAGACAAAGCCAAGGTATTGATCGGGCTTCGTCTTACACTCAGCATCGACTTGTACTGGTCACCAATTTATGGGCCAGCAAATACGGTACTTAACAAGCTAATAAACATATGTTTTGTTAATTATACAAAATTTAAAATTCATATATTAAAATTATTGACTTGATTTTGGTTGCTACAGTGAATTATAAATCACACTAAAATGTGGCCTTGATAAATAGTTTTTTTTAGGGCTGATAGAGCTTTACACATGTAGCAACCTTATCAAGACACAACAATTGTATCCTAATGACATCTTAACAAGACAGGAACTGCTTAATCTGATTGGCTTGTATAAATGAACAAATGATAAAGAGAATTTCAAGTCAGCTGAACATGGCCTTATATCTGTGGATCAGATTTAAATCTGATTGGTCATGACAATATGGATCCTAACCTTTGATGAATGAGGGTTTTTCACAACGTGTTTCCTGAATGGTTTAACACCATTGGCTTGAGGTCGTTTGTAGAGAACATATTTGCTTCTCCTGCGCCCCTTGTTACCTTGGGGTAGATGACCATTGTACCTGAAACAAGGAAATTACTGCATTTTAAATAGTAATACATGTAAGTGTACATGGCAGCATCTTACTTTTGTATCATTATTCTTTTCCTAGTATAGCAATGCTTTGCTTATCACTAAAGTTGAATCTGCATACTTAGAATGGTCATTTTAGAGTGCAATAATATGATCCAGTGACTGCTTAAGGCAAGTGACCATTACAAACTGGGCATTTAAAAATAGAAAAATTCGCTTTGTGGCAGGGTCAGAATGGCCTTTGTGACCAATTGACTGAACATCAGTATGTTCCATGTATTAACTGAGCATGTACAGTATAAATAGTACAGCATTCATCTGTAATCTCTTTTTGTTTATGCTTTTTTATTCTTAAAGTTAATCTTGGTAATATGAAAACTAAAGGGGAACTATGATATCTAGTATATCCCTCATGAAAAATTATTTACTAAGAATGAACATTAAAAGTACATGATGCATAATAGAATGTTGTGTATGTGTATATGGTAACAAGTACATGTCTATTTATTTGATCAACAAGGATGTACATGAACATATGCTTCTAACTAGGTCACCACTAAATGGCACAGGATTTGTTACTACCATTTGTAACGTAAAGGTAAGAAACTTATTTATTCAATTAAGAATGTTTCTTGGATAATACCTTAGGAGAACTACTACCACATCATAAATCCAGCCCTCCCAGGTTAAAATATTTTAGCTAGAAAGCTACCCACCTAAGCACCAGTTAGAATGATCTCGCCTTGATACAAGGATTATTGCTAAATCACATAAACTCTTCAGCTACTACTGAAGCATAAAACGTGCTCTCTGTATGGATGTAACTTATGAGAGGCTGGGAGGGTATGTGTATTATAACTGGGTAAGAATTATCAAAGAAACATATTTTACAAGAAAAATTGGTTTCTTTTTCAAAATATGTAACATTTTTTATGTTACTCAAGCATAATACTTTAGGAGAATAGGTTAAGAAGTCATCAAAGATATATGTCTGTAACCCTGAGAGACAATCGGGTATATGAGACAACTGCTAGATAACCTGGCTGGAAATAGCCTCCATTTTGGGGGAAGAAGATTAGAAAAGGAAACATTTTCTCTCCAGCAAATGAAGCAGGAGTTGTGAAGCCGCATCTTTATGGCAGCTGTCGAATGACCCACAAAGATAACTTTTTTAACCATGGAAAAGGTTACTCCCAATTAAACTGTGTCTTTTAGTATGAAAGATCTCTGATAAGACTGAGGAAGTATAATCTAATATCCATCTGGCAGACTGGATATTCAAACATATGTAATGTTGTGGCAACTGTCCTAACTTTGTCAGACAATGCAAGGCAAATTCAATTGTGTGGGTTTAGTCCTATATGTGGAACAGATATCCCATTTTCTTCAGGACAAAAGTGTCCCTGTTGATACACTCTCCTTCCCCTCTTTTGAATTATTACTAATATCCAATTCCCCATGAATAGTAGCCTGTTCCTGGCAATGAAAAAAGGGGGAATGAATTCATGAGTTATAGTGAGCCATCTTTTTTGAACTGTATGTAGATGGAACCACCAATAGGAAATACATTCACTGATTTAACCTGCTGATTGCCAGGAGGTTGGATCTAAATGAGAGGCAAATTAATTAAACCACTTAGAACTGTTCAAATGTCTTGTTCAACCAGGTAAATACCCACAACAAAATTCCACTTTAGCAAAGAAACATTGTCATTGGCCAGGTGAAATCAACAATGAACAGCACAGACATGCCTTTGGCTTGTCTGATAGCCTCTCTTCCATAGTATGATAGTGATCATGGAATGGTAGGTTTAATTGTGATAGGTGCTAAATGTATATCATCAAAGAACCATAGAAAGTTACCTATTGAGGTATGGATGCCTACATCGGTAGAAAGTGTTCTTGTGCACTCAACTGAGAATATATTTCATTGCCTTTATATGCCTCTAAGGTGGATGGCCATTGCACTTCAGGGATTTTCCACCACTTTTAGTAAGATCTGTTTGTTCTTAAGGGTATATTCAGTAAATCCTGATATACAGGTTCAGTAACTCTGGGTTGGGATGAAAACCTGTCATGACTGTTGCCTAATGCAAGTGAGGGAATATCTATCCTTGGCAATTCTGTTGTAAGACTGATGGTCCAAGATTTCCGATTTGAGTAGGATAATCAGAATGAAGAGACAGATTCTTTGAATCACGTATCACTTTCAGAACCTGATGTGTTGGAGAGGTGTATACATTTGGTCATTCCAATCAATAGAACGTGCATCAATTATCCAGGCCTTTTGGATCCAGGACTGGTGAGACAAAGGTTAGAATTTTGGTATTCCTTATCATCATCAATAGGTCTAACGTCAATTGATCCTACCAGATTGAAAAATGAGGGATGAAGAGACCAGTCTGTTTTGCAATAGTTGCTTCTAGCAGGACAAACAGTCCAAAAATAAATTAGCCAGCTTAGGATATGTTGAACTTAAACATGGAACTGTCATTCAGAACACAACTTTATAAATTCCCAAAGAAGAATACAAAGGTCAGGGTACTTGGTTCTGCTTTATTGTTTGAGATAAATCACCACAGTGGAGCTGTCAGACAGATGAGAACTCCCTTCCTATTTGGTTTCTCTAATCACCAATGAAAAACTTTCAAAATGGTTTCATCTTAAGGATCAGAGGTCTAAGATTTTAAAACTAGGAGTCCAGGACTCCTATCTTGGGAAAAACAGGAGTCCCACCAGCAAATATTGCAGCCCCCTGCCAGAAGCATATTGGGCATAGCTTAAGTGACTAAATTTCCAGATGAGTAAAACCATTGGTTACCACCGAGTTTAATTTTCTAACTTCTTTACCCAACTGACATATTGGGCATAGCTTAAGTGACTAAATTTCCAGATGAGTAAAACCATTGGTTACCACCGAGTTTAATTTTCTAACTTCTTTACCCAACTGACATATAGCTCTTGTTTGTCCATTAAAGTGAGAGTGAATTAAGCCAGACCAAGGAATGGACTTATTCCATGCACTAAGCTAGGCATCACACACAGTGTTTCATGTGAAATATCAGTCCTAGCAACTTTTAAACATCTGCTGAATCTCATTACAAGCTTCATTAATTTGCAGTTTAACCCCAAAAAACATATCCAAATTTGCAAACTGCATTTTGTCCAACTCTCAACATGTCTTGATTTCATGGTCACATGACTATTTATTCGGCTCCCACCACTCTGTATCTCAAGGTCTCTCAGCCACTGAATTTTCTCATTGCAAATTTTCTCATTGTAAATATCAGCACAACTAAAATGATCCAGTGATCAACATATTTTCCCACTCAGAAGGTGGTTGAAGCTAGACTGGCAAACCCTATAATTTGCTGTCTGGCAAATGTGTGCATATGAGGACTCCTGTGTAAGTGATTTTCTGTTTCCCAGATAAAAGAATTGCATCAAAATATGCCTGATTAGGCATTTCTGTGATCTCTGCAGGATGGTATGTATTCTAGGGATGTCCCTGCAACATTTTTCTTGCTTGCCTTGCAAATCCTTTTGCTGTAACTGAGACTGTAAGAAATAGGAAGAAGGCATCCATGACAGCTTGTTGTGAATTCCATCAACTGGATATTAAAGAGATTAGATGATGAAAACTGCAAGCATAACTTGGCCTATTATGGTCTTTAAGAAAGGCTGAGGTATAGAGCATTGTCTACCTTTCTATAATACCAACCACTTTAGTGTATCATACATGACCTTGATGCAACAGAGCTTGGAAGTAGGCTACTATAGTCCGATGCTACATCCCCAACAGATTTCAATAACTAAAAAGTTTAATGTGATAAAAAATGCACAGAACTAAGTCAATTGAATCATTGATTTTTAATTTCTAACCTGACTGTGTCCAGAACAGCACTAATACTGGCATCCCCTTATACCTTTTATGCTTAACGGACTTTCCATACTAACATAGCACCATTTCCGTACACTATGGGGGTAGTTTATTTCTATCCCACAATATACTGACGTTATTCATCCTATTCG
This sequence comes from Potamilus streckersoni, assembly GCA_016746295.1. Taxonomy (NCBI): domain Eukaryota; kingdom Metazoa; phylum Mollusca; class Bivalvia; order Unionida; family Unionidae; genus Potamilus; species Potamilus streckersoni. The sequence continues at coordinate 1,354,330 of JAEAOA010000520.1, read as the reverse complement.
GTAAATGTCAGATAATTCAGTAAATTACCATAACATTGAGTTTGGAATTAAATTCTTTTGCACACATGAACATATAATGAAACCGCTTGTTAAATCCATGTGTAAAGCAATTTTTTGTTAAATGGCCTTATTTGCGTATTTTCTGTATAAAATCAGTTTGAAAATGTAAATGAACTCATAATGGCGGTCATTACTGTGTATATGATAAACTTCATTAAATTGTGAAAATATGAAAGATATATCTAAAAATTAAGCAAATAATATGTAACCAATGTAAGTTGTTATTACCAGTAGGTAGACAAACTATAAATATGCAGTCCTATTAATGGATTTTTTTTAACGAAGCAAGAAAGTGAGTTCTGGAAGTTATGAGAAAAGCCCTCCATCTAAAAATAGATGCACTGAGCAAGAAAAATTTTTGGAATTTCAGTTTGAGGAAAAAAGGGTTCAGTTTACTTATATATTGACCCTAGTACTTCAGTGTGTTGACTATGAATAATTACAGTAATGTTTTATCAGGAACAATGAAATCATTGAAATACATTGTGCATGTATTCCTTTGTATAGGTATTAGGGAGCTGTTTCAAAGAATGCTGGAAATCTTTTTGACTGCAAATGTACACCAAACTTATAGAAAATAAAATAATTATGTGATAGTTTATTAAACATTTTTACCAAGTTGCAGTTACAAGACTCTAAGCCTGTTACTGCTATCAATAAAAATTAATTACAATATGTAGCTTCTGATATGCTTTTTTAAATCATACAGCCAAAACACACTAAATTTACTTAAAATTCAAACACACATATCCTATGTATGAACAGAATGGGTATGAATATAAAACTTTTTATATGCATACAAAATAAATTGATACTCACATATAAAACCTATTTTTCAACTTCAAAATATGGCAATGCTTAAAACTATTAAATGCATACTGAAAAATAGAGCACATAATTAAAAAAAGATAAAGCAGCTCTCCACACTCTCTTTATATTTATATATATATATATATATATATATATATATATATATATATATAAATATATATATATGTATATATATATATATATATATATATATATATATATATATCATGTTTATTGTTTGTCTCACTTCTCCCTGTTCTGACCAAAAGTAGAAGTCACTTCACCCTAAAATTTAAGTCTAGCTTGACCACTCTGTGTGTGTGTGTGTGTGTGTGTGTGTGTGTGTGTGTGTGTGTGTGTATAATTGAATAAACTGGTATTTCCAGACATAGTGATGTCCCTCATTTTTGCCTCCTGTTACTGATACACTTAGATATTTAATCTAATTTTATGGCAAAACAGAGTAAATGAGGCAGTTGAAATATCTAGATCACAGATTATATTCTTAAAGTACAAACTGCAAGATGAGTTTTTTTTTTCCTGGAAGGAACATGCCCAAATCAGGTATCGTGATTGGGGCCTTCTATCGACCAACTTGGGAAACAGTTACTGATCAATCAGCTATCAAAACACATGCTGGTGAATGTGGGTGAATGTGCCCAGGGTTTGTTAGCATAACAGTTATAAAAACTAGGCCTAGCTACTGGTGGCATTAAGAATACATTTCCCTACAACACAATACTAGAATAAACCTGCCTAAAGCTTGGGGGCATCTCAATGTACCTCAAAAAAAATATCATATCTAAGGGAAGAAGGCAAAATTTACATTATTTAGGTGACTTAATGGCCTGATGGTAGGGTGACTTATAATAAGTCTGTGAAAATGTATTGTTTTCAAGTGTTTTATACAGTTCTCCTCCCATTTAAAAAATTAAAGGATTATGTCCTAAAAAGACACTTGACTTTGGCAGATGTTCAATAGAAATAAAGGGATTGTCCATTGTCAATATTACAGACTAGGAAACAAACCTTTAGGATGGCTGTTGTTGTGCTTTTAGGATACCAATCTGCACATTAAATAAATAAAACATTATCAAAATAAAGAAAGCAAACAATACTGATTATTGTTGTTATGCTAGGTTATCAGTTGGTGCATGAGCAAATACTTTATCTTCAAAAAATCTATGTGAACCCACATTATACAGGACAACTTTTGTATTCAAAAAAAAAAGAAGAATAGAAACCCAACCACTAGTTGATAATTAATACAAAATAGTACATTCTCTCTCTCCATTTCTGTCCTTCTTCCTACACATATACTTTAGACTAATACTATATCAAAGACAATCACTGCAACCAGCACAAGCAAGGATCTATAGATTTACTTTCTTTAACTTTAAATTTAATTTCCTTAACATTGTAAATAGCACTGGGCCTATGACTATATTTGGAAAGGGGAGGAGAGGGGATGTGTGAAGGCCTTCAGCTTCACTATTTTTGCAATAGAAAACTATTATTAACTATTATTCAAAACAAAACATAGCTGTCGGAGCTGAAAATCCATTTTAGCCCAAAACATGTTTTATTTTACTTAACCTATAATTTCATTAGATGTCAAATCTGACATACACAAAATGTTTATATTTTCCAGCCTTACATACCCAAGCACAACCAGCTCCCCATATTTAACTCCCTGATAATTAGTAGCACTACTAGCTCGATCACCAGGTCCATGTTGAGGACTTGCAGGCTGGCAGCTGTCTCTGTCATCAGAAGGTCTGTAAAAGATTTTATACTAGTGAAAATTCTGAACATCATTAAAACTAATCAACTGCAAAGTTCCAATTACAATTTACCATCAATAGTAGACAAGTTCCTTTTTTTGGATACAATTTGACATTTCTATGACAAATTACTAAACTTGCATGAGAATGCAAAATTAGTTCCTTAAAAAGAAGGCACAAGATGGAAAACCCATCATGGGTGATGATCTTCCAATTTTTCAATTCTAGTTTTTGAGTCGTCCATGAATATATATATATATATATATATATATATATATATATATATATATATATATATATATATATATATATATATATATATATATATATATAATGTAAATGATTACACATAATTATGGTCGCATAAATTGACAACACAAAAGTACTCATGCACGTTTCTTTTGCAAAGATGAAAGTTTTGTGGCAGAATAAATATGTTCTTATCACTATGAAAACCGAAGCAATGCTTTTATTTTAGTTTGTTGCTGACCTCTTTGACCAAAGGTTGCCGGCTTGCTTTGATGAAGGTGCATGTGTCATTGAAGGCGATGCTAAAGGCTCCTTTTGAACAACCAAATACCCTGTTGTTATTGCTGTGGCAATATCAAATAATTGTAGAACATTGAGACAATTTTGTAAAATAAAATATCCTGAGTATATGTCACTGCTTCAGAGGTAATCAGTGAAGTTACAGCAAAACTATTGTTTTTTATCATTGTTTTTTTATCATTGCTGTTGTCTGGTTGACTCTATAGTCATTTCACATTACCGTCCTCAATTGATCAATGTTTATGGTGGTGAGGGTGGAGTTATTGATGGTGAAATAGCACAAGCTGATTTCTACCAAGTGAAGGTAGTCATAAAACCACTGAACTGCACATTGACAGAAAGAAGCCTGAACAAAGCTACTGAAAGAATACAGAGATGTATTTCCAGTCTTTGCAGTCCAAGCTGCAATTGTGTTGGTGTCACCAATGACATCCATGGCATGCAATAGAGGTTTCAGTGCACAAACAAATTCATGACAAAGGGAAGATCCTGAAGATATTTGTACATAATATCAATATTAATACATACTTTTTTTAAATAACAAATAAGTACCAATAAATAAAACTGACAAAGTTTTGTCTCCTTTTATTCCTGGCATTTATATGGATATTCAGCCACTTTAACATGCTTCTGGGATGGGACTGCAACTTTTGCTTGTGGTACTCCTATTTTTGCTACCTTAGGAGTCCTACACTCCTTGTTTTATAATCCTAGTGAGACCTCTGTATGTACACCAGGTATATATTACACCCCCCCATATATATAATATATATATATATATATATATATATATATATATATATATATATATATATATATATATATATATATATATATACACACACACACATGTATATATATTCACACACACACATTATATATATGTGTATGTGTGTGTGTATGTGAGTCCAACACTGTCAATCTAAGAAAATATTAGAATGAAAAGGATGACAAATTAAATTCCATGAGGGTAAGCTTAACAATTTGAACAATATTCCGTAGATAATGTATTCAAATTTATCAGTTGTCTGAAATGAAGCATGAGAGTGATAGAAGAAAGAAAAAATACATATGAATTCATACTAAAAGTGACCATTTACTTGGGTGTGGAACTCACTATCAGTGTTATCCAAAGAAGCCATAGGGTTGGAACCTTGCAACAAGAAAACAGTGATCCTGGTTAAATTTGTGAACTATCATAAATGATATGAGACAAGTGCAAGTCCAAACTAAGATCTCTTACATAATGGCACAAAATCCATATGAATGAAGACTTTACAAGCACTAGAGGAGAACTGCTAGGAAGGCAAAAGAATTGAAGAAAGAAAAAAATTAGGCGGATGTGTGATGGGGTTTTTTTTAATTAAGAAAAAGATGACTTATAAGAACAAAGGCAATGATGTATGAACTGGTCAAAGAAATCAGCCTAAAAGGTCTAATTAGGCACACTACTTTTCTATGGAGTTTATTCAAAATACACATCAACATGAAAACAAAGAATCCAACCAAATCTTACTGCTACTAACTTAGACAATAATGATGAAAAGGCTGATGATTCCTTCATGTAATTATAATCTAATCTTACAGATATTTTAACAATAGTTTAACCACACTTGTATATTAAAATATTAAAAACCAGTAAACTTGCACACACACACACACACACACTTCTCTCTCTCTCTCTCTCTCTCTCTCTCTCTCTCTCTCTCTCTCTCTCTCTCTCTCTCTCTCTCTCTCTCTCTCTCTCTCTCATGATCATATCAGAAATAGCAAATTTCAAAGTCAAAGTTAAGCAGAAAGTAAAGAATGTTAGTTTCTTATTTTTATTTTTCGTATTCTTTAAACAAATTATCATGTGTTTGTACTTGTCTTTGGTACCTGGACATTTCGCCCGACATCAATGGACATTTCGACCCTCCTGGTACATGGACATTTCACCCCATGGTTGCTTTGGCCCAGGACATTTCACCTCACACCAATCACCACTTCAATGGACATTTAATTTCATACTCCATAATCCCTCCCTTTCTAGAAATTGATGCCATTACAGTAAACAATTGTTCCTACGAGGCTGAGAGAAAGATATATATAAAGATATAGATAGATATCTTAGCATCTAGTACATGCCATTTGTTTAAATAAACAATTATGCTTCTGAACTCTTGTGGAATTATTTTGAACAATAATATCAGAATTGTGAATCTAACAAAGCAAAAAACATAAACTTCTTTATTGAAAATGACCATCATGGAAATTAATTTTGAAAAAATGAGAAAATCAGATAGTTACTGTTTAGAAGTATACTGTTGTAAATCATAATTTGACACTTCTACCCCTCAGGAACAGTAATTTTTATTAGTGATGAGTGTTGATTTAAACATACAAATACATTCTTAATATTTCAAAATTAAATATTTGAAACAAAACTTTTATATCTCTTTATTGTTAATTACAATTTTCATTTATCACCCCTCATTCAACTCGATGACTGAAAGTAAAGAGTCACTTGAGTGAGTAAAAGATCAAGACGATGAAACACTTTTTGGGGGTATAACTAATATTTAGGTGTATATTTTAAAAATTAAATTGAAAGGCAGTCCAAATGTGACAAATTAATGAAAATGAAATTCTCCAATGCTTACCATTTGTAAAGAGGCAATTTTCACCATAATATTCTGTTTAAAATAATATTAATTTTGGACACATGTAATACCATCCCGTGTTTTCATGACTCACGATATGTGCACCTATTCTGTGCACAGCTGTGAAACAATTTAACTAAACCAATCTTGTAAAAACATTAGCTTATGAGAGACCGCTCCGGATGCGGGAGGTAGTGAGTTCAATCCCTGACTGTGTCATACCAAAGACTTATAAAAATGGCACTAACAGCTGCCAAGCTTAGCGCTCAGCATTTAGAGGTTAGTGTTAAGACTGGTCAGTCTGATGTTAGGAAAATGTGACTGGGTGGGACATTATGATACATATCTGTGGCATGATGCCCCAGTGCTAGACATCACTATATGAATGAAAAAATGTTAAACTACATTAAAAATCCAAATCTCTCTCTCTCTCACACACAACTACACATACACATACACTAGCTTATGGGGAAAATTACTAAAATATTAGAAGCAGACTACATGTATATGGAAGGGAATTAATTAAGAATCCTGTTATAGCAGCACGTTGACATGTTGGGTAGCAGTCAAATTTATATGTGTGGGACACCTTGCAAACTTGGAGACTTGGATTCGGATGCAGAACTTTTTTAAGGTATACATTTCCATCTTTTAAATAATGTATTTATTTGTATGATTCTGAAAGATATATATTTAATAGGATTTTCTGGATTACAGGTTCAAGAAGGTCATGGAGTTAGTCTTCATGTTGGTTTTTAGAAATCACATGTTCATATGCATTTCGAGTCGAAATGTGTGATAGTTTTGAACACTTTATAAATATAATTTTTCTTAATTAAAGTATGATCATTCTTTCTTGATACAAAATGGATTTTTTTACCAAAATTAATATGTGATCCAATGTTTACAGAAATTAAGAATTACATGCCACACTGAATTGGCCCACATGGTATTCTAGTCACATTAATTTTTTAAAATATATTTTGCTTTTTTATTTTCCTTCAAGTAATCGACAGGTTATGCCTGTTGCATAATTTTGTGCAGAGAAATACTGTTAATTGTCATCATATCCATGTTTAGCTGATACCCTGGGGACCACAAAGGAATAAATATAATTCTTCAATATATACAATCTTGATAGAGACTGTTAGAATTACAACCCTTTCCAAAACAAAAAAAAATATGATCAATCTACTCTCAACATTATCTATACAATAATCAATAAAAAATGACACAATTTGTAAACATTCACAATAACCAAATTAAATGAAAACAATGGTGTAATGCTGATGAATTTCTTTAAATGTCTAATATTTCCACTGATGTGAGGTGAAATGTCCTGGGCCAAAATGATCATGGGTCCATGTACTAGGTGGGGCAAAATGTCCATTGAAGTGGGGCAAAATGTCCACTGAAGCGAGGCAAAATGTCCTGGGACAAATGTCCATAATTCCTTGTCTTTGTGGGTTTTTATATACTTGAACTCTTGAACTGCTTTGTCACAAAAATAATGTGTGTGTGCTACAATAGTAGCATGCTCATGTACACTTCAGCAAAATGGTTGTTTTTGGTATACATGGATAGCATGTGCAACCCCAGAAAACAGGTGGGCAGATTAAACAGCACTTACAAATGATCAATACAGACTGACAATCTGGGCTTTATGCTCAACTACAAGACTCTTATGATGTATTTGAAATGTTACAAGCTATGTAAAATTCAACAATTATTTTTCCCAGGAATACAAAGTGAAAATGAAAACAAAATTACTTAGGTAAGGTATTACGAATTAAATCCCCTCCCCCCAACAAAAAAATCCTAGAATAACAGACACAAGTCCTAACAATTTAATATTCTGAAAAAACTTAAATTTAGAGGAATCCAAATTAACTCCAATGCTGAAAGTGTTGAGATCCCTCATAAAGTATTGATGTGTCAACAGTCATTATGGGGGATCACAATAATACAATCCAAGAAGAAAACTTTATTTGAAATTTCAGTAGAAATTTAAGACTATTTTGATGAATGTTATCAGAGCATTTTATGTTTCCAGAGAAGAAATATAATCAGAATAATTCCAAATCAAATACTGTATACAACAATAACTTCATTCTGCAATGATGTTAAAGCATGACTGAATAATCTTTTCATTAACAATATTTTATAGTCCTCTACTTGACCTCAGGTCACAAAAAGCATTTTTTTAAAAATGACTATTACCTAATGGTAATTAACCTAGAACTTCTTAATGTTTACAAAATATGATGTTTGCTATAATTAGAAAGTCTGTTCCTAAATAATAATATGTATTACTATATGACTATGCCAGGTAAATTGTATTGGAATTCCAATAATCTAGCCTGGGACACAAAAGAACATGTTTACTTCTACTGCAGTAATAATGTTCCTAATATTAAACCCATGAACATAGAGAATATCTTATTTATGTAATAGTCATTTAAAGAATTTTAAAAATCACTAATTCAGGTAAAAAAAACAAACTTGATTTAGGACAAGGTTAAGTCGCAAATACAATGTTACGTTACAACAGCATATAATGAAATAAAGAAACTTTAAAAAAAAAACAACAAACAATGAATATTAAATAGGGATAACACAAACTATCATTTAGTATCACTCGTTTGCATTTTGTCTAAGTGATTTGAAAAAGGTGTCTACAAAAATTTACAGAATTATATTGTTCCAAAAAACTTGATTCACTTAAACAATCAGGCTTTACACCCAGTGACCCTACAACAAATCATTTACTTGATATTTATAATAGAATTTGTTTAGCTCTAGATCAAGGAAAGGAAGTTAAAACTAGTTTGATATTAGTAAAGTGTCTGATTGTGTTTGTAATTTTTAAACTTAGGAAGATCAGCATTGGAGGTAGTCTAATATCATGGTTAGAATATTTATTATCATTAAGAAATCAAAGGGTTATCCTGAATTCTTGATTTTCTGATTTTCAATTTATAAATGAGGGAGTCCCTCATGGATCAATCCTGGGACCATTAGTATTTGTTAGTGTATATATATATATCATTTAAACTATTCACAGATCTAATTATAACTGTTGAAAATCCCAATGAGGCTGGCAAAATCATAAATTTGAACATACAAAAATTTATAAGACTAGTCCTGTTTTGGGCTAGTGACTTATAACTGGGACAAAACAGAGCAAAAATCATATAAACATCCTAAACTGTACATGTCCCATAAAGATATTCAAAAAGTATTCTAGTATATATGACTGTTACACCAGCAGGTATAATAGTAAATAGCCACATTAGAGCTGGTGTAACACTACCAAGGGAGCAGTTCAAATAGAGGCAATCAAAAGGTAACAGCAGTCAGGTATTAACCACCATTCATTTATTAATTAACCTCTCAAAATAGCTATTTTGACCTGTTTGAAAAATGCAGTAGGTGAGCCCCATGTGCTAAATTGTTAGGTAAATATATTACTAAGTAGAATAACTGGTAAATCAAACAGATGCTAGGTGCATGTAAGAAAATAAAAGTTATTAGATAGGACTGCTCTAAATAAGAATGTTTAAGTCATCTGTATTTACAAGTTTGTAAACAGCAGCAATGTTTATTTGAAGTAAAATTTTACCCCATATATACAACAGAATGCATTACTATTTTAGTTGTTGGAATAGTGTTCAAAGGCTATTTTTTTAAAAGTGATTTAGAAAGTAAAGCAAGCAAAACTTTTGACTTTTAGTTAACCGAGTTTTACATTCTGTGAAACTCACCCAAGGAGGGGGGGGCAAATCTTTGCAAATATGGCAAACAGCATACATGTATTGACATAAATCATTCCTGTGTGTACCATGTCTGTCAAAATAGGAACAGCATCTGTATGTAACATTATATTCCACATGCTGATTTACTATGAACCTATGCTTTTCAGAATAATTTTATCCATGAATTAGATTATCTGATAGACAATAATAAGCACATGCATATGTTTGAACTGATAATTTGTGTTTACAAAACATTACCATCCACACTGGACAGAGGCATTTAATTGAAGTTTAGGCTTGTGGAATTCTAGTCAGGGCTTGTGATTTTAGCTTTAGCTATGTGGACATCTATGTGGACATCTGTACAAAGCAAATCATGAACCACATTTTTCTCAAAAATCATTTTCATATGATAGCTTATCGACTCTTTTGACTGTTCTTAATGAATGGAATTAGTCACTTTCACCATAATGACTACAACTTTCTGACATGCTAGATGCTGATCAAATCACTAATTATTTAAGACATTTCTTTTCATCTACCGCATATAAGATACACCCAATTATAAGACATTGTTTCACATTGTAAATTTTTTTTACATTAGACACACTCATATATGAGACATGGTTTTGATGATTTGTGTAAACAAAATGCACACGGCTTAGCCATCTGCTGCATGGAAAAATTTTTATACAAATGTTTCCTTCTCTTTATCATAAATGAAAATTTGTCAAATGTTTCATCACCCATCAGATGTAAACAAGGCTTCATTGCCATTTTTAGTTTAGATCAAAGAATGATCTGAGGCAGGACTGCCACCAAGCCAATAGAAAGATTGGTTGAGTACCTGTTATCTAGATTCTAGAACAATAAGCATCAGATGTAAAGGCAACTTCACTGATCTGCTAGGACCAGTTTTCAGCTAGTGGGATTAGTACTGTACATAGACCAACAAATGACTGATGGATGAGGTTAGCATATATAAATGTGAGAATAGTCTCTTGTTACCAGTATATAAAAATGAGAGATCTATTTGCTTAGCATTTTTTAAAATTTTTAAAACTGTCACGATGCAGAAGCGTAAAATCATATATGGCCAACTTTAAATTAGACTTCATCAAGTTTGCCAAAGGGTCATGGCAACAGAGCTACTGGAAGAGAATTTGGCTGCATCGAGAAAAATGTACATGATTGTTACATGACAACAGCCATATCATTTCAATGATAGTGATCAAATTAAAGGTTTGAATTATTGCTATAGAAATGAAGTGTCAGCTGGGTTTTCAAGTTCATGAAATGGAACAATCTTGCAGTCTGGTGACATACAACTGTTGGACAGAAGCTTCCGTATGATTGGGAGAATAAATTGGATGTTTCCATACCATTGTTCAGAAGTAAATAAGTAAACTGAAATTGGCTCATGATGACATCATCAATATGGATAAGACTCCAATGTCATTTGATGTTTCCAGAATAGGCAAATTATATCAGTTCTTCAGATGACAACGAAGCTGCAGCTGATACCACTAACGTTGATTAGCATCAGTTATAGAGTTATTCCACCATGACGTTAGTGAATTTGATTCGATTTTCAGAGGTTTCGAAGCCAAAACTGATGACGATGAAAATGAAAATGAATAGAACATGTTACATTTTTAATTAAGTTAAACACTGTAAAAAAACAGTTTATTATACTGTGTTTAATAAAAATTTAAATATATGGTATAACTGATTTTTATTTTTAAGTCCAATATTGAACAAATTCTTGTCTTATTTTCAAACTATTTAGTCTTGCCTTGTTTTCAAACGCACCCACCAAAGATACTGAAAATTTAAGTATCTTTGAACCCAACCGGCTGTACGTGTAATATAGCCGCCATAGTTTTTTGCTGTGATAATTAGTAACAATAACAAAACTGTCTAAACATACTATATTATATAACTTTAAAATATTTACTCCGACTAAACTTACATCTGCAATAATTATGGTATATAAAATTTTGAAATGAAAGGATTTTAAATTTGAAGTGGCCTGCATTGGATTGCATGATACACATGGTAGTTACTGAACACTTACCCAAATGTTTTTACAACTAGGAATGAAAATCATGAAATGTGAATATCAACTGCAATAATTGTCCTTCAATATTACACAATATATCATTAATTCATGTAAAAAAATACCTACAGTATTTTCTCGCATATAAGACGCCTAATTATAAGACACTTGTATAAAAAATGCAAAGTTTGACAATTTGTGTAAAAATATTTTATATAAGATGCACCCTGGGTGCGGGGTAAGTAAAACTTTGTATAAGATGCATCAAATATATAAGTTTGTTTGTTGTTGGGCTTAACGCCATTTTTCAGCACACGATAGGCTATTCATGGCGGCCAGTATTAATGGTGGAGGAAGAAACTGGGAAATCACCGGAAAGAACCACCGACCCATGAGAAGCTACTGGCAAGCTTTCTCACATATCTACATTAGCCGAATCCTAGACTCGAACACACGCAGACAGAGGTGAGATGGCAGTGATCCGTAACGGACAGCGCTTTAGACCACTCGGCCACTCGGGGCCCCCTCAAATATATAAGAATACGGTATTTTGAGAAGAGAAAGTTAAATAGAAAGATAATGTTGTTTGTTTGTTTATATAGTCATATGGGCACCAAAATGTTGGAATGGAATTTTTATCCAGGCAAAATCACATGGCAAGGCAATCATTCATGCATAGAGATAGCTATGATGTCATAGCCTCAACTTGGTTTGTTGTGGTTGAGGCTATGAAATGATCCCATATCATGTAATGGAGCAAAAAAAATCATCACTTAAGTCAGAAAAACAAATAGTTTAGAAATCTACTTCATAAGTATAGTCATGTTGTGAAAGAAGTTTGGCCTATTCTGAATTTATTAAGCCCTTACACGATAAAATAATTGGCATAGTTACGCAAAAGTCACCGTGTCCACCATGACAGATAACGTGAGACTCTCGCAGAGACCTCTTTTCTACATAAAGCTTGAAAGACCATATTTGGATATTCTATGCTATAGTAATAATTGATAAATGACATAACGTGCAAAGACTATAATGGATACTTGCATTAAATGTGGAAAACAGTTTTTGTTAAGAAAAGGTAAAGGCTCTGACAGAAAAAGCTTGTAGGCTAATATCAAACTTAAGTGTATACAAAAAAACTATGAAAGATGTCATAGAAGAGGAACTTGACATACATTTAACTCCTAAATCAAAGAGCAAGAGGTTTTTATGTTCAAATTGCTCATGGACCGAAGTTACCATGGCAACATCCAGAGAGGTCTCAGTTGAGGCAGCCAAAAAATTGAAATATACTGTGATGCAGTCCAGATATCTAAGTAAGAAGTTAAAGAGTCATGTCACTACGCCAAGAAAGTCGTACATTGCAAAGAAGCTGCAAAGTCCCCACCCAACTCCAAGGCAAGTGAAGAGACAGAAAGTAACGTCACCAAAAAAGGTATGTGTTACTTCTATTTTTTAGGTAAGGAATTACAGAAATATTACTTTTCATGAGCTATCAGAAATTTCATTAAAATAACGTACATCACTACATGAATAGCAATGTCCCTTTTTCGTTTTCATGCATGACTGTATATATTTTGATATATATTGATATACGAGTTATATCATGACGGCATAATGTAAATTTCTGTTCTGCCAAAAACATTTTCTTAAGTCTGTTACTCTAAATATAACTGCAGAGTATAATGGTGTGGGTCAGGCGGTGTAAGCACAAGTATAATAATAAAAAGTGTCCACAACGTATAGTACTAGCAGAGAGAGAGAGAGAGAGAGAGAGAGAGAGAGAGAGAGAGAGAGAGAGAGAGAGAGAGAGAGAGAGAGAGAGAGAGAGAGAGAGAGAGAGTTTGTCACTGCCTAATACCAAATGATCAATCAGCTGTTATATGGTTCCAGTCAAACCTGTCCGTCACAAAAGCTGGCAAGGTGCATCAGAAAATAATAACTAAGCAAATCAACCTACCTATCCTTGGATTTTGGCATTGCCGCTCCTAAAACTTATTCAAACATTTCCGTAAACGTACATTCTCACAAAGGCATCGCTCTGCTGTATGAGAAGCACATATTTTGTTGCCGTTGTTTGCATTAAGTCACAAAGAACAAGGACAGTTGCTTACAGATGGCGTTGCTCTTAAATCTATGTTACACAGAAACTTTACTGCATTCATTTGTCTACATTATAAAATTTCTGTAGGCGTTTTGATAATAAGGAAGAAAGACGGAAGTGCAAATTGTCAACACGTACGGAGTGAAATCGGTGCATTTACCATCTCAAATTCCACTGGGAAGCAAATCAAATATTCTAATCATTTTAACACTGTACTGATGGTCGGATAATAACTATACCAGAAAGCAATCAACATGGATCTAGAGTCATTCTCGTTATCTAATGTGGATTTACTGCAGCAATTGGCAACGTTGGCATGGATCCATAATGGAGACCCTGCAATGTTAGAGAAATTTGCTACTGCAAGAGTTGGATACGAGTTATATGAAAGACTTAGCGGTGCCAGAGAAATTGAGGCAGTGAAGACACAGACTATCCTCGCCATTGCTAAATACATAAAGGAGCATCCCAAGGCTTCTAAAGAAGAACTTAGTATGGAGATAGCTAATCACATCAGGAATTTTGCTCAAAAAGTGGAGAAAATATAGGCTGAGAATAAAATCAGACTTTAAGAAAATCAAACAACGTACATTATGAAAGAATATATTTCATGAACAAATTGTATAGAAAACTAACAGTCTTCTTTCATATAGACTACAATAAGCATAATTAAATAGTGAAAATGAAAGCAGAAGGAAGAGATCTTGTAGAAAAAATGGCAATTTCAAAAGCTGGATATTGGCACCATGACAGATCACTCAACACTAATGTTTATGTTTGAGGGAGTTTTTTCAAATTAATTGGAAGATTTAACCAAATGGATTTTTTTTTATGAAGTTAAATAATACAGGAAAGACAGTCAAGAAATTAAGCAAAGAAGCAGAAATATGGTTGGTTGGTTTTATAATTTCAGTGAATTATGCAAAATTTTGTGTGATTTGTTATTGAATGTGCAATGATAGTATATTTTTTAGTTGATGTTGTATTAGGATTTGGATGTTGTGGTACACCTAGTGGTGTCATTGTTCTGTAATCAACAATGCATTTTACAGTTTTTATCACAAATAAATGAGTGGTGTTGGACATACTTTGTTTCTTTGAGAGATAATATAAAATTATTTATGTTAGGACATAACCGACTTTTGATCCAGAAATAGGATTCCACTGGATAGTATGAACTTCCTATTAATCAGAGTCCAACAAGGCAGGAACAACCGATTCGGATAATAAAAATAATAACGTTGAATTTCTATAGCACCATGTCTAACACTGTGTGTCATTTGATAGTGCAATAGTAAAGTAAAATAAGAAGTCAGAAAAGTCCAATATAGTCAATGCAACGAGGTGAAATGATAATACTTGAGGTAGACGTAAGATTTAAATTTATTAGAATATTTTAATGCGAATGGGCATGATGCACGCAGTTTAATAGATAATAAGGAAATTTATAACTTCCAAGTTCTTTGCAAGAAATAGTAGCATTTCCATTTTTTTCAGCAGACATGTTGATCATTTGTCGCTGCAAATAGCATCTGTGCTAAAACTTTGAAGCTAGTAGGCTATATTGAACAAAAAACATTTAGCGACAGCTGATAGGAGCTGGATCATTTTTTCTCAGGATTTCCAGTATATATATATATATATATATATATATATATATATATATATATATATATATATATACACACACACACACACACACACGAAATATGAATCCAATTCACACAAGCTCTTGAGTTCAGATGACAGGGATGCAGAGGCAAGATTTTGGTCGGATGTGCAAGAGGCAAATAATTCCTGGTAGTAGGCATTTCTGAATAATCGAATCCAGAATCGACAAAATTTCATGCCCAAATTCGGTATCAGAAATCAGTAGAAAAATGCTCATCGGTTATGCCCTAATTTATCTATAATTTCAAATCTTCAGATTTTTCATGATTTTAAAAAGTCATTGTTTACGTGCATAAAGTATCTACAAAAAATACTGGTTGTAGCAAGTGCTGAAAAAAACACAACCAAAAATTATTTGTGACAACTAAATATCAGGATTTTGTTGAAATGATTTTGTGAATTAAACATTTTCTGAAAAATTTGAATACTCTAAATCAATGGTTTTCGGATGTTATTTTCATTAACAGTGGCTTTGCTTTTTTTTATCTTCTTGCACCATCAATGATGGTTAATGTGTATTTGTATGTGCGTGATTTATGCCCAGGTGTTTTAATCTTAATGTGCAGTAAAAACAAAATATCAGCTTGATGAACTTCATTGGGAACACTGACATCAAAATGTGCATACTTAAATTTTTTAGGTGGATGTAGATATATTTGCCTTATTGCCCATTATGCTAACCACTCTGTAGCAAGAGCATGTTACACTTTTTCTGCTTTAGCAAGTTTACTAATCCTTGCTCTGTCCCTCCAATATCCTTTTGGGGAATAATAAATGAACTCCATTATAATAGTCATATAATTAATTAAGGATAGACTTGCAGGATTAATAAGATGATGAAAACATCAGCCAGTAAAATTACCCAGCACTGAGATGATGCCAGCAAGTGTTAGTAAAATAATAAATCAAGCCACAAATCAAAAACTAGTAGAGTTAACCAAAGAGGGGGAAATAAATGTAGTGGCAAGTCTGATAGCAGGCAGCAGGATGCCTCAAAGTGGCCTTCATATTAGACAATCTATATCATAAGCGATGTTTAAATGGACATCCAATTCTGCATTTGACATGGATGAGACAGTTCTCAAAGATGAGTCGGTGTGTGATTATCAGTATTATTTTTATGACTTACAACACCCAGATGAGACGAATTACATGTTCAAGATACAAGTAGATATTTCCTGCCCACTCAAGAAGCAGATAATACTGAATACGATAATGTTGCTTTTAGTCTTGTCGATAATGGTATCATAGTGTTGTTTGACTGTGCCACGTACATGATCAATGGAAGAAATATTGAATCTATTGAAAAAGATGTTGACTTTGCAATGACAATGCTTGGTCTTGCGCGATACAGCGATGATTATTCAAGATCAGCAGGTCCATCAATGATGTTTACCAAGGAAACGTCTGATAGTCCAGTTGAAAAAAATAAAGCTATATATAATGTAAGAAATGCAGCAGGAACTGCAGAAACTTCCGCAGTATAATTTATTATCAATGAATGCAAATTTCAACTTAGGAATTGCATCACGCAAATCATTGCTCAAAGACAAGATGCTTTCATATACAATTCCACTTTCACATATTTTTGGATTCTGCAGACACGTACAAAAAGTTTTTTTGAGCTAAGCACATGGTTGTGCTCGTAAGAAAAACCATAGACAATGATGCATTATGGCACGCTGAAGGGGCTTTTGATGCTACAACAATAGCACTTCATGGCAAAGTAGTACTGACAAAACTTTCATTGTGGATACCAATATTAGCTCTAACAGTATCATCTGAAGATCGTTTACTCTCTTTTATGGTTCAAGGTTGTAAATCAAAGTTATCAGGGTTAACGATGACCACAGATGGTGTTCAAAGTGCAATTAATGGTCTATTTATATGGCAAATAGCTTTTTAGCAAGGTGTTTCTGCCACATGTCATATAGTCATTGCACTTTAAAATAATACACGGGTAGGTAATTAAATATGAAATTTAATGATATTTTACAAACTTAGTGTTTCTGAAGTGTCTCTAAGAATAAATGGACATCAAGAATCATCCGAGGATATTTTATTGAATTTTGATCAAAATCATGTAGCATGTGCATATTATTATCTTATGTCGTCTATGGGGCAAGATCGAAACATTGATTCTTATTTACAAATATCACAGTTGGATTTTACAACACTATCCGATCTATTACTTTTTGCTGGAATATTTAGATTTAACCAGACAATCTGTTGTTGATATAGTATACATTTTTGAGCTTGTATCAACAGAAATATCTTAGATATTCCTAATTATCGCTGTTATATTATCCAATAAAATTGTTACTTGAAGGTATTGGTGGTCGTGTGAGAGTCATTGATGCTTCTGTAGAGAATATGCAAACAATCTGGGTCAGATAAAATGATTACAATCACTGTTAGCATCATGATGCGGAGCAAAAGTATTAAAACCTGATCAAATGTCCGGTGCATATAAATTATCGTTGACTGAGCATCAGTTAACAAAATATAATGAAGCTAAACATGCCAATAAAGTAATACGATTAAATCTTTTCTTGAGCGTGATGAAAAATGCTATTAAAATTGGAGGAATATTTCTGCTTTTTGTAGCTATTCCATCATTAATAGCCACAGCTGCTTCAGTTTTAGGTGCATTGAGACAGCTGCTGAAATGGCTTTAAAGAATTCAACAGGAAAAGGATCTTAAGAAACACACTGAGGTCAGTGCCTGAGACTTCCAGGATTTCGAGCAAACAATGTCTGGGGCAGGTCCATATGATCTGGATTAAGATCATGTATCCCTTAAAATTTTAATAGGGATAGGATTGGCCTAATCACCCAAGAGTAATATAGAACCCTTCGACATGAATGGCTAAAAAATTCTCCATAATAAAATCAGACGGGGGTTTATTAGACCCAACAGCTGTAATGCTTTCAATACATGACCGTGACCATGACCTCTTAGAAATAAGAGCATTTGGGAAAGGTCTATCTTCATTCTGATGCCTGTATTGCAATTTGAAGCAATCAGAAATAACGTGTCCTTTTATCTTGCAATAGATACACGTAGGCATAGACAAGGATTTTGAATCTAGTCTCTAAGAGGCTTGATTTTTAGAATTTGTGCCAGATGATTTTCCTGAGAGTCATATTATGCTGAAATACCTTTCTACTAGTAAACTGCTGAGTGAATGTTTTGCTTAGAAAAGGAACTCTATGAGTTAAGTAATAGTTATCAGCAGCACGAGCAGCATTTTCCAAGGTTTCGATCTCTAGATACATTCCACTATCACCTCTGAACTCTTCAAGTAATATAAATTTCCTAATACTTCTGTAACTTTTATTTACCTTTCTAGAAGAGCACCACCTATCAAATTGTTGTGCTTTTTCCCCATGCAAACTCGACATAGGTCTAGTCAGATTGATTTCTAGAAAACCTGAATTTTTGTTGATAAGCCTTTAGGGACCAATGCATAACCCTTCAATATGCACTCCTTAACCAAATCATAGTCAGCACTCTCTTGTACTGACAGGGACGCATATATATATATATATATATATATATATATATATATATATATATATATATATATATATATATATATATATATATATATATATTATGAGCTCTGCCAATAAGTACACATTGCAATAATGAAGTCCAGTACTCCCTTGGCCATCTGAAACTTTCAGTAACTTTTCAAAGTAAGAAAAATATATATCTACTTTTTCCAGAAATGGGGGTACTAGCTTGATATTTCTTACAATATCAAAAGTAGAGGAGTGTATTCCTTTTCCCAGCTCCAATTCTTTCATTTTAATTTGAAATTCCATTTGTCTTTCTTTCTCTCTTTCTTCAAATTGCCGTAGCATTTCTTCCCTTGTTTCTTTATATATTGACTCCATTTGATCTTTCTCTAACTTCCTTTCCTTATCTTTCTCTCTTTCTTCCTTATCTAACTGCATCTGTCTTATCTCTAATTCCAACTATTTTTAGCTGGACATCCATTTCAAAATTTTCAAACACTCCTCAGTAAAATTTTATAAAAAGTGTCTTCTTTTGATGATATTGTAAATAAAAACCTGTTGTTTACACTTAAGATTTTAAATAAAAATGTAAAATAGTACATGGGATTTTGAAACTTGGGGAAATTTAAATTTCAAAAAGAAATTTCTGAAATATTTAACCAAAATTGATAAATATAAGGATGAGAGTACCAATTTTCTTTGTTACGCGACAAGGGCTCGTACTCAGTAACAAAGAAAAGAGTGAAAGCCAACAAGCTTTGTATATTTTAACAAAAGTTTATTTCTCTATACAACAATGTAAAAGTTGGTATATAGGACTTACAGTTTGTAAATATAATCCAAATATGATTTTAAGAATAAAAACATTAAATAGTCCTATAAGAATCCAGTTTCGAGTCCCGATGACTTATGAATATGGAGGGCGATGATGTCAGATGTAGTCGAATGTATGAATATCAACGATTCCTCACTTGAATCACAATCTTTGTAACCGAATAATTACAGAATAAACTTCCATGAATATCTTTCAGAAAATTTTTTTTATAAGAAAGTCCACTTGTTGGGTGTCCAGGAGAATAAATTATTGAATTCAAAAATCAGACGAAGAATAATATATTTTGGCAACAAATTAAAAGTAACACGCCTTGTTCCTTCAAGGTTTTGAATTACTATATTTATATTGAATGCGTATCTAAACTCAAAACATCACTTCGAATCTCGCAAGATTGGTCATGTGTTCTCTTACTACGCTAATTTTCACATGTATGCCAATGTCATTCCACTTGAAAACAATCATAGAAAGGTTGCAAATACAAACAAAGCCCATGGAACTCTAAGCTGGAAAGTAGTCAGTATTCCAACGGGCAGATATCAACTATAACAGATCAATGAAGAATTTCAGCGTAGAATCCTTTACCGGAAAAGAATCAAAAATAGCTATTACCGTCCATGAGCCAACGTTGTCATCTGCGGTGGATATATTATCACCGGATTATGCTGTAAATATTTATCAGTCTTCGATCAGATCAGTGTTAGGATGGCCAGATATTGCACCTCATTATATATTATTAATAATATACATTTTTGCAGTTAATACGTTGAGATATCTTCACTGAAGAGATATTCAAGCTGCAATACAAGTATGACACAGTAACAAAGGAGAAACAAATACTTGATTACTCTATCCGCGTAACGAGTTATCTCACTTCGTCAACTACAATTTTTTTTTTATTGTTTTTGTTTTATTCAGAAGTGGTAGCGTACTTGAATTTTATTTACTGATCGAATATAACTGAATACGCTGTTTTGGTAGTATTATTTGCAACAAATTATACTACACGTGGGTGAATACAAAAATATTTACCAGCTGCATTCATTGATGGGAAAATTTTCTCTTCACCAGTCTTTATATTTATAAATATATCAGACTTTTTTTCAAATATTTTACATCTTCCAGTATTTCCACATTTGCGTTTCTGGCTCTTTGCAACAACACGCGAATTATTTAAAGAATTATCTTTCGCGTCTGAATTTAGGTGATCACTTAAAAGTCCGTCTTTGAAGACCCCATGAAAACATTTGAATATAAACCTGTAAGATGTTGAGATATATAATTTTTCCAGCATTAAATCTGAAATAACTAGTTTTATCAACAGTACCAACAGGAGAAGCTTCATAACTTGCAATGATGGGATGTTTTACAAAATGATTTTGTTTCATTTAAATGCATTTATTATTTGTCTAAATGATTATTCTGAAATCTGACAAGATTGTGTTTGGCGGCTTTTAATGGGGATTCACCTGGAGACTTCGTATCATAATATAATTTCAGCTCTTTGAATCTTTTACCACCACACGCTACACATAGCCGTATTTCTCCTCTGACTCCAACACTGCATCATAAATACGGTTTTGGTCCTATACTCCCTGTACGAAAGCTTTGCATGTGTTGGCCACAAAATTCATTCCGGCATAATTTATTACAACAAACGGAAAATTCAATCATAAGCCGTTTCAATCTATTGTTTATTCGAATCATTATACATATAGTTAAAGTTTAATTAAACATATTTGCTTTAAATATAGTATGGAGGAATATGAGAGATTATCCATAATTGCACCTTCCAGAGCAAGATTAAATCTTGACAAATTACCATAATCTAAATTTAAATTTTCGATGCAAGATCTGGCCGTGATAAATAACGATATAATCTATTGTATCTGTGAAGTTTAAAAAAAATTCGCAATGATAGCGGAGCTCATGCTTGGTCAACATTTAGGATCATGAATGACACCAGTGTTGTTGATGCTAGAATGAGACGAATTATATAATTATCAAATATCATTATTCAATAACTATCTTGACAATCAGTGATATATTATTCTATAAAAAAAAATTATTGTGCATACAGATTATGATAATTGGATTATCATTGATAAACGTGAACCGATACGGCTTCATACTGGAAATGATACTGTTACATTAATTAACAAATCCAAACCAGGTACGCTGACCGGTATCGTTAAAACGTATTATATGCATGCGTATCCAATTACTGCGGTTATATATGCAATATATCCGCTAAATGACAAACCTAATGCTAATAATCTCAAACCAATAAAATTGTCAAGGGGACTAAACTGTGTAGCTTAACAAGTTATGGAACATTTCTCAAAAGCAATATGTGGAAATATATTTTAAATGATCTAAGACGTAAAAAATTAAATAATGGGCAGAACCAGTTAAAGATACCGGAGCATCTATCAGTGACGTTGTTAAGCTAGAAAAGAAATTAAAATTTTCAATAATAGTAAAAACACTAATTGGGGAGATTTTATGCGAGTCAAAATAACCATGAAGAGGAACTCCAATAACAATCATTGATCATTACGCACATGCGTGAACTAATGCTGTAACAATATTTCCATGAGATAGGACAGACAGGTTTTATGACAATTATATATTTGACGCTATCAGTCATATCAGTAAGAGCGACCCTGTATCTGGTTATTTCAGAGTTCAGAATCCATATATTATAATCAATTTGTAAAACCTAACAGAGAAATTTACCATAGAAAAGAAAAATCTTGCACTGAAATATAATTATGATGATGATGAAGTTGAACAATTGCTAAATAATTTTATTTTACAGTTCCATTAGTTGCGGTTCAATTTGCTCAGAAGAAAAATTAATGGAAACCAACACGATCAGAATTCCTTAAGATATTCAGCATAGTTGTGTCAAATATGGACATGGTGGATTATGGAATACTCGGTACGATCATCGTAAAGTTACACCGGTTGATTTGGTTGCATGTTATCCTGGGAGCTTTCTTTGATATGGAGACTGTTCTGAATACTTAAAGATTCGGTCATTTGTAAGCAGAAATAATGCTTATTTGACAGATAGAACCAAACTAGGTATAATCATGAATTATATCGACGGTGAATCACCGCAATTTACGCATTTAAGATCTTCTATGCTCGTTTACGTTTCTATAAATTTATTATCAGTGATAAACAAATTTCCTTGTTATGCTGTCAGAGTTGCTGCGGATTCATTTTATATAAATAAAAAATATTTAGATTTGGTAAAACCGTTACTTGGTAGCGGTGAATGAGGATCATGGAGAATAAAACAAATAATCTCGATTATTCTGAAACAGCCGACGTTGATATCAGAATAATATCAAGGTAATGACAATCAAATTCCAGTATCAACACCACCATGTATATTTGATCCCATGGCCAGACATAAAACCATTTATCTCAGCGGACCTGGAGGTTTTGGTAAAACAACACATGCTATTGAATTATTTTGGAGTTTAGACACGATTGTGTTGACACCCATGCATAGACTAGCAAGAGAACTAAAACAAGGAGTGAAATTATGTTCAGATGATGTGGAGATGCATGGACACCTGAGCGAATAGTATAAAAATACATTCTGAAAATTATTGTCTGGGATGAAATTTGTATGGTGTTGTTAGAAACACTAAACATTTCTCGATTGGTTCTGAAAAAAAAAACTGTGATAATTCTGTGTGGCGATCATGGTCAACCACCACCTTTCGTTGGACAGTCTCCGCACAAGTGGTTAAAATCATTTGTGGCTTATCATGAGATAACCGATGATCATAGAGCTATTGATGAACCTCTGAAAGAATTTAAAAGATTAATCAGATAGAACACAATGTGAGATAATGCGTGAAATACTTCAGAAAACTCCTGTAAATGATTTTTGGAATTTATGGACACCAAATGATTTAATACTTGCAAGTAGAAATATAGTTCGTGATGAATTGCAAGAGAAATTATTTCTGTTACATAAAGAAACATTTCCAACACTACATGTACCATTATTTTATTGAACAGCAAACACTCAACGACAAAATATTGAAGTTGAGATTCTGGGAAGAAATGAAAAACATAATCTTGTATTGAATGATATTGTTTTGGTTCTTGTTGACGCTAAAAGCATGTTGAGTATGAATAACTCACCTTGGAAATTAGGATATGCTATTACAATCCATTTGTCACAAGGACTAACTATTATTGATATAAATATCTAGATTGTTGATGACAGAATCGAGTGGTCAAATTTAGTCTATCTAGCAGTGTCTCGTGTCAGAAGAATATCTCAACTACATAGAGTTGTTCTTTACTCCATAGAAAATAATAAACTGTTAGTGTTGAAATAATAATATAAAAAAACTATTTGGTTAAAAACGATGCAATAAAAAAATAATTGTGATTTTAATGTCATTGTTGAATTTATCATAACATTTAAACAATGACAGAATAATTATTGTGCCAATTGTAACTTTAATATGCTATGGGAATATTCGAATAATAATCCAAAACAATTTACCATGGATTGAATTAATAGTGATCTCGGTCATACACGTGATAATGTGATGTTGACCTGTCTTGAATGCAATCGATGCTGGGGCGTTAGTTTACAAAAGTGAATGCGGTGGTAATTGTGTCTCTTTAGGAATTACTTGCAATTGTTCACGTACAAATTCTCGTTGAGGAGCAGTAGAATCTAGTCTGTATATGTCTGGTCTGCTCATGGACCTAACCATGCTAGAAATTTTATGTGTGGTCACTCTGGATAGGATCAGTTTATCTGCTTTTTTACCCCTTTCAAGTTCACCAGATTCGTATAAATATCTTAGTCACATTACCCAACACTGGTTGTTTACGTCATTGTCTGTGATCATCGCTACGGGCATACATTTCTTTGTATTTGCATTAGAAGGCTTCATAGAAGTTCCATGAGTAATTTCATTATTTACTGCAGCTATCACAATTGGTAATCTTTCAACCAATTTGCCAGATCTTTTATCTGTATAAATTATTTCCTTTGCATACTGGTATCCAAATAACTGCTCAGCAAGTGTTTGATTAAATCTTTCAACTTTTACCTGATCGCGATGAACTGCAATGTGTCCTCGTTTGATTTTGACATTATGTTTATTTAACAGCGATGATACTTCACCAAGAAATTCTTTGCCAGGAATAAGTTATAGTAACTGACCAATGTAGACTGTAATGCTGATAAATTCATTCAAACGCAGATGCAACTTTGGATGTTGTTTTCATTGACAGTGGCTTCGCTTCTTTATATCTACTTGCATGGTTAACATTATATGTGTAATTTATGTCCACATGTTTTAATGGTATCATCCGGTAAATACAAAATATCAGCTTGATGAACTTCATTGGGAACACTGACATCAAAATGTGCATACTGAATTTTTTTTGGTGGATGAAAATATATTTACCATATTATCCATATTGCTAACCACGCTGCAGCAACAGTACATGTAACTTTTGCTGCTTCAGCAAGTTTGCTAATTGCCACTCTACCCCTCCAATATCCTTTTGGGAATAACAAATGGACTCCATTATAAGTCATATACTTAAATACTCAGCCCCTAACATAATTTTGCTCTTCGTATCAGTTTTTTTCAACAGAAAAGCATCTAATTTTTCTTTAAGTGATTTATTTATTAAATTATTTATGTCATGAATTAATTTTACATCAGCGAGATATCCCTGTTGTATATCTTTATCTCGATTAGCAATATCATGAACGTAACATGCTAGATCAATTCCATTTACGGGATATTCACTGAGCCGAGGTCGATCTTGATTGTCAAGACGAATATATAAACGAGTCCCTGGCCCCTAATAATTATAATCCGGTGTTTTTCCCCAGAGATATATCTCCCGTTTTAATCCAGATAATTTTCCCAATGAAGCAGTAATATCATCTTCCAATGTTATGTTTGAAATAAATTTATATCTTTTGTGCCACACTTACCTGTCACGCTTTTTATTTTTGTTATTATTGTTTTTAATCTAGTGGTGGATGTGGCAGCCCTGCATTGAATGCAATATAAATTCATATTATTTATCACATATAATTTTGATTTTTCTGCAACACGAAAACAGGTACCATTCCAGCATCACTCAGCGCTTCTGAATTACTTTAAAAGGATAATAATAGGTCCATTGGGTAGTGGGAAGATGCAATTATTGATTTATTTAATAATGAGATAACTGAAGTGATATAAATTAGATTTAGTAGCACCATTTGTGGATGATCAGAAATGCTATTAAGTAGCGTTATACACAAATTTCAAAAGTGATCTGGAATAACTGTAACATTTTGGTTGTTTTTAATGAAGTTGATAATCATACACTGCAAAATATTTATTATACTTTGTGTTTTAGGGACATGGACATGAATAAATTAAAAATTTCTTTGCACGTGTGCAAAATGACCAGTTTGGTTTTATAACAATAAATTTGCATGAACCTAAGTCAAGGTATCAAATGGACTTGATACAATATTTGGATAAAAACCACAGCAGCAGGGAGGTTGCGACCAACATGTAAACAAAAACATAGCAGTATGATTTAGAGTGTCATGTGCCCATTTATACACATACAAACATACACACACACAGAGGTCTCACTAGGATTTTAAAGCTAGGAGTCCTGGACTCCCATTTTCAAACTACTTGTGTCTTTTAAATTATTTATTTTATTTTTATTTCATTACAAGTGATTGCAATAATAACTTCATTCACTAGATTTGACTTTTGTATTTTTAGCTGACCTAGCTCCTGACCTAGTGTCAGAATTGGTAAATATTTTTTTAATTTCTTTTCCCAGAGTAACAGTCATTGGTCATAATCAAGGTCATACTTGGCTTGCATGTCAGCTATGTTGTAAACTTTTTTTAAAAAAAATTTATTATCGAATCTTATAGTAAAATTTGTTCAGTAGAATCAAATTCGTCCATGACGTATATGTCAGCTGGCTTATTCTCTTATTACACCAGTTGAACTAAGTGAGCCTGTGATGTGATCGAAAATTGTGTTTAAAACTAACATTTGATAGTGACTTAATTTAGTTATAAATTGATATCTTCTGAGCTCAAAGGTATTTTGTGTTGTGACCAGTTAAAGTTTTTCTAGCTTTCAGAATCAGTAATCAGTTTCTCTGGAAAACACACATAAGGTACTTTTCATCAAAATTCTTGGGCAAAGACATTTATTGCAAATTAATCACAATTCTAAAGCTGGAATATTATTCTTGATTCATAAAATTCAACAAAGAACTAATGACATAACAATACTAAACAGGATATATTTGTAATCGTCTTCCATTTTGGAAGTTCATCGGGATTTGAACTATGATTCATTTAGAACTTTATAGCGACATTATTTATATTTTTAAATTCTAGGATTAGATTCACAAACCATAAGTGTCCTTTTGTCATACTTTTACCTTTTTTTTCTAGGGTAATAAATTAGTTTTGTTAAATTTTACAAAGCTTGGTGGCTTCACTTTTTTCTTCGTTACTTTTGAATGAGCCTAGACACATAACAAAAGAAAATTGGGGAGTCCACCAGTAAACGTTACAATTCACTCCCAGTAAACTTTGCAGATTAGAAAGAACTGTTGGTTGCCTTTGAGATTAATTTCTGCATTCTTTATAACATATAGCTCTTGCTTGTCCATCAGTCAGTCCAAGGGACGGTTGTATTAAATAATGCCAGGCATGACACATTTTCTTACACTTGGCTACTGTTCCATACAAGCTGTCAGACATAGTGTTTTAGCACTCTTCTGAATATCATCACAATCTTCTTCAATTTGCCATTTAACCCGAAAATACTTATCCAAAGTTGCGAATGGCATTTTATTTAAGTCTCAACATGTCTTGATTCTGAGGTCATGTGTACTATTTATTCAGCTACTCTCAGAAATGAACAAAATAATGAAAGATAAAGCTGTTTATTTAATGTATTCTTATAAATGGCCGCAAGTATATCTTGAAGTTTTTCTGCCTCTGAATTCAATCACTGTAAATGTCAGCACATTTTCCCACACAGCAGCCAGTCAGTCTTTGAATTTGCTGCCCAGCTATTTTTATCATGTTCTATTCATGCATAATGGCAACATGCACATCAGTGTCTTTTGGCCACCTAATCCTGTCATTGAAAATATCAGCATAACTAATTGATTAACACATTTTTTCACTAAGCAGGTGGCTGAAGCAGGACTGGTAAATCTAATTATCTTTTTATTTTGCCTCCCACCTATTGCATACAGAAGACTCCTACCTAAGTGATTTTCTGCATCCCAGATAAAAAAAAAAATTGTGACCAAATATGCATGATTGATATAAAAAAATTGTGACCAAATATACGTGATTGATAAAAAAAAACATTTTTTGACCAAATGTATGTGATTAAGTGTGTGTAACTCTGATTAAGTGATTAACTCTGTGTATGTGATTTTAATTTTCATCTGGATACATATTTTGCACATTTCTCTCTTACTATTCAGAACTAAACAAATATTGTTGGACACAAGCTCAGGGCATGTGACTTTTAAAGATCACAAGCTCTAAATCAAGCCCTTTAGCCCTGAAAAAAATTCTATGTGCCCAAAAAGGCCCTATTTTCTTAATGTTATATTCACACAACATTGAAATTGTACTTTAAATATACAAGAAATTAATACAAGTTATATTAAACTGACTTTTATATTTATTCTCCTCACAATATTTCACATGAAGAAATGTTTTCTTCAAAGTCCTGATACCAACAATTGTCCAGTACTCAAAGAATTTTTCAGACACAAGTCCAGGGTAAATCTCTTTAAGGAAAAAATATCACTTGCCCATATTTAAAAGCCACCTGCCTAAGAATGCCAAATTTGTAACTATTGTGTTGAAACACCCACCTTGTCCAGAAATATTAAATTGTTGTCCCTTATACTTGTGATATTGGTCATTAAACCCTTGATCACATTCTACCTAAGAGTGCCTTACAAACAACATTTTCAAGACTTTCACACTTTCTGCACAGAAATTTAATTCAGAAAATTTGGGAGCATAATAATCCTGTAATTTCTATTTGATTGCCTTCAGGTCAATGTACAGTCTGCACTTCATTACAATCTGTATTTACAGATAAATAGTCAGTGGGATTTGAGTATTTTTTCTCCTTTTAATATGTTCCTTGATCATATTAATGTTAAAAATGTAAACTCATTATCTCCTGAATCCAACCCTTCTAAAAACAAAATTCTTTTTCTGCCTATATTAAATAGACAAAGGCTAATAAGTCTGGTCAGGATGGTCAATGACACACTCAGACCTCTGTCATCTACACCAGCTCATACTTCCACCAAGATTCAAGATGGATATGGCAAGATCAGTCGGCCTATCCATCCATTCAAATGACTATGTAATTTGCCTCAATCTGACATGTATATTTTCATGTTCCCATCTATGGTGTACATACCTACAAAATGATTAGTTTTGTGCTGTCTCATAACTCCATGGGCATTTACAAAACTACTCCACTGTGTCATCTCCTTGTTTTGTATGACTTACCTACATGTACTTCCATGGCTGCATATTTGGACACAATGATCCAGAAACAGATGATTAGTGTCATTCTAGTCAATAGGAACAACGTCATATCCTTTTTGCCACATCTAAGTTTTCCATGAATTGGAAAGTCAAGTTTGTTTCCATTCCATCAGTTCTCCATATGAGTATGAATTTTTTCACCAACCTCAACCTGATACAGATGTGAGCATGTGTACAGATTGAACTGAGCAAGCCAAATGTTGCCAGACTTTGACACTATCCATGCTATCTGAGTATGGAATTGCTCACCCACCTCAACCTAATATGCCATCCTCACCTACAGATGGTCTGTGTCATTATCCTCACATAATTTTGAAAACAAAATGGATGACAACCAGGGAGTTTCTACAACTTATTGGTTTTTTTATGAAGCAGCAGATCTTATCTCATAAGGTCACCTTTACATGCACACATTGCAGATGACCCTAATTTTTTAGTGGCATTCCTTTTTGATTCCACTCAGTTACAAGATTAGCATAACTAACAAAATAGTATCATTCCTGGAGCAGTGGTGCAACCAAGTTTGGCTTATCACCACAATATCTCTTAAACAGCACAGCCAGATGGGAAAGTGCAAGATACAAGCACCAATAATTGGGAAGCTTGGTAAGCTGTTACCAGGCATTGACACCATCAGTGCCCAATTAGGTCTGGAGGACATAGATCTTCACATCAAGCTCTTGAAGATGAAAGTTATTATCAAAACCTTTCATTTTTTGAGCAACTATCTTTAGACTACTCGGTAGTAGGGAAACAGAGTGTTACCAAATCACCAAATCTATACTCTGGTGTGGACATTTTTCCATTGGTGCTCATCCGGATTAGACATTTTCCTGCCAGACTTAATGTTTTGGCTGATTCTCTGTCAATGAAAGGACAAATTCTCCACACAGAATGGTCCATCCATCCATGGGTCTTTCATTCGATCTGCTTGCTTCTTTGGGTGCCCAATGAACAATCTTTTTGCAAATCCCAAACTACTCACATTTGCTACCCCTGTATTTTGGGAGGGTTTATGGGCATTTGCCTACCCCCAAACAATCTTAATTCTAAAGATTATACAGTACATAACGTGAGGGTCCAGAAGTGCAAACAATTTTGATTGCCCCTCTCAACTTTGACAAATCCTGGATCAACAATCTTCTTGATCTAGCAATAGATCTATGCAGGAAGATCCCAGCCAGGCTGAATCTTCTCAAAGAGCCTTTCACCCATGTATTCCATATTGTCTGGGCTGTCTTTTTCATGCTTGGCTCTTGTCTAGAGAACCTTGCAGCATAAACGTTTCAACCAATCAATCAAGAAAAGACATGTACAAGCTAGAGCCATACTAAATTTGAAACATTATTGGTTTTCTGAAGATTAAGCAGTTGTGATTAATAGATATGGTAGAGAATTCCAAATTTGCATTATTTTTGGGTAAAAGTAAATTTGTAACTGAATTTTTGCATAAGGTAAATACTTGGAAAATGGGGACCCAAACATTCTAGAAAAGGTCTAACCAAACTCTCTCAATCCATTCTGTGGGTAAGAGGACAAGTTTTGTCTTAGAAAACCTAAATATTAGTATGAATGATTAGTACATGTAACCGAGACTCCCTTATATTGTATCTGGATGTATCTTTCCCAGCACTGCATTACAGGAATGACCATTACTGAATATTTAATGAGGGGAAAGGGCCATGATTTTTATATTCCAAAAGAAAATGAGACTGTTCTTGGTTTTGGAATTGCTTGTATGCACTTAATAAAAAAGATTATCATGAATCATGTCAATCTTTAATTTGTTTTAAGATCACCCTTTTCCACTGAGGACATATATTAATGTTGTACAAGTTTTGTCAGTGAATGAAAAATTGCTTTTGAGAACTCATGTGAAGACTTGACTGTATGTTTGTAGATATGAAATGTTTTGCATAACTTCAGCACAAAAGTGGCTATGTAGTGCCAACTCAAAGTCACTAACACAAATATGCTGTTGTAAAATTTGGGAGTGTTTGTACTGGTATTTAAGTATTATTGATAAGCTTTACATCTAGACTGGCAGGGTCATCCGAAGAACCAGGTGATATGGGTGACTGCCTGGGGTTCTATTTTGCAGAGTGCTGTATTACTTTCTGAGTGAGGGGCACAATTTCTTCCAGCCCACACTTGCACTGGCCCTTTAGACAAGTCTGTGTAAAATAAATAGAACACCACATAAAGTAGAAATTTCAAATTATGCAATGTGATGCATGTTTTAATTGTCTCATAAACTGTATCCTATCCTTGGGGGGAGGATAAGGGTTAAGATGTTAAGGGATCAA
The DNA here is from genome assembly GCA_016746295.1 of Potamilus streckersoni. Classification (NCBI taxonomy): domain Eukaryota; kingdom Metazoa; phylum Mollusca; class Bivalvia; order Unionida; family Unionidae; genus Potamilus; species Potamilus streckersoni. Next base: position 1,322,596 of record JAEAOA010000520.1, on the reverse strand, counting down.
TAACTACAATGTGGGGTCATATGCAGAGTTCAAGTAGTGAAATTGTGTCACTAGTTTTGTAATTACAGGTAATATCTGATTTTGAAATAATACCAGTGATCTTTTTGCTTCAAAACCTTCTGCAAATACCCTTTGATTGTTATAGGATTTTTGTTTATGAAGTAATAGACCAAGATGCTATGTATCATACATCATAATTTGTAAACTATTTTTTCCTTTTTTTTAAAAAGTGTGCATGATAATGTGTATCTTTTTAAACAGTTTGAAAAATAAAAGCTGCTATCTTACTCTATTAAATCAGTTTTGATCTTCACAGGTATGGTTATATCAATGTTGTAAAAATTATCATCACTTTAAAAATCAAATGACAGAAATCAAAATATAAAATTTACTTGCAAGAGAAAATTATATTTTTAGCATTTCCTAAATAATCAATTGCTTTGACACTCCAATAAATCCTCAGTATATTTACAGAATAAAAAAAATATATCAAATAATCCACCTATATTTTTCTTGCCATTTTGTTTTAAAAGTCTAGGGTATAGATGGATATATAGATACACACTAAAGTGATAGCTGTTTAGCTTCCAGACAGTACACTCAAGATGAAAAGATGAATTTAATTTGACAAAAATAAAAATGGCATCTACCATCACTGAAATTGGAAACACTTTTAATGGACTTCGATAATAAATTTAACAAACTGACCAAATATAACAGAAAACATCCTGGAATGAAGGCATTTCAAGATCGTATAAACAATGCAAATCAACCATCAAATATGGCTGCTGTGATAAAAAAAGAAACCTTACAACACTTATTTAAAAAATTAGCAGAATGCATTGCATGAACAATTTTGGAAGAAGGCATCTAATTATAAAGGTCCTTCATATTTGTGCAAATGATGTCAATCTACATACAAATATGGTCATTAATACTTAAACAGAAAAATCTTGAACCCTTTACTTTACTAAGCATCAGTTTTAACTGTTTCATTTTCATAGGATTTATCAACTAATTCATTAATTTTGAGTCTTTTGAGTTTCCTACTTGTGCATTAATATTCTTTAAGGAGGAAACTTCGTTGTAGACACTGGTTGGGTATTGGGTATATTTTAGATTAGCATGCAGGAAAGGAAAGCCAGCCTTAAGTATGTAAAAACCATGATAAAATTACAAATTTTTCAGGATTAATTTATAGTAAATTTACTACTTTCTTGCCATATCAGTCATGCTTTAGAGTTTTTCATTTTATGATCTGAGAACAGCATGATTTTTAATTATTTGGCTTGTATTGTCCAAGTTCATGCAGATATAAGCACAATGCATGTTTTCTTTCAAGTGCAGTGTTAAGATTGAATGCTTATTGACATGGGCAGTGGAAAATGTCTCCTTTAAGCTGCTTTATTTAAAACAAAACTTAAGTCCTATGACAAAAAATTCATATAAAATTCAAATTTCAGGTGTATGAAACAGAGGTATAATTTATGAAAGTGGCACATAATTTGAGCAAAATTTTCACACATAACAAAAAAAATGACATACTTTTACAGTTTATATATTTCTCACCCCAAAAACACTTTTGGTCAAAATGTTTAAGCATAGAACAAATATTATTAAGTAATCAAGCTAATCATTAAGATGAATATCTTAATTGGAGGCAGCAAGTGGGAATATATGTCTCTGAAAGAATGAGAGCCAAAAATGTGTGGAATATACCGTATATTCCAGTGGGTTATATCAGATTTTACAAACCCTGCAAAGGGGGTGTTGGTTATATAAGGGTGCGGGCTATATCACAATTTTTTTTACATGTTACAATATATCAATATATTGTTTGAAAAACCTAACTACATAATGCCGACCTTGTTGCCGGAATGTCAAAACACATCGGTACTTCATCCATATTAATAATGGCAGAATGGGGAAGGTCAAGCTTCTTAAATTCCCTTGTGACGAATTCATGAAAATCATCCATCTTCTTCTCCCAATTTTCAGGTAGACGTTGGCCGAAGGTTGTTCGTGTCCTGATTGACAATTGGTTCCTCTTCATAAATTTATATACCCAATGCACTCCTTTAAAATCATCAAAGTGCATCTCGGACGCCATGAGTCTGGCCTTCAATTTGATGGCAACTATCGAGATTGGTAGGTTGTTTTCCCACTTGGCCATGATCCACTGCTTCAGGTCAGTTTCAAAGTGAGAACATTTTGCTTTAGGTCCACAATAAGCATGTTTTCATGGATTCATCTTCTCTAACGCTTCTTATTCTTTTCTCCAACTTCGGATTACACTCTCATCAATATCAACTTTTCTGCCTGTGGCTCTATTGCCATGCACTTCAGCATATGCATTGGCAGTTAGCTTAAAGTCAGATGTGTAAGAATTTTGTATAGTCATTTTTTAAAAAATTTAATAGAAAGAAATTATTCAAACTCAAATCTACACTTCACAAGAATACAAGATTATTTAGAAATGTCCGTGTTTATGTAGCCTGTAGTTCAGGCACAGCTCCTATAGACAGCCTACGCTCACAAGCACTGTGTACTGAGCATAAATAGTTACCAGTAACTGACGTCATGTGAGCTACATTCGAAATTGACAGTTGTAGCATTCAGCCACAGGACCTCACACCATTGCATATCTGGCTCACAAGTACCTGGCTTCAAAATTCAAATCTGCACACTGCCAGCCAGAATATAGTGGAGGCAGGATGACTAACTTGAACTGATGCAGAGGAATGAATATGGACCGAGGCCAACAGACTTGATAGTGTAAATACAAACATTTATGTTGGGCAGGTGAGTGAAAATGTAGTAGTTGTAGTATCATTCGTCATTCATGTGCAAGCATTGACAAATTCTGTCCTTCTAAAAACAGTAATGGTAGACAATGTGAACATACTCAAAAAGTTCACAAATCTATGGTTGCAGGTTATACAAAGGTGTGGGTTATGCCAACAATTTTGTTTACAAAAAACCTGCAGGCTATATGAGGATGTGGATTATCTGCATCTGTGGGATATATGCGGGAAAATATGGTAATTGTCTAACATAATAGCCATATGAAATGCTTTTGGTTTGTAACTGTATAACTATTTTTGTTAACCTGTCACACCATAGAAAAGAATGACAAAAAATGCACGACTCAATGTCTTTAAACAATTATATAATAAAATACAATTCTAAGTACAAAAAAATTTTTATCAGTCAAGAGAACTGCATACAGTAGGTACAAATTACTAGATATTATGTGAAGTAAAACTTAATAAGAAATAATATTGATAAATGCAAATTGAAATAATTACTAACAATATATTAAATGAAGCCAAATAATGAGTGCATAAATTATTTTATTGTCTCAAACTATGAAAAAGGTATGTGTTCATTAGCATCTGTGAAGGATAAAAAATTGTTACTTCCCCTTAAGATGTAGATTTACTGACCAAATTATGTTATGCCTGCTGCTGAAGTGATACCTCTTGACTGCAAAAACAAGTCTGGTGGGTTTTGTTTTTCAATTCTCAAGTTTTCCTAATTGGATTTTTTAAATTTATTTTTATGTATTCTCTATTACATTGTTTATCATATTGTATGTACAGTATTCTGTAAATCTAAAATTGGATAGATTTTACCAGAAACTTAAACTTAAATAATAATGTGTCATACATTTTTTTATATCCATGTAGTATAATCAAAGTTGCTGCCATGTAAGTTTTTCACCAAAATTAAAATAAACTAATCTGTTCTGTACACCGCTTAATAATGAATAAATATGTTAGCTTATTTTTTTGGTGAATTTTGTATGCCAAAAAAGAATTGTTATCTCATAAAACCAACCTTCCTACTATCTCATTTAACAATGCAGAAGCAACTTTAACTGTGATGCAGGAAGCAGTAATTAAATTACTCTGATTAAAAGCAAAGGTTTTAGCAGATCTTTGAAAACCCAGACATGTTGGTAGGTGGCAATCAAACATAAAATGTGTATTGATGTGCAATATATTTGTATATTTAATCTTATTGGTGTTCTAAATGAGAAATGTTTTTGCAACTTACTGTCAAGTATCAACATTCCTGTGAAATTAAACAAATTATAAACAATTAAGATATATGACATTAAATAAAGATTTTAAATATATGACATTAAATAAAGATTTAAAAGTAAGGAAACATTTCTCTAAGGCAAATCCCAACATTTATAGAGTTCTTCCTTACCCTAAGTGCAAGACATCTATAAAATTTTGTGAAATGATGGACAACTTAGATTATTTTGAACAACTTTTGTAATAGACAACATCCTGTGAGATAGGTTAACAGGCAGTCATGACATTTCTTCCTGAACCTTACAAACTGTATGGGAATATGGTTTTGAATTTCACAGGTAACAATAATGGATTACATACCTAAATGTGAAACTTTCATGTTCAATATAAACATTAAGACCCAGTTCAGCTTCACCAATGTACATGACAAAATAGTTCAAAAGAGCTACAAAAAAGGACAATTAAATGTATGCAATAACTAAAAATAGTTACCTCCTCTCCAGTTGTCAGTAGGACGCAGAAGTACTTAGAGAGTATAATAGGGAGAGATGTTATATTCATTTTACATATCCTGAAATATCAGCAGGGATGAGGCTGTCAAAGGAAAGTAGCAGTAATCAGTCATCATGATTCATCACTGTCATACCTATCTTGACCATCTTATTAGCAGTACTCTTTATTTTTCATTTTATTCTTAAGTATGGCAGTAATATCACAAGTAGTAATAACTGGTTAAAACATTTTTTTAGCTTATGGTTTTAAATAGATGCTTTCCTTTAACAAGATTTACCTACAAGAAATGTGAAATGAAGAAGGAAATATATATAAACTAGCAAAAGATGACATTTGAGACTGCAGTTTATGCTGACAGTCAAAGAACACATATGATAAAATCATAAAGCATCATAATACATGTACTGTAAAGACTGAAAATATTGTTATAAGGTTGTAAAAGTCCATGATATAAAGTTATAAACTTCATCAGACTTTATATTTTTTACATGAAGCAGTTATAAAGAAGCTACTTGAAGATGATTCTAAAAAATGCAGCAAGATTTCACAGTATAATTTTTATCATTTACTATTATATTTTAATCTCCATTAGCCAACACTAGAATGAGTAAGTCCTTTGAGTATCTGCTTAAAGCTGGTTTGAATTGTATCATAATTTGGTGTGGTGCTTTACAGCAAAACAAAATGGATTATTTAATGCCTAGACAAATGGAGTAAAGTATTTTGCCCAGGGACATACCACTATACTTGATCTGGGTTAAGATCTTAGGAGTGCAGCACACTAATTAACTCTATCCAAGATATTTACATATTCTTATGCTATGGAAGGTAGGAGTTTTGGGTGGGAATACTATTACAGTAGAACCTGTCTTTGCCAAAAAATAATATTCTCTGAAGACAGGTAGTCTCATGGCAATGGTCACTCAAGGTAAATTTTAGAGTATTATCAATCTCAAAGAATATATATATATATATATATATATATATAATTTTATTCTTGTTACCGCTTTTTTATGTAATTTTTCGTACATGAAAAAATAATTATTTTATGGTACAAAAAATTATATGTAAAATAAATAATTATCATTTGGTGATGCTGACCATGTACGAAAAATAAAGGGATCATACCCAAACAAGTTCTACAGTACACACACTACTCAACAACTTAACAGTACAAACATACAAAGTAAGCATATATTTTCTGTCTCATAAATCAAAAATACTTTTGTTATGAGAGAGAGAGAATTGTATTCAGTGTGCAAGCTCATCTCTGCATTTAGAACATATGTACCTGTTGTGCAAAATGATCAAGATAGTTTGAACAGGTATAAGTTATGGGTATTATTTATTGGTAAATTGTATACATCAAAATAACCCCACATAGTTAGGAAATTAAGTGCAAGTTGCATTTTTACTGCAACAATAATCTCATTATCAAATTGCAATAAAAAATAAAGAACTTGAAATCAACACTTAAATTAATGTGTGTGTGTGTGTGTGTGTGTGCATGCGTGCCAGAGAGATCAAATACAAAATTTTCAGTGTACAAATCCATATTTATTCAGTGTAGTTTTTATTTGTAGCTTTTGCAAAGAGAAAAAAAAGACTATTTTCAGTTACCTGATAATCCTCATGTATTATGATCCTACTATATTCCACTGGGAATAAACACAGCTAAATCATGAGTTCATTCTCGTTTAATTATGATGTACATTGTCACAAAACTACTGGTACACGACTGTTATTTACTCAGTAATTAAACATAATAATTAGCAAGCTTTGTTTAGTCTAATTGAGGCCAGATTGAGTGTAAGAATGGACAGAAGAGGTCAAATCATCGAGGCTGCCAGTAGGGAAATGAGGCTCACTTTAGGGAAATGAAAATTTGTCAATGTGCTATTGAAGTTGTCCATATAGCAGATCAGGACAAGCGATCATAACAGTATTTGTTATTCAAACTCGACAATAAAGATAATAAAGAGGTATATAGGATAAATTTGCAATAAAATGTTAATTATATCCATGTCAAAATAGAACAAGCACTTAAACAATAATATATGTATATATACAAATCGATTCTGTGACTTTCAAATTTACAATGGAAAATGATAAGGTTTTAATATGTTATTTTTGTATGACTAATGAAAAAAATAAGACAAGTTGACCAATGGTCTGTGGTGTTTACTTTTGCATGTACTGAGATGTAATTTTTGTTAGATAAGACAACATCAAAGGGCTTCCGAACTCATTTTAAAATGCATGTTTTGTTTTGTTACGGTGATGGATTTAATGAGAATTAATAATAATATTTAAAGGTATGGTATGTAAAGTCCTTTGTTCATTTGTCAAAAAACACCAGTAGATATTGCAATGACAATAAGAGTTTTTGCACATGGGCACCCACAAGATCGTTTGCAAAAAGGGGGTGGGGGTCAATTAGTCACAGCCAGGAGAGTTAGTATAATAAGCAGTCTGAAACTAAAGCTAATATTTACTAAGCATTTTGAACAAAATCTTGCAAAATATTTTCAGCTTCATTTGCATGATTAAACTTGTCAGAATATATATTACAGTATGATTTGGGGGGAGGTCACGTCACCCACACCCTTGACCTATGCTGTGGGCACCCTTGCTTATGCATCATTCATTATATTTTCTCACTAACAATTAATCGTTAATTTTTGTAAAAATCTTCTTAGTAGAAATGTTATGTCTGATAATTTAATGAATTATTCAAATAATATAAGTGTAAAGTGATATGTACAAAAAATTATAATACATTAAAAAATTATTATTTTGATAACTGGATTGTGTACAAAAAATTAAAGGGTATGAAAAAATACATAAAATACGATTCTCAAAAAGCATAGGAGTTCTAATACTGTCTTCATACCTGAATAAGTAGAATTAGGCTCTCACTGAATGACAAGTTTTTAAATTTATTTTCAATTTAAATTTAATTCTAAACAAAAACTTAGCCAGCTAGATGCATTAATATGTACAATATTGATAAAGCAACACTCAGTTAAATTGGCTCTTTTGATACAAAGATAGAGATTTCAAATTATATCATGCTGTCAAATGATGCACATTGAAACAATTATCTTGAAACAGAACGCTGTATTTCATCAGCTTGAGTTTTCTTGTACTCAGTCAAATGTTCTCGAAACTCATACACAAAATTATATTGCTGAAAGAGAAAACAACATAGTCTAAATATTATTGTATTAGAAAATGGCAAATGTACACTTGGATTAGTCAAAAAACACAGCAACTAAACACGTTTTACCACACAAAGTCAAAGGAAAAAAATGTAACCATTCCATATTTAGCATATTCAGAAAAAGAAATTTTGAACCTTAAACTAACGGTAATAACCACATGTAATTAGTTTCCTGCAGATCCTGTTAGATGATGTCATCAGTGGCTATAATGAAAGATTGATTTTACAATCGATTCTTTAGTACATATGTCAATTCAAACAATTCTTACAATCGCACACCTCTGTTGGCCTAATGGTTAGAGTGTCCGCCTCGGATGTAGAAGGTCATTGGTTTGATCTCCATATGAGTCACACCAAAGACTTGTAATAAATGGTACCAATAACTGCCTCACTTGGCGCTCACCATTAGGAGGTTAGTTTTTAGGACTGGTTAGCCTGGAGTCAGGACAATGTGACTGGGTGGGACATCCTGCTACATGTCTGCGGCATGATGCCCCAGTGCTAGACATCACTATAAACTGCCACACTTCAGACATTGTAGCAATATGACTGAAAAATTGTTAAAAGCTACTGAAGTTTGTGGCATTTTAGTTTCACATCTTTTGAGTAGAGTATACAGAATATGCCAGTGTTTATGGTATATGAAAATGTCAGTATATGTCATCATCCAATCAGAAATGGGTTACCTCACTATAGCTTTGGCTGCTTTATCTGCTCATTCATTGTCCTTAATAAAAATGTAACATGGTAGTCAACAGCACAGAATACTTTTACAAGTCTGTTATAAGCAAATCACTTTTTTCTATAACGTGGAATTATTTATTAGTTTCACCAAATCAAGGCTTTTGCAATACTTTTAGTGTGAAAAAGACCATTAAATTTGGTTTTTGAGCAGTTTCAGTGTTTTTGAAAGATTTGAATGTGGTAATAAACAGAGGCTTTATTGGATAATTAGCTTGTAACAATGTGACAATGACAGCTGTAACCTTGACCCCATCTTTTGAACTGATGTATACAGGAAAGTTTGACCACAAGAGGCTCTAATTTTAATGAATCTACTCTAGAGAAATGATATAATCGGTTACAGACATTTTGTAACAATCAAGTGTTATGGGGAGAAGAGGATAACAACCAAAAGTGGAGATCTGAGAATTTTGCAGTACTGGCATCTGCTTCTGGACGGGAGCAAATTCAATATCAAAATGTGGAATTAAATGTGCATAGTCTTTGGGACCTACAGACAATATATTTAAAATTAGGCCTATTCTGGTAGAATTCTCAGGAATCAATTTAATTCATATGAGACAATATAATAGTTCATTTGCCACAACTCTGAGGTGCCTGTTGTTGTTGTTGTTCGTCCTTCGTTCTTGAAGACAATCATGACTTCACGTCTAGGCTAGTCTGTGAGTGCGAAGATGACTGGTGAGGCCAAGCCTTGCTCTGAAGTGTCTAGGGCAATGAAGGCAGGGAATTGACAAGGCCTGGATCAATAAAAGGGTTGGCGCTGTCTCTGCGGTGCTTAACATGCTGAAGTAATGTTTATCCAAAACAAGTACCTAAAAATTCTGGTCCACTCTACAACATGTACAAGAGAAACATCAAGACAGTTTTCGTTCATGAATTTTATGTAACTGGTAGATGTGCAAGCAAAGTTTTAGATTTAAATGAATTTGAATCTGCATTCTTCTGACCAGTTGTAATTCTGTTACATATCTTTACTGATATTCTAGTCTAGAACAGACCATATCTTTAGGTGATGTTCTCATCTAACAAAAGAGTATATTGGTAGTTGACATTCTAGTGTTCAACAGATGATATTCATAGTTGAACACTATTCCATAACAGATCAGATTCATAGTTAGCATACTAGTCTACAACAGATCATATTGGTAGCTTGCAATCTAGCCTGCTTTTATAAAGATTGGTGCCTACCTTAACCTTGAAACTTCTGTCTTTTAAAAATTTGGGTAATTGATAGGTTGTTGTTGTAGAGTTTAATGACATTTTTCAGCACAAGATAGGATATACATGGAGCCAGTAAAAACAGTGAAGGAAAGAACCTGGGCATACCCAGGAAAGAACCACCAACCAATGAGAAGCTACTGGCAAGCTTATTCACATACCTACATTGGTCGAACCTGAGACTCAAACCAATGCAGATGGGTGAGATGACAGTGACTCAATGGTGATCATGACAGTACATCCACCACATCACAAATCCATCAACCACCATCATATTTCAGCACTGAAAGTGCTGAATGGTCCTGGGAAGAAATCAGACTAAAGCAGTCTTCCTTTAGATAGGGGAATGAAGCCAAATCCTGTCATTTGTCATTACTTGTCTGCAGATGCACTTCCAGAATGTAACTGCTGGGATGGCTTAGGCGGGGTTTGCCTGTATTATGACTATATAAGTAGTACCAAAGAAAGCTAATTTTACAGTAAATTATGATTCTTCAATATTATATACTTAATCAAATTAACATAATGTTATATATACCCCCAATGTGTATTTAACTTTTGGTTCATGACTGTAGGCTGCAATGAGCTTTAAACAGGTTGTTGGGAGGTTTTAAAATCAATCTTAATAGTGAACCTATTTACAAGTCAGGTGTAATTTCTCATTTGAAGATTCAGTCAGGTGGGTTCTGTTGCAACATGGAGATGCATTGTGAAATATATCACATGGTAGGTATTGCAACACAGATTGAATAGGAAAATATTGTGATATAGAGCCATAAGGTGTTTATATGGAAAATTCCATTCCTATTTCCTATGTTCTAGTTTTAAAATCTGTCTGTAGATGTATTTAATGTTGTGTTTAGATATAATTTGAGAAAACTCATTTGTCTGGATTATTCATTGAAATTACAAAGTGCTCAAGGATTAATGAGAATTTGTTCAAAGGAGTTCTGGACAATGACATTGTGATATATCAAGGTTTTTGATACATGAATACATTCAGTATCTGAAATTCATTTGGAACACTCTACTCCCTTGGACTTGTGATAGAACTTTTTAAGATTATTTTTGGAACTACATGTATTTCACAAGACTGTAAGTTAATCTTAAATTTTCATTTATAACAACCAGAATTAAATTTTTTGTTAAGTTTATCAGAACTTACTGGTTTGGCTTCTTTCTGTTACTTAGTTTAGGACTAAGGAGTTGCTCATGATTAGGGGGATATAAGCATGCTGCCTCCCATATCTAGCCCTACTAAATAGACAAAAATATTCATCTTTTCTATCCTATATATGCAAGGGAATGCTGAGCATCCTACCTATGTCACAGGTATCCTTTTGGAGGAAGAAAAATTGGATGTCCTATGTGAACGGTAACCAGCTCTCCTACTTAAAGCAACACAACATATGGTCACATGAACAATGACCAGTCTACCAGTTTAAAAAGATGATCATGGAAATCTTCTTACTGTCAAAATTCACTGGAGAATCCAGAAAAACTGTTAATGACCTGACTAATTCGGGACATTGACTCCCATACATGTTGGTTGGTCAAGTTTTCCCTCCATCAGAAAATAGCTAAGGAGGCCAAAGCTAATGATAAAGATGTGGCAAAAATGTTCTGAACCAGCTTCAATATGGTGGGATTTTTTGAGGGAAAAAAATCCACTTTATAAAAAGTGGGGGCAGACATGTTAACTGCAGCTACATTTTTTTAAATCTAATGCCAGGAGTTCAGAATGCAAGGTGGCGGAATGTGGCTTGTACCAGACTGTTGATGAACAGCTTCCTTTTCCTAAAACATTCTCTACAACAATGATAATACCATGCAATCATCTCAATATAATTCATGTCCAACAAGGAAGTGGAGATCTGATCTGACTGCCTGTAAGTGTAACTGTACGTAGCCATAGGCATGTTAGGATGAAAAGTTATCATCAAAATCTCTGTAATAGTTGCAAAATGAAGTCATAGACCTGGTTACACTGTTGGATCTTTCAGTAGGATCCTCTGATTGAGAAGCCTGAACTGGCTGGATGGCTGGCTCATCTGGCTGGACTATCACAGACAGATATACGGTAGTAAAGAATAGATCCATTGGATCTGTTAATAACTCCATGCATTTATGGGCTCAAAGTCCATGCTTAGACATATGTTGTGTAGTATACCACATGAATTACCCAAAAATAGGGCTAGACACCTCCCATTGTATAATAATTACTTTTAGGAATTGTAATTTTGCATTGGTATCACCCTCTTTCTTTGCCTTGAACAGCTTTTGCAGAATTGTAGTCTATACACTCTCAACCAAAAAGCAAACATGCTGCATGGTACTGTAGAAATACATTTTGTACATGAAAGAAATGACTCTTGTGTGTCTTCCTTAGCCTTGAATTTGCTACATTTATTAAACTTTGTCAACAGGTTTCACTGAAATGACAAGATAAAACAAAACACAACAAAAATGTAAACATTAACATTTCAGGGTATGATTAAGTCACTCAAACAACACCTATTACTAACTGAGCAAACAATAAGTAAAATTGTGCAAATTCATGAATAATATAGTTTACTTCAAATAATGGCTTCTTCTTCAAATATATTACCTATTATAATACATTAAGACAGTTGTTCCAAACCTGTGGGATGCAGGGTTATTCCAAGGGAGCATAAATGTACAACTATTAGTCTATGTTTTGAAGTTAAGAAACAGTCCTCATACTTGAACCAATTGGGAAGCACTGCATAAGAGAACAGTTCAGAAGCTGTGATACCAGAGTTGGCAATGTCTCCAGTCTCTTAACAAATGCTTCATGCGAGAGATATAATCAGATTAATTTATGGTCTTATGCAGGGACGATGCTTAGAGAAAATTGTTTGTTCCCTCAGATTCAGCAGAAGTTGTGTGATCAGTGTATTCACAAAGATGCTGCACAAACTGGGAAGATAGCATGGTTTGCTGCTGATACAGATTTCACCATGTCAGAAATTAATAGAATCTATGGCAAGGATTGCACTGAGACAAGGAAACCTTTTATTACTTGTCTCCCTACAAGACAAACAAAGGTATGCTAACCCTGTGCTTTTGACATGAAAGGTCTCCCTCCCAAAGAGTACTGGAACCAATATATGCCAAGTCCAAAAGTGTTGACTGACCATGAAAAGACATGGATTAAGATTCAGGTGGAGTTGCACAATGAAAGCTCTAGGCTTTTCATAAGGAATGAGTTAAGTTCTACTGTGAGCAAAAGGATTTCTGGGGAGAATTCTCCCATTAATGGTGAAGTGTTGAAGACTTCTCCCCACTGGAATATTAAAAAAGGCAGCATGGTCAGTTTCCGTAAAAATGTGTCCAAGAAGATAAGCAGGGTGAAAATCTCCCCATATTATGTTCTAAGTTGAGGACCAGTGGAAGGTCTGCCTCTTTGGAAACCTGTTTGTTTTTTTTTTACCTCTGTAGGGCAGTGAAGTAAGATGCTGTGAAAATGTGGTTGCATTATGAGGATGGCCTTGTGATAATCTATAAGTATAGATTTTGAAAGCAACACAGCTCTTTTTGACAGCTGGTACATATATGTCACCCCCACCCAGAGAGATAAAGGTATAATTATTGCTAATATAAGTGGTAAAGAAGCATAATTTGGGCATAAAATGTAATCTATATATTACATGCCACAATTAAAGTATGTATTGAAAATAATACATTTATTTTTGCTACTAACTTGGTTATGCTAGTCAAAATACTTGTCACAAAATCCATATGGAATAGGTCCAGAATACAAACATACTGAAATAGTTTATATTCAGCACTCACTTTTTAACTAGTCTACATGAGTAACTTTTGATGAATGATTGTGAACTCGAATTTGTCAATGAGCATGATCATGTGTTCAGAGTGCTGTATAAAATTAATCTCACATTCATCTTTAAAGTTTGTAAAGTGGTATTGATTTGTCCTTTTTTTCTGATTTGACTCATTTTGAAGTTTAAAAAGATCCATCTGCTCTAGAACATCATTTAACAGCAAAAGTTTATGTTGTAAAGCAAATCACTTCATTATCTTATCAATATAAGATCAGTGAGACAAAGTTCTTATTTGAAGAAACCTGTCTGTTTTCTTGGAAATGGGTCATATATAACTGCCATAAACAGCAAATAAGAAGGTACTCTTATGGTATTCTTATGCTGCAGTCATCTTGTTAGAATGTTCTCAAATTTATCATGAGTGGAATTAAAGATATGATAATAAAAATCACAAACATTTTATTAATTTATTTTTTAAAATTTTTAATAAATTAAACAAGCATATACAGGTTGGTGTAAAATGTAATTTGGTGAAAAAAGAGTAACGGTTGGCATGTATGCTATAGATTAATGGACACAGCTAATGTGTGGAAAGTTACCCTATCAAGTACATGAGCCACATGTGAGACTGACTATATCAGTGATGTTCTCAATGGAGGACACTATACTAGATATTGAAATACAGCAATTACTACCAAGTCAAGCATGGAACCAATCACTACAAATCAGCTGCCACATCAAACAAATTATCCATGAAGAAGGCAAAGTTTTCAACATTCCCAGCCCATATCTTGTGTTCACGGCCAGGACTTCTACATAAAAGATCAACATTTGTGTCTTGCAAACAGTTTAGTTAAAGTTTGATGGGAATCATTGCAGAAATTAAGGTCTACTGACATTTGGGTCTGAATGTTGCTTTTCAAAGCAAAGAAAGATGTAAGCCACTCAACAAGACAACAGAAACTGTTAAAAGAAGGCTAGTTCCACAGGTCTAATATAGGATACTGAGAATGAATGGTTCACCAAAACTGGTGCTGCTTAATATGCTGAGCTTCTATGAAATAGCCAGAGCTGGAACTAGTAGAACCAGCTGCTTTGACATTATGAATACTGGGAAGGCACACCACCATACCCAGTCCCAATGGCAAATGTTGCAGTACTAGCTATCAAGGGAATGATGATAATAGTCAGTACCAGTCTGTATAAAGTATTGGTGTATCTATACTGCTTTGATGGAAAGCCCTGGTTGTGGCTATGTGGACTGGTATATCAGAAAAAGATTTATTACCATAACCCACCCTGGAAGACAAAGGTATATGTCAAAGCTGCATCTGAGCTGAGGTGGGCATGGTCTAGGGCTAGCTAGTGTCTGGCACCTAAATCCAGTACTGACTATCCTAGGAGAGATCATCATATCAGGATGTCATCTTATGATCTAGGTAGGATTAGTACAGTTAGGCTCTACAACCTCCACCAAAGTTAAAATATGGGGCCCAAATTGGTTATAGTGGGAGATATTTAATGGTGAATAAAACCAAAACTGATGCAGAACAAGAATATAACCCTTTTGGAAACTGGCTTGACAAAATTAAAAGAAAGTCCATATTCTCTTTCTTTAGCTAATATTTTAAAAGTTGTTTCTTTTAAATACTGACAAGGAAAGAACCATTTCCATATCTACCATAAAGTCAATCATTCATATATCCTTCTTTAAGTTTTGAAAGAGCACTGAATGTTTTGTCTTGACTGTCACATGAGAAATATACAACATCACATCCAGCACAGACTTGTTCTTTGAAAGTATAACAAGAAACTGTGTGTCAACATACAGCTGAACATCACATATAATATGCTGGCATTGTAATCATTAGGGTCAATCATTCGAATTCATCAACACACACACAAAAAGCTTACATCAAGATCTGTTGCTGTATTATATGAAGGTAGTCTGACAATACAAGGAAATTAGTGCCATCGAGCTGTTCCAAGTGTTGACATGAGAACCAAAGGCAAATTTTCATGAATATCTCAAATAATTTTACAGCCTATAGTGACACTCTTGTACAGCTTATAGCAGGTGCATCCAACCCACAGCCCAGTCCTTTACATTATACAGCCCACAGCCACATAGGCAGTCCTTTTGAAAATATATATTTAAATTAAAATGCACAATTAGTGATAAAGAACTATTCTTCTAGCTCAAGTAGACCACAACCTAAAGCATTTTGTATTCTGGCCTCCAGCCAAAAATGTAGGATATCCCTGGCTTAGAGCCAAGGTGCATGATTTGTGCTAGTTACTCTGAGAACTTGTACCTTATTAAAGTAGATACAGACACAATACAATGGTTGCAACCTTTAAACTCTGTTGACATCCATAACTGAGAATGACAAAATAACTTAACTAAGGGTACAATTTCTTTAACAACAATATCTCATTTTATGAAACTTGACTTTTAGTTCAACAAAATCTGGCACTCCTTGACTGCTGTCATTCTTCAACTAACTGAAATGATGGTCCAATATAGCAACACAATAAAAGTACAAAACAGGTCATTTCTGCATTTCTTGGAAATAAGGAGAGCATGGTTGAGGAAAATTTGCACATAATTCTTAATTTCTGGCATTTAAATTCCTACAGATTATAAACTTTTGCATAAAATGTTTAATTTGGGCAGGATCATGTCCTAGATGCAGCCCTGCTTGTGGTTCTAAATTATACATGTATCTATGGTTATTCCAGCTGGACCACAATACAATGCTGACACTGTCTCCCTAAGCTGTGTCAATATGTACAATGCAAAAGGCGTAGCTATCTGAAAACCATGCAGAATTTTTTTCTTAATAGGGTGATTTTCTAATTGCAGACAGTCAGACACCAGAAAATTGGTATTGAAGGTGGTGTAAGCAGCAATACCAATGCCATCTGCTTCCTTACATCTTTACATTTTTAGAACTTTTAATTAGCACTGTGCTGACAAGACATTAAATCACACACACACACACACACACACACACACACACACACACACACACACACACACACACACATATATTCATTCTGTTATGGTCACCCATCTTCTCTCAGACCCATTAGAGCAGAAGTCGGATATATATATGTTATTATGATGATTGAATCCCACATACTTAATCTTGCTGCTTGTTGTCGACACCCCTAATTAATGAAACAAGAAAATGGCATATATGCAGATGAAATCAGTTAAAGATTATTCAAAAGTTACTGTCTAGTAGACATGATGAATTAGATGAATACCAAAGAAAAATACAGAAACATTCTTATTACAAGGAATAAATGGTCACTTTCCTGACATTTTATGACATTACTTACAAAAGGATTGTGTAGTGACTTGAATTGTAAATGCTACAATCTATTAGGCAGTCAAATGAAATGACAAAACAGATGAAGTATACTTTCCAGAGGTAAGAAAAATCCAAGGAAAACAATGTAGATTTGCAAGACCTCATAAAGAGTGAACTAATAATTGATGATTTGGCACCAATCCCTCTTGCCATGGGAAGATCATTCCAGTCTGACTTCTGCCAAGGCATTATGAAGACCACTTAATACTTCAGTTAGTAAAACAAGCCAAAAGACACACTGAACCTCTTTTTTAAGCTTGGGAGGGCTGGATTTGCAAGGTAGTGGATATACTCTGTGTGTATTGTAATGTATCTGAAAAAATCATGCATCTATTTTTGTTTAAATATTTAAAACAGTTTTATAAATGATTTACAGGATTTACATGATCCAAAATAAACCTCCATTATGCAAGCGAGTGTTAAATTCAAAGCCTTAAAATTTAATACATTTTTTAAAATCATCATTCCTATATCTCCATAGCTTTTTATGAAAATAACAGAATTACGCAAACCAGGTTAATGATACAAGGCTAACTTTACCTTCACAAAATGTAAGGAGAAAATGCGAAAATATAGATGGATAGACAAAAAAAACCCAAGATGCTCTTTTATCACTGCAGTTGGAGAAGAAACCTGAATTCCATATTCTAGTTAGTTTTATCT